>OV702281.1:90330026-90770026 GCA_916181665.1 Avena sativa
GTGAAAGTTGGGTGCTTAACCTTCTTAGTTTAGAAACTATTCTTGTGACATCATTTTAATATGGTACACAAAATTAGGTTCTATTACTTGGCTTGATTTTGTTCAAGCTTAAGATCAACTTGGCATTATAGATAAGTGGAATCTTCTTTCCTTGCATCCTTGGAACCTATGATGTTGGTCTTAGGTTTAGGTACTAGGCCCTTATCCTGTTGTTTCTCATGGATTGGTTCTGGTAGTGTTACCAGCTACTGATTCTTGAGTTAAAGTTGAAAAAAATGATTTGTTTGCTTATAGCTTAATGTTGGTGCATATAGTTTATGAAATATGAGGTGCTTCTCCATTAGGAGATGTGCCCAAATTTTATAAGCTATTTGAGAACATTTTGGAATATATATGAGTTGTTGATGATCACTAGGATCTATGATGCAGGTCTGAGATTCTGGTGGATTTGGTAGAGTCTACTGTTAGCCTTTATATTTCAAATTTCCTCTATGATAGGTTTACCCCACTTGGGTGATCACTGAGAGGTTAAACTTGTGAAACAACACATGATTTTCTGTTTGATAAAGATGAACAGAATATGGGGATGTTTTATGATACTCACCACACTTGCTTTTTTTTGGGGTTGCAAGTTGTTGATCTTGTGGTTGTGTGGCTAGCTTGATCTGGTGCTCCCCCTGATACTTCCAGCTCCTAAATTCAAGGGCATTTTGGTCTTTTCTTATTTATTAAAAACTAGCTTTAAGTGATTTGGGATGTCTGTGTTGGGCTTATTGGGCCCTTGTGGCCCAATAGGGCAGAGCCAAAACGACATCCCGAAGGGTCCTGGCCCATTCCAGCCCACACTCCCTCTCTCTGTCACTTTCTCGTCCTCGTCTCTCTTCTTCTCCTCGACCCTGTGGTCGATGGTGCCGCCGCCGTGCGCTGCTCGCCGTCGTGGTCCTCCCTGGCCGCTGCCGTAGTGCAGGGCGAGGTTGTCGACCACACTCTACCTTCCTGTCCAATTCGATTTGGATCTGGAGCTTCCTCGTGGCCAGACTAGCTCCATCCCGAACCCTAGGGTTTAGGGTGGCGCTGGTGCTATCGCCGACGCTTCTGCCGTGTGATGTGGTGGTGCTCCTCGCCTCCAGATGTGGCTAGGGTCGCCGCCTCGGCGTGGTGTGGGTCGCAGCGCCCCCTTGGGGGGTGCTCCCCATGTCGCTGTGTTCGTCGATGACCCCTGCTTCCTCTACTCCCCCACAGCAACATTCATCAGTAAGTTGTTCTTATTCCCTTTATGCCTTCTGTGCTAGGCCACCCTATGCTATGTATTGATAGTGGCTACTCCTTGCTAGTGGTTATGTCTTGATTAGGGTTTGTGTTCTACTTAGGATTCATATCCCTCTGTTGATTGAATATCTGATTATTTGGATCATGTATTGATGATCCCTAAGCATGATCAGTGGTTAATTGTTGTGGAGTACTTCTTATGATTAGCTTTGGTGATGCTAGTGGCTTATCAGTTTGGTTCAGATGATAAGGTTGCTCTGGAATCATTACTTGGGAATTCTATTGTTTTGATAGCTCACCACTGTCATTGGTTGGTAAATGGCAGTGATTATTGTGTGATGAAGTCACTGTATCTGTACTGTTGGATTAATAATTCATATATATAGCTGAGATCAATTGGTCTCTTCTAGTGATGATATGTATTTGGATTTATCTAGAGATGATTTTGTTGATTAGTATCAAGAAAATGATTTATAGTGGGCTGTGAGTGTAACTGTGAAAGTTGGGTGCTTAACCTGCTTAGTTTAGAAACTATTCTTGTGACATCATTTTAATATGGCACACAAAATTAGGTTCTATTACTTGGCTTGATTTTGTTCAAGCTTAAGATTAGCTTGGCATTATAGATAAGTGGAATCTTCTTTCCTTGCAACCCTAGAACCTATGATGTTGGTCTTAGGTTTAGGGACTAGGCCCTTATCCTGTTGTTTCTCATGGATTGGTTCTGGTAGTGTTACCAGCTACTGATTCTTGAGTTAAAGTTGAAAAAAATGATTTGTCTGCTTATAGCTTAATGTTGGTGCATATAGTTTATGAAATCTGAGGTGCTTCTCCATTAGGAGATGTGCCCAAATTTTATAAGCTATTTGAGAACATTTTGGAATATATATGAGTTGTTGATGATCACCAGGATCTATGATGCAGGTCTGAGATTCTGGTGGATTTGGTAGAGTTTACTGTTAGCCTTTATATTTCAAATTTCCTCTATGATAGGTTTACCCCACTTGGGTGATCACTGAGAGGTTAAACTTGTGAAACAACACATGATTTTCTGTTTGATAAAGATGAACAAAATATGGGGATGTTTTATGATACTCACCACACTTGCTTTTTTTTGGGGTTGCAAGTTGTTGATCTTGTGGTTGTGTGGCTAGCTTGATTTGGTGCTCCTCCTGATACTTCCAGCTCCTAGACTTTTCCTTGATCTATCTCTCCACCTCCTAGTCCTGGTGGCTTGATCTTGTCCTTGCTATCCACCTGATCTACCCCCTCATTATGTCACCATCTTGGTGAGATGATCAAAGTTGAGATCGGTATGATCTTGTTTGGCTTGGTTTGGCTCCTGTGTTTGATGTGTATGAAGCGGGGAAATGTGTTGGAGATGCCTCCCACGGCTGTGCTGATAGTTTTGTGTGTGTTGAGCTGTTGCTGCTGTGCTGACAGCACACACCATGCAGTTTGGTGTGTGTGCTGCTTGTGTGCTTGCTGCACCATGTGGATATGCTCTAGATATGAAAGTTACTTTTATCTGGTTACATTCACTTGTCTGGTGAAACTTGCCCCTCCTTGCTGTTTATTTGACTTATGGCTTAAAATTATGAAAGATATAGTTCTTTCATATTGGTGAAACTTGCCCCTTAAAGATTACTCAATGATGAAAAAGTGAACAGTGCAACTAACTGTCAATTCTAAGAGTACATATTTTAATCCTTAATTTTTATTTGTTCAGTTTGTGTTTTGTTTTCTAGGTACCAGACTTGAAGATTCAAGACTTTAGTTTAGGTTTTCCCTTTTCTCTTTATAAGATAGTTACATGTAATATTTCTTTTATCTTTTTGTAATTTATTATTTTATTCTTTTTGTAATAAAGATTGTACTTTGTACTTTTACTCAATATATAAAGATTATTCTTTTATTGAATTACTATTGTAAAGATTGTTGATCATTTTCATAAGTTACATTTTTGTAACTTATTTATTGAATAAAATTATGGAATAAATATTCATTTTATTAATTGTGTTCTTTATTTAAAGTTTGCACTACTAATTATGAACTCTTGACTAAATCATAATACTCAAACATAATTCTAAATCTTTTTGAATTATAAATCCAACACTCAAGTTTAAATTCAAATTTCATCTCCCAAAACACACTAATCCACAAAGATCATATCAAAGTTTATCACAATCATTCTCCAAGACTATTCCTAATCTTAAAGAGTGAAAGAAACTTTGATCACTTTAGGTTTTTTATTTGGCGAAAAATTTACCCACATTTTTTTTACAGATGAATGCATGCACTTTCACATATTCCTAAATCTACCCTTCGTTGGTTCCTAAATGCTGGAATGTTACATTCCGAGGGGTGAAAACCCTAACTCGGGGAAACTCCGGAGACATATGAGAGGGGTTACTATGTTGTTCTAATTAAACTTGTCATGTAAGTTGCTTAACGATGCATGATTATAGTATAATTAGATAGTTCTCATTTTTCTGAACATTTTGATATATTATTTGTATTTTTCTGACTTATAAATCAAAATTTATTGATTTTACAAGTTTATATTAATTTTTTAAAAGATTAAAGGGTTTATTACGTCATATAGATCTCAGGCTGATGTCATCACAAGCGTTAAACCTTTTTACACCGCAACATGGATTAGCCATAGAGGCTGATAGGTGGGGCCTTGGCCACCTAAGCCTCCACGTGGATAGGTGGGACCTGAGGGGGTTAGGATGTTTCTCACCGAGGCAGAGGCTAGCCACTACGATTGACAGGTGGGGACGAGGACATGGCAGACTCCACCTTGGCGCCACGCAGAACTCGCCGGAGAACGGCCAGACGGCGGCAGCAGACGGCGGAGGATGGCGCAAGGGGCTGCGGGACCTATCCTATTCGAACCAGCGCATCGAGGCGGACCTAATAGGGGCGGTGTTGCTGTTCCTTGGTTGCTGGAGCTTGGCCAGCAACAAGGCCGAGCATTGGCGCACGGCGGTGATCGATGCGAGCAAGAAACATAGAGAGAGGGGGCCAACGAGGTGGTATAGTAGGACCGGCGGCTCACCAGGATCACAGTGGTGCGGTCATTGACGCGAGGTGAGGTCGGACGGTGTCGGAAACATCATCGAGGGCGGCGACTGGAGGCGGGAATGACGATGTCGATGGCGGCGATTACGGGCGCCCCTCCTCGATTCCTTCGATAGGGAAGTAGAGGGAGACGAGGCAGAGCTCCTAGGATGCTCAGCGGGGCTCGGGCGGCCGGGAACATCAATGAAGAGTGGAGCCTGTGTCAATTAGGGTTCGTCCAGAGGGGGAATTGCGAGAGGGAGGCCGAGAGAGAGAGAGAGAGCGGAGGAGGATAAGGACGGGAGAGACGTGCGGGGCGGATTCTTATCCATCTCCAGGACAGCGGTGAACGGAGGAGAGCTGGAGGAGGGGATCGACGGTCGGCGGCGCTCCAGGCAGCTGCTTCTCGTCGATGGAGAAGACGACAGGGGAAAATACCGAAGGGGTACAGGCCGAGTGGGCTGCTGCTGGGCCTCTGCTGTCGCGAGTGAGCGACATGGAGTGAGAGGAGAGGTCTGGGCCGGCCTGGTTAGGGTTCTGCCTGCTATTTTCCTATCAAAACCTTTTTCAATTTCTGTTTTGATTTTCTTCTTTGGCAATTCACTTTCAAATCTGGTTTTTGGATAGATTTAAAAAACCAGAGAGGTTTTGTAAAATAGCAAAAACACTAAGGGGCCCTAAACCAATTTGGGCTCCACATATTTTTGGTAGGTTTTCAAAAATATTTAAAACCTTTTGAAAGGGATTTCAAAGAGAGGGGAAGATTGGGGTTTTAGGGTTTCACTTTAATTTCTTTGCATTCATTATTAAGAGATGATGCTAATGATCCACAATCAAACCCTAATATAGGAATAACTAAAAACTGGGGTGTTACATGTCCGGAACAATTTATCCATGCAACCGCATTACCCTAGTCGCTGGGGCTTAACTCGTAGTTTGTGGTCTTTAGCCAGGGCTGCTCGTACTTGATAAAGGGGAGAAATCCCCTGAAATCCAGACTGTTGGGGACAAGGTACCGGTGCAACAATTGGGTCTCTCGCCGACTGTATGACTTGAGGAAGTACAGATGGAAGAGGAGTCAAAATTTTGCTATCTGCCAAACTATGGTTTGTGGGATGGGGGATAGTACGGACGGGAGGACTATGGCCGAAGTGCCACATACTCATACCGGAGAGAACAATCCAAAAGGAAAAGCCGCCGTTGCTAGGGATGGACAAATGAAAAGTTAGGTTTGATTATCCGAACCCCCATCTACCGGGTGTAGCGAGTCCTGGTTGTATCCTGGCAGATGTATGGATTCTTGTGGGTAAAGTGCACAAAATCTGCAGAGTCTAATCTATTCGAATAGCTGTGTCCACGGTCAAGGACGGTTGGAATGGCAAGTGCTAGGAGGACCCTTCGGATTCTGTTGAGATGTAATAAGAGATGTGACATGGTCACGAAGAAACATAAGAATGAGTTTGGTTTTGACCAGTTAATGGTCGAAGTTGTTTAAAAAAGGTTTTACTACAAAACTGTTATAAATCTTTTTAACAAGGATGTGGAGATGTCCGGATTTTCTAAAAGGAGACAATTTTTCCAAAAACTCATTTTCAACAAAGATATAGAGATGCCATTGTTAGACTTGTTCAGAAAACAACCATAGTGTAGAGCTATCTCGCCACAGCTTAATATGCATTATCTTATTACCTTGTCTCGGTGGTTTGCGAGTACATTCAAAGTAATCACCGGCATTGTCCCTGGCTATTTACTTGGCC
The DNA here is from genome assembly GCA_916181665.1 of Avena sativa. Lineage (NCBI taxonomy): Eukaryota > Viridiplantae > Streptophyta > Magnoliopsida > Poales > Poaceae > Avena > Avena sativa. Next base: position 90,336,119 of record OV702281.1, read on the forward strand.
AAATTGCAGATGTTAAGAAGTGACGAAGGAGCTGGCGTCTATGCGAGCTAGGCCGTCTTCCCAGTTAGTTGCCTGTAGGCTAAGGCACGGTCTCTGCGCTGAAGACTTCCGCTATTTGTGTTGTATTTGCCATAATGGCCCCTATGTAAGTTTTTGTACTCGTTACTTTATGGATGTTGTAATTATACTAGTCGGTTATGCACACGGCTCACTGATCATGGGAACGTGAATTGTATGCATAACGGGTATTCTCGGACCGTAAAACTGGGGTGCCACAGACATGGTATCAGAGCCATCCTGACTGTAGGAGACCTTAGTTAGCATGGACGTTAGACATGACAACCATTATTCTGGAAAACACCGGTTTTTGCAAACTATTTTCTCAAAAGCTTTTTCAAAGATTTCTTATCTCATCTTCTCTGACTTAGATAATTTGAAAATGGATTACTCTATATCTCATCTACTCCGAAAGTTATGTTTTCAAAAATAAAGTCCGACTGGGAGACTATGAAGACGGATATCGCGGAATGAAGAGACCCCAAGACAAGCAAAACCAAAGGAGCCACCAACGACAAAAGACACTACAAGATCACCCTCCCAACGGAGTCCTTCATCGCCCCCAAATCGATCAAGTAGGACACCAACGGCAACAAATGGCAAGACTGAAGTCAAGAATCCCGTAACGGCCGTATTTAGAATTTTAGCCTCCCTAAAATAGGATTCCCCTTATGGAGTGTAGTCACCTCCTTAGTACTAATGGTATGCCTTGTTTGATTGTCATGTGCGTGTTTTATGCTTGGAATGTGTTGCTTGTCTGCCGGGAATCATCCGATACTAAAGCTTCGACCACCTTTGTTGGCGTATCCTGACGCTAACCCTTGCAACCCCCATAGCCGGAAACCTCTCCTTAGCAGGATGGCCACATAAGAAAACCTCGACAACCAGAAGTAAAGCCCTAAGGTGGAAAGACTGTGTATTTCCACTCAACTCCAATAAACCCCTGTTGCCCTATCACCGTCAACCATAGCTTTCCACCCAATATTATACCTCACTTTTTCTGCTACCCTCGAATTCGAAAGACTAACTCCGTGGCATAGTTTCCTTCTACAGCCCGAGATTTTATCTCCACCAGAAAACCCTACAGATGGCTCCCACCCATTGAAAAAGTATCATCATCGGAGAAAGCTTCTGGCCCTTTGAAGAGCAATTGCATGATCTACTGAAGATCATCCGTCGTCCCCTACCTAAGGTCGAAGGGACACCGCTTCCTCGCAGCAATTCAAGCATAGCTCAGTGGGTCATCAAGGACACCGTTCCAGCGCGTGAGATCGACCCCAAGCCCATCATCTTCACCTTCATACACCACAACTGGGTAGATGGAGTCGTGCGAGCGATACAACAGATCATGGCACGCCTCTGCAAGATCCATGAAGAACAGTTGAAAGATACCTTGTATCACTTGTTCGAGAAGTGCGACAAGGATGGACTTTCGACCGAATCTTTCCTCACCAGCTGCATTGGAAATCAGCTTGAGAATATGGAATATCTCCTTCAACGCCATTAAGAAGATCTCGATAAGACCCGTCGTCAGAACATCCTCATGCGGATGGATCTTGCCATACTACGTACCCGACAAAATATTCTACAAGCCACCAACGCCCGTCTAGAAAGGAGAGTGGCCGCTCTAGCCTCCCAACTTCTGAAGCTGCTAAATCCGAGACAGAAAATGAGGAGATGTCCTTCTATGTGTATAAACCTATCTTCCAGTCAACTCCACCAGAAGACCCACCTGCGGAAGCAACTCTGGAAGCAGACATGACCCTCACCCTCACTGCCGAAGTGTTGAATATTCCCCACACCCCTGAGGAATTGCAGTAACCGGAGTCAATGCAAAAACTCAAGAAGGGCAACTAGAGTCAAGTGATAACCATGAAGTAGTTTTCCTCCCCTGCCTTACCCTTATGGCACAGAGTAGTACCTATGTACCGTCCCCGAACCTGTTTTGTGGGACTCTAAATGCTTGTTCCCCTGCGGCACCAACCCATTTTGTAACCCCTTAAGTACCTCCACCACCGACTGGCACGAACCCTGCTAAACTCTTCAGATGATATGCAAGTGTGATATCCTTATTTTCGTGTTTTACCCAAGATGTTGCATCAAACCAAACCCGGAATGACCCCATTCCAAAGGACCTCGTTCCCTAGACCGCCAAACTCAAATGGCATCCTACCACCCATCGGAACTCTATCTAGTTCATATCTAACTACCCGGAAGCTAGGAGACGCCCTTCTGATAAACCCTCCACCTCATGAAGCAGTTCCAATGACGTCGACAGAAGTTAACCACCCCAAAGGAAAGGTGAAGCACCATTCCCCAACATCATCAAGCGACTCCACCCAAGAAAGTCGGCAACTCCACCCAGCGCCCTTAGCTTTGCTCTAAGGGGGAAAGACTGTGTCTTTCCCGCCCAAAACCCATTAGACCCCGGGAGTCCGACATTTAGTTAGAATTAAGTGATGACCACCCCTCAAATACGAATCTTTGACCCTGCAAGAAGGACGACGATCAGCAATCATGCAGAATCAGAAGGAACTTCAGGAAGGTCCTCCACTCCAAGTTCGACAGCCTAGCCAACACCCCGGTGTATCAAGACCTTGAAGAGAGAAAAGTCGACCCCGAGGCGAAGAAATAAAGAAGACTCAACTCGCTGTCTCGCTTCAAGAAGGAAGTACCCCATCGACGCTAAACCTACCTAGACTTGTCCTAAGGGGAAAAGACCGCGTCTTTTCCACTAGCTTAATCTAAACGCCCAGACCCGAAGCCACCCCGCTTTAAAAACGTAACTGACCCTACCAGTTTATTAGAAGACCTATTAACATCCCCTAATTTCCACCGCTGAAATTGATAAGCGGATATTATCATCCAACCCTACTCTTCCCTAATCTCGGGATGAGCTTATTTTAAGGGGGAAAGGTCTGTAACATCCCAATTTCAGCAACCGTGATTAAATGTCCAAAAGGCAAAAATCAGGGGGAACAAAAACTTTTTCTTGAATAAGTGTTGCAATGTTTGCTTACTGGTTTCCTTGTGCTCATACATCTGTTCGTGTATTAAGGGATAGACTTCTTATCTCAACACTAGTTGACAAAAGCTATTTTACAAAAGAGATGTCTTGGCTCATCTTTCATATTATCAAATATTCTGGCATTTCAAAACCTGACCCAAGATGACTTTGACACAAAAAAATACTTTGCTAGTTTATATCAACAAAACTATGGAGACCTTCTATACTCTCCTTATGTTTTCAAGACAGAACCTTCAACTACCCTTATCTCTAGGAGTTCCAAAACCTTTACTAAAACCTTTTTATTCCAATCTTGGTAGGAATACCAAGATGATTCTCATCTTACTTAAAGATACAACCAACTCAAAATACCCATCCTTACCCCAAGCTAGGCTTGATGGTAACCCTAGTAGTAGTGTATAAGTGATAAGATGAATTGCCTTGATCTGCTGGTTGATGAATTTCCTTGATCTGCTGTCTGATGAATTGTGGATCTTCTATTTGCCTTGTTTGGTTAGGAACTAGAGTGATATAATGTAGTAGCTCATCTCTTAGGACCCAATCCTTGCTTGTGATCATCAAGCCCCTATCAAGCATCCAAGTCTGGATCTATCCTAAGCCACTCAAGTGACCCTCTCATCCCCAAATCAGCTCAATCCAGGGATAATCCCTCTTGATGGTTTCCAACTTAGTCGAGACCCAATCCAAGAATGGATCCCCTCTATTCAAGTTATACCTCAGCATCAACCACTTAATGGAAAGGATAAACCCTTGCCACCTTCTCAATTGTTTACCTCTTGCATACTAGTCAAAATCTCCAAACCTGCCAAAATGGCTAAGTCTGGAATTCTTATCTAGATGCCATCTTTGGAGCTCTACCTTTTCCAACCTATGTGCGTTACTAAGAATGTATTTGAACCATCTTGTAGTACATCATTAGTACTACCAAGGCCCACTCTTTCCCTTGTCTAATCCATTCTAATTCCCACTCATCCATGATGGTTTTGTAGTCAAGATATTAATCTTTTCTGCAAATCTTATCAACTTGCCTACTTTGGCAGAAGCTCACATCTATATGCCACCTCCCATTGACCAACTCCTTGCTTGGTTAAAATCTAATAATCATGGAATATCTATCCCCACTTCACTTGTTCCATTGGATCCTTGTGCTTCTTAAACCCACATGGTTTAGGAGGCTACCTGATGTATCTGCTATGGCAGCCTTATTTACAACAAAGTTTGCCATCTCCTCTACACCACCACAAATACAACCAAGACAAACTATTGCTTCCATGATCATCTAAATGACTTGTTCTATCTATCCATATATCCCTTGTACCAAGGTGAGCTCTGAGCTCCCTAATCTAACCTTGTTTAAGTGGCATCAAAATAACTAAACCCTAGATCATTTTCACCACTTTCCTTCAAAACCAAGGATGACCTTGATGCCTACATCAAGTTACATCATATAACTTGGATATAAGCATCCCCAAATAAATTCCCATAATTATTTGGATTATTAAACTATTTTAATTTCCCATACTTACCAAATTCTCAAAATCCTTGTCTATAAAGGCAAGTTTGTTTTTATCCAAATAACCTTGACAAATCAAGGCACATTTGAGGCCTAATTATCATACCCCATCTTTCCAACTCAAAAATAAATATTTTTGAGATCCTTTATTATTTCTTTTTGCCCTTTTTCTTAAATGGCAGAAACAAGAATTAATTCCCCAAAAATACTTTTCCACCTCAATAAATCCCAATAAAATTATCCAATGTGTGTTATGGTATTTAGGACGATATCACATCAATAACAAGCTTGTACCTTGTAAAATTATCATCTTATCTTCCATAATCTATTTCTGCACTTTTTAAAGAAGTGCATTTAAATGGGATTATAACCTCTAGAAAAATCCCATTTAAATCATGGAGAGGTTAATTGACCTAGTACACCTACCAGTACCATTTCCACACTTTGCCCAATGCAAGTTTATCAACTTCCTTCACAAGCCTCCATTTGATCAATTTTGTTAAACCAAGCAAAATCTTGCTTCAAACCAACTCCAAACACCACCAAACCTTGTAAAGTACTACACCACAACACCCACTACCCTCTCTGGTCGTGTTCTACAGTACCACCTACTGTAGCTCCACTCCTATTTGTCCCCTAGTGCTTGTAAGACTAAGAGAGATAGGCATCCATATCTTTCAAAGGATTTCCCCCTCTTAAAGCCACAGCAGCCACTCCCCTCTCCCCCTCTGGTTAAGAACCTGGCCCCAGCACCACCCCTCTTGCCCAACCAGCAGCCATCACCCTAGCTCTTGTCCAAATAAAAATTGGTCCACCCTCCACCACCCCCTTCGGTTTATAAGGCCCCAAGCCACCCCAACTCACCCCTCTGCCCTCATTTGCCCCCAACACGCTCCACTCTCCTCCCCAGAGCTCCTCTCCATCTCCCCAGCTCTGTCTAGCCCGAAGGAAGAACGAGAGCAAGCTCTGGGCCTCTGAGAGAAAACCGAGCGTAGCTCCTCCTCCTGAGCTCCCCTGGCTCTGCATGTCCCCCTACCATGTTTCCCTACCTCCTCTAACCCTCCCCATGTGTTTTGTATGGTCTAGGACCGCTTAGGGATGAAGCTCCGGCAAGCACCAACGAGCTCGCCTCGGTCGCTGTCGCGCGAGGACCTCCCCGACGCCAAACCCTGGACTCACCGGCGTGCACCGCTTTGCCCCATCGCCTCCACAACCTCCCTCGAGCCTTTGGTGAGCCTCCCCGCTCCTTCCCCGATGCTGCTAGCGTTCCCTCATGGTGGAGCTTCGTCCCGCGGGGAAGAAGGTCGTGCACTGTCGATCCTCTTCAGATCGGACGGCCACGCCTCCCTCTTACCGCTTTAGTTCTTGGGCCGTTGACGGCCGGGCCCGGCCGCGCGGAGAATTAGTCCCCGCTGCTGGCTGCGCTCGCCCCGTCGTGGGCTGATTCCCCTATGGTAGCCCAGCTCGTTTCAGATCTGGCCCGTTGACCACCCCTGTCCCTTCTCCTTTTTGTGGAATTTCAGATCTGCAAATGAGTGGTTTGGTTTAATTCAAAATGAATTTGTAAAATGCTTCAAAATAATTAGATATAAATTTTCTCAAGTACCTGGATGTCTAACCTATGCAGACCCAGTTCTGAACCAAAATGATGTTTAAAATACTTCTGATAATAAATCCCCTACTAGGATCTGTCCAGATCACTAAATAATTTCTCCAGAGAATTTGGTATCTCCAAATAGATTAAATCCAACTTTACTGGAAGGTATAAAACATAACTTTCATGCCCCATAGGCCCCATAGTCCATTGCTTCCTAGTCTACTGGTAGCAAACAAAAAATCAAAATCATGCCCTTTCTGCCTTTAGGAACTTCCCTAGGTCAAACCAAAATAGGTTTTCACCTAAATCCAACTCCCAGTATAGACACATAACCACATCTTTCATAATCCGGCAGCTCATAATTTTATGAGTCCCAGTTAAATATTTGTGAATTAAACTCTTTTGTGCATGGTTTATTCACTAGTAAAATCACTACAGTAGCTCTGTAACTCCAAAAATGTTGATTCCAATTTCTACAGAAAGGTATATTCAGTAACTATCATGTTTCCTTGGAATCACCTAAAAATCATCTGCAAAATAAATCTGAGGAAAAAGACAAATCCCAGCCAGTATTGTTTTTGGGAATTTCTCAAGGGCATTCTGGTTATTGCATTTGAGGTGATTCGAACTCCTATTGATTCAGTCCACCAAATACTACCTAAAAACCCAAGGAAATAATTTTTGGAACTCTAGAACAGTTCTGGTGAATTATTTCCTAAAACTAGAGTTTTAATCACTATAAAATCCATTATAAACCAATGGAAATTGATAAAATAGTGAAACCACTTTTGTTGGCTTCATTTTATCAATACTTGTCTTATGGTATCATTTTTATACAATGGTATCATACAGATCAAGTCCTTGGTCAAAAACCCTCTCTTAGGTAGTCCTAGACTCTAAATCCAAAAAGGATCCCTTTTTCCTATGTCTCCAAATCTTCTCCCCAATCTAATCAAATCACACCTCCAACATCATACTGATGTTTATCATGTATTTATCCTTTGCTTGATGTATGGTTTGATGCTTGCATGCCTTGTAATGATTGTGGTGTTGTTTGTTTGCATGTATGATCGATAACGGCGATAGTTGCGATTGTGTGACACCGAGAAGAAGGAAGGATCAGGTTACTATTATTATTGTTATTATTGGTATTTTGGTTATCTAACGCCGTCAAGGGACATCTCACTGGTCACAGGCAAGCCACCATTCCTGAACTCCTATATTAACCTACTCATTTTTATAAATTGTTTTATATCTCGTTTATGAATCTCATGATTAAATGCATGGTATGTTTCAAATAAAAAGGCGTGAGTAACTTGGATCCTCCGAGTTATGATGGAGTGTACATTAGGACACTTACACCCACTTTTACCCTTTAGGTCGAGGCTAAGATGATTAGCATCTTCCCGTTTGGAACCCGCGGATTTTAAAAGATAAAACTAGTTTGGGTTTTCACCCTACTACAAATTTTTCAAAATAAAACCCTTGGAAAGAGGCATCGTTTCCGAGTGGAAGTTTTACTAAAGAAGATATCAGGAGGATGAAAAGGAAGTCAAGCAAGAGAAAGATAAGGGATGTTATACGCCAATGTCCGGAACAATTTATCCATGCAACCGCATTACCCAGTCGCTGGGACTTAACTTGTAGTCTGTGGTCTTTAGGAGGGGCTGCTCGTACTCGCTAAAGGGGACAAATCCCCTGAAATCCGGACTATCGAGGATAAGGTACCGGTGAGAAAATTGGCTCTCTCGCGGACGGTATGACTTGAGGAAGTACGGATGGAAGAGGAGTCAAAATTTTGCTATCCGCGAACTACGGTTTGGGGGATGGGGGACAATACGGATGGGAGGACTATGGCCGAAGTGCCACATACTCGTACAGGTGAGAACAACCCAAAAAGAAAAGCCGTCGTTACTAGGGATGGACAAATGAAAAGTTAGGTTTGATTATCTAAACCCCCGTATACCAGGTGTAGCGGGCCGTGGTTGGATCCCGGTGGATGTATGGATTCTTGTGGGTAAAGTGCACAACCTATGCAGAGTCTAATCTATTCGAATAGACATGTCCACGGTCAAGGACGGTTGGAATGGCAAGTGTTAGGAGGACCCTTCGGATTATGTTGAGATGTAATAAGAGATGTGACTTGGTCATGAAGAAAGATAAGAATGAGTTTGGTATTGACCAGTCAATGGTCAAAGTTGTTTAAAAAGGGTTTTAATACAAAACTGTTTTAAATCTTTTTAACAACGATGTGGAGATGTCCGGATTTTCTAAAAGGAGACAATTTTTCCAAAAACTCATTTTCAACAAAGATATAGAGATGCCATTGTTAGACTTGTTCAGAAAACAACCATAGTGTAGAGCTATGTCGCCAAAGCCAAAAATGCATTATCTTATTACCTTGTCTCGGTGGTTTGTGAGTACATTCAAAGTACTCACCGGCATTGTCCCTGGCTATTTACTTGGCCAGATTGCAGATGTTAAGAAGTGACGAAGGAGCTGACGTCTATGCGAGCTAGGCCGTCTTCCCAGTCAGTTGCCTATAGGTTAAGGCACGGGCTCTGTGTTGAAGACTTCCGCTATTTGTGTTGTATTTGCCATAATGGCCCCTATGTAAGTTTTTGTACTCGTTACATTATGAATGTTGTAATGATACTAGTCGGTTATTCTCACGGCTCACTGATCATGGAAACGTGAATTGTATGCATCACGAGTATTCTCGAATCGTAAATTCGAGGTGCCACAGGACCCACACCCCCTGTGGGCGCGGCCAGGGTGGGCCCCGTGCCCACCTAGCGCGTGGCCACCCTGATGTCCTCCTCCGTCTCGTCTTCGATTTTCCGTATCGCTCATGGAAAAATATGAACTTTGGCTTTTGTCCCGTCCAATTCCGAGAATATTCATTTTTTAGTTTTCTGAAACCAAAAACAGCAGAAAATAGGCAACTGGCACTGTGGCATCTTGTCAATAGGTTAGTTCCAGAAAGTGTATAAAAATACCTCAAAGTGTAGACAAAACATAGCAAAGTGGATACTAAACAAGCATGGAACATCAGAAATTATATATACGTTTCCAACGTATCGGTGTTCAAGAGTAGTGTCAATTATAAACACTCTTTTACATTAAGAGTTGTATAATTTTTAAATTTGAAAGTGTTCAAGAGTAGTGTCAATTATAAAGACTCTTTTACATTAAGAGTTGTATGATTTTTTCAATTTGAAAGTGTTCAAGAGTTGTGCCAATTATAAACACTCTTTTACATTAAGAGGTGTATGCTTTTTTTTAATTTGAAAGTGTTCAAGAGTTGTGTCAATTATAAACACTCTTTTACATTAAGAGTTGTATAATTTTTTAAATTTAAAAGTGTTCAAGAGTTGTCTCAATTATAAACACTCTTTTACATTAAGAGTTGTATATATTTTTTAAATTTGAAAGTGTTCAAGAGTTATGTAAATTATAAACATTCTTGTACATTAAAAGTTTTATAATTTTTTTAATTTGAAAGTGAATCGCTAGCCGTGCGAGAGTTGTGTCAATTATAGTTTCAGACCGTGCAAGAGTTTCATAATTATAAACACTCTTGCAAACCAACTGAATCGCCACTGCTCCAAGGGAATTTACAATAGATTTTAGGGAGATTTTATCTATCTCTGAGAGTTATGGAGGTTGAAACCACCGTTGGAAAGTAAAATCCAGAGAGATATTGTTCACAACCACTAATTACGCTAGCACTGGATCAATCCTATTCGAAAAGCAAGGCAGTTAGTTGAACACCAGCGATTCCACCCAATCTTCTCCGTGCTCGACGGGGATGGATGATGCACCAGCCGGTGTTGCATACTATTCCGCGAAAGTGGTAGATCTAGCAAGGGCGGGAGCAGAGCCGGAGGTGGAGTGGGTCCATGGCTAGGGGGAGGGGGCGACTCTGGGACCGAGGACGACATAAGGTAGTAGGGCACGACGGCAGGGCAGCGGAGTGTCTGTATGGGATCTGTTCCAGGCTCGGGGGGAAGCGAATGCTTTGGGTGAGCGAGAATGGCCGGTCCGACGTGTCTCCTGCGGCCCCACTCTTCACCATGTATGAAAGACCCGTCCCGACGCGGCCCCACCCTTCACCACGTATGCAGGACCCGTCCCAACACGGCCCACTGGTCAGGCATGTAACGATCGAGGCCTCGTAACGTAACGCTCAACGTCTGACCCGCCCCAACGCGGTCCCACCAGTCAGCATGTAACGGTCAAGCCTTTGACCTGACGGCATCCCTCCGTCCGAGCGCCCATGAGGGTTTCTTAACATGGCGAGGGGAAAAGTGAGGAAAAACTAAGACGCTAGGAAAAAGTGAGTACAACTAACGAACCAAGGGCATGAAAATAGAAATCCCTATTTCTTATGTGAGCATCATAAAATTATCATGCCTATCTTAATGGCTATAAAGAAAGAGCTTTTGGGAGACAACCCATTATATTTTTGCTTTCAGTTTATTTTTGTTTATTTGAGTCTTGGAAGTTGTTACCTATGTAGCAACCTCTACTTATCATTTTTATTTCTTTTTTGTGCCAAGAGTAGCCTCTAATAGGAAGAAGGTAAGATTTGGGGAAGTTGCTGTCCCGAAACAGATTTCTGTGCTTCGCCGTAAAAAATCGTGAAAAATCCCAGAACGTCGTATTGATCTCCAATTTTTTCTGCGCATGCCCCAGGTTATTATCTAACTTTAATTAGTTCTTCACTTTTATATTTGATCAACATAAGATTTTCTAAAAAATCAGTCTTTACCTGTAGGTCTGTTTTGACAGATTTCTGCCATTATTTGTATTTGCCTCTTAAATCAATTTCTTTTGAGTTCTTTTGATCACTTGAGCTTTTAAAAGGAGTTTCTACAGTATATTATGTTTTAGTGGATGATTGTAAGACCCGACTTTTTAAGGTAAAGGTCCCTGTGATTGCAATGCTAGTCTCTGGATCAAATGCTAGAATCCACAGTTTAAGATGAAGTACACAGATACAAAGGTCGTTTATTACATCGTCATTGTAGAGATAACATAGTATTTACAACTCAATAGTCAAAGGCTAGTACATAGAGTTCATAACTTAAAGGAAATAACTATAAGTCTTCATCTTCATGTGCCACAGGCAAGCATGTTGAGTGTAGATTCACAACCCTAATCTCCATTAGAGTAACCTGCAACATCATAAGTTATAGCCACAGTGGCTCAATACACTTGGAATTGTATTGGAAAGTCATACTGTAGTAGAATAGTATTATCTAACATCTATATGAATTTGTCTACGTGTAGCTTAGGCTTGCTTTGCTCAAAATAGGTTTTCCTTATTAGTTGAAAACACTAAGTTTTTGTTTGTCAAAACTCCCAAGGAACCACCAATACACAGTGGTGAACCTTTATCCCTTGTTCAACCACAAGTTTTTAACTTAGAAATTAGGATGAGGAGATCCTTGATAGCTTCAATGTATTCAATGCTCAAATTTTCCGTTGCCGGGAACACGACTAAGTACTTAGGTTTTCCCTCTCGAGAGGTGGTGCACTTTCCTCACAAGACTCGACATGCATCGACATGAGATATTTTAGAAGCCTTCCCTTAGACCACCATGGACGCGTTCCATCCTATCACCCTACCACCAACTGTCCATCTAGCTAAGTTATTGCAACCTATATGATCAAGACAGAGTCCATATGCCATGTGGTTGCACTAGAAGCTTCTAAACACTAAGTATCTTAAATCCCTTTGTTCCTGGGTGGATTTCCACAAGTGTGATACACAAGGTAAACCATAGACATGGGCCTTGTGTAACCACTCAACATAAACCATCATACCATTCCACACATGTGATTCATTCACTTAGTTGTTTTATTAAGCAAAAACACAAGTCATAGACTTAGAAATAATTCATAGCATGAATAATCCACCCTTGTTTTCTACTAGCTAGGCTAAGCATGATAACATAACAAGATTCTTAACTTAGATAAAATTCTACTAAGACTATAACTACTAGGATTTCCCAAGGCATAGCATAGCATAGATACTTAGAAAATTTCCATGCAAGTCCTACTCAAAATATCACTAATGCATAGTCAAAATAATAGGACAAAATACATGAAGCACCACGTGCCTTGGTAGTTGGGGGAGTAGCGACAGTCCTCACAATCACAATCACCACAATCACAAAAATCTACACATAAAATCATAGCGCCAAATTTACATTCAAATAATCAAACAAAAATATACATGAATACATGCAAATTCAATGGAATGATTTTTTCTATACTAAGAAGTCAATCAAACAGTACTTAACACAAAGTCATCTATTTAAAGTCTAAACAATTTATATAGCCAAAATAAGCATATAACTGGTTCTACAAACAAACCCATTTTTCCAGAAACAAAATACAAATTCAAGGCGACAGTAGTGTAGGGCTTAATTTTATGAATCTATTGATATATTATTTGCCAATTTTGGATAAACAGAACTAAAGATATGAATTTTACAAGTTTGCATCCTGAATAGATTCAAAACAGATTTTAAAACAAAATCACAGACACGTGGCCGTGTCTAATTGGCCCGTACCGCTTCGTGCAGATCATGCACGTGGGTCGTTGGATCTAAGTGTGATCCTGCGGTCCAGATCTGGCGATACCGCTTTGGCCTGGCAATCTAATCTAAACCGCCATATCTAAATCCTACGGCTATCGACCACGCGACCAAAGATGGGTAGCGCAAATGGGTGCTGGCGGCGGCAGCGCTTCTGCCAGTGATGCTCCAGCGATTCCAGAGGGGGCTAAGGGTAGTGGTGAGGCTTACCAGGGTCGCACGGATGCGAGGATGCTCAAGGTGGCCTCGTCTTGGATGGGGGCGAGCTGCTGCGGCCGTGGGAGCTCGTCAGAGTTGCGGATAGCATTGAGCTTTTGCAAATGGTGAAGGAGGCAACAACATAGGTCACCCAAGCGCAAACCAAAGGCATCAGAACATGCACAAGGACAAGGCGCACTGGTTGGTTTGAATCAGAGGTCAAGGGGCGTGTGAATCTGGACGTAATTACTCGCCAGAGTTGATGGTTGCCTCGGGTGTTCACGGTGGTTGACAGAGCCGACGACCTGGGGCAGTACAGGGCGAACCAGTGGTGTCAGAAGGAGTGCAAGGACCAGGGAAACAACATCATATGAACGAGGGATAGAGGGGCGCGCTACACTCTCAAGAATAGTTCGTCGTAGTGCGTTGGGCAGCGGCAATGCGATCTCAAAATACGGGCAGCCTGGGGGCGATGGAGCGTGGGAGGTTGAGGGGAAATGGTCGCGGCGGGGTGGTGTTTAAGTAGCCAGAGTAGGGGCATCAATCGCGTGGAGAATCAGTGGGATTGATCGCAGCAGTGAATGGGGAGGAAACGGCCGGTGATGGCGTCGACTGTGCGGGATTTTAGGGACGAAAGGTGAGCTGGCTTAGGCCCAGTGGTCAGTGGCTGCGGGGTAGGTTTTGCGCGGGTGAAAGAGAGAGAGAGAGGGGGAGAGACCCCGGGTGGGCTTTTGGGCTGGCTCTGGCGCTAGGCCGAATAGGTAGCGCAGTGTTTTTTTCTTTCTCCTTTTCTTTTTCTAATTGGATTTTCAGGAATGGTTTTCAAACCCTATTTCAAATATGTTTGAATTCAAACCATCTCGAGATTTTTGTAATGTGATCCTAACTTTCAAAAGTGTGTCAAACACACCTGTCCACTCAAAAACACTTTGATCCTTTGAAAATAAAAATAAAACCATGCCTCATATGAATATTATAAAATGGCATAAATATGGTTTTATTTAGTTTCAAACTTTGAAATTTTTGGTGCAAGCTCTATATGATATGATGATATCAATGCAATGCATGATTTTACAGTTCATGAATTTTGGGATGTTACAATGATTTACTTGAGTTGAGACTGAACCCAACGGTTTATTATCTTGCATACACTAATGTTGCTAATGAAGATTGTGTGAAATTTTGTATGAAGGGAGTTTTCAAGTGTAGGGAAAGAATGATGTGATGAGATGAAGTATGGAAAAAAGCTCAAGCTTGGGGATGCCACCCGTGTCACCCCAAGAAATATTCAAGAGGTACAAGTGTCAAAGCTTGGTAATGTCCAAGGCATCCCCTTCTTCATCAACAAAAATCTCAGGTTTTCTTTCAAGATATTATATTTTTGCTTCATGCACTATGTGTTGTTCTTGGAGCGTCTTTGTTTTTGTCTTTAGTTTTATTTTGTTTTGTTTGCTGCAATAAGTTGGTTGGATCCTGACACACTTCTTTTGGAGAAGTCACACCCCGTTCTTCATTGCTTAGAACACTCTAGTTTTCACTCTTATTGTTTTGTGAGTGTTCTCTTTTGCTAGCACTGCGTTTAGCTTTAGTTTTCTTTTTCTTTTTTCTTAGAACTTTTTAGTTCTTCTTTGTAGTTAGGTGAGACATGCTCTCTTGTCTTTATTGATTATTATCTTTGTGATTTGTTTCAAATAATTTGATTGGTGTTGGAAAAGAGTAGAATGTTTCATGCTTATGGTGGTACAGAAAGAATCTTGTTTTGACTGTGACTTAGACTTTATCACATCATGTTAGATGTTGATTTGACCATATGCTTAGTGATTATTGATGTAGAATGACTTTTTTCAAACAATTGAGATTGCTTAATGTGCCATGAAAGAATCACGCGTTGTTTTAGCATACAGAAGAATAATATTGTGGTGTTCTCCTTTGATGCTTTATTTGGGTTGACTTGGCACATGCTTACACCATGTTATGACTATGAACCATTCACCTTAGCCTCTATGATCATTTAGTTTTTGACTTGTGATATCACTTTATGCTTTGATTAATAATGTTTTGTCGCTCTGCATGATTATGGCCATTATTGCTCTCTTAGTTGGTCGCTCCCAGTCTTTTGCTAGCGTCCACCTGTACTGAGTATGAGCTCTACTCGTGCATCCAACTCCCAAGAAACCAAGTTATTCCAAAGAATCCTTTATATATTCCTATGCATGGTGTGTTACACCATCCAAGTATATTCATGTTCTTATATATCTTCCAAATTAAATTTTTGTTATGTGCAAATTTGTGATTAAATCTCTCATGAACTCGAAGCACATTTTATTTATTGCACTTAATAACCTGAACCATTGTGACTGTCTTATGATGCTTATATGCTTGCAAATTATAAGTTGGGAGTTAGCAAAACCATGCTGTCATGGGGCATGCTTTCAACATTGCACTTATTTCTATTTATTTGATATCATGTTCTTTGTTTATGGATGTCGTCGGTATGAAATGAGTTGGGAGCTTGTAAGTCCATGGACTTTGTATATGTGTTAGAGAAATGCCTGGGTAGCCAGCCTAAGCCATGCCTAATCATGGTGGAAACTTGCAGCATAACCATAATCACTCTATGAAGCATCTTCAATAAAAAACTATGCTCATGGTAAATAAAAGGATTGCTGAGATGCTCATTGTATGTTTTCTTGTCATTTTGATATTGGATAGCTCCTGTGTCATGGGGCAAGGGGTACCCCATTGGCGGTTCTTGATATGTCCAAAAAGTATCTACTTTCCCGAACACCTTTCCTATTGTTTCTCCTCTTAACTTGTGTGATTTGGATAAAACTAACACGGACTGACGCTATTTTCAGCAGAATTGCCTTGGTGTCTAGTTTTTGTGCAGAAAATCAACTTTCAGGAAAAATCCCAGAAAATATGCCAAAAATCCTATTTTACGAGAAGACTCACGGAGCCTGAAGACGAGTCAGAGGAGGGCCACGAGGAGCCCACACCCCCTGGCCGCGCAGGCTGGGCCTGGCTGCGCCTGGAGGGTGTGTGGACACCTCGGGCACCCCTCGGCCTCCCTCTTTGCCTACTTAAATCCTCTTGACCTAAAAACTGAGGGGGGTTCGACATTTTTCCAAATAGAGTTCCGCTGCGCCGCCACCACTAGACACCGTGATTCAAAACTAGAAACTCCGTTCTGGCACCCTGCCAGGACGAGGAATTGGAGAAGATCATCATGATCATCATCACCGACGCCTCTACATCAACCATCCATGTTTCCCCCATCCATGAGTGAGTAATCCCCCGCTGTAGGCTATGGGGATGGTAGAGATTGGATGAGTTCTATCATGTAATCAAATAATATTGTTAGGGCATGGTGCTTAGTATCTTTATTAGTGCTATTTGACTTTATTGCAACTTGTTGTGCTTAATGCTTGTCACTAGGGCCCGAGTGCCATGATCTCAGATCTGAACTTATTATTGATTCATGATGATAGTATTGTTTGTTATCTTATCTGCAAGATGTGTACACATATCATTGTCTAGAACCAAAGGCCCCGAAGTGATAGAAATTGGGACAACCGAAGATGGATGTGATATGAGGATCACATGTGTTCACGAAGTGTTAATGCTTTGCTCTGGTACTCTATTAAAAGTAGTACCTTAATTTCCAGTAGATTCCCTTGAGGCCCCGCTGCAACGGGTTGGGAGGACAAAAGATGTTGTGCACGTTCTCATTGCGAGCACGTATGACTATATATGGAATACATGCTTATGATTGTTTAGTACTTGGACGCTTTATCTTATTTATCTGCAAATTCCCTAGATCTTGAAGTTACATGAATAGTCTCGTCCATGCAACACCCGTCTCTCCATCCCTATGCCTACCGCGCTCATATCCTACTGGTTGCT
Source organism: Avena sativa (assembly GCA_916181665.1). Taxonomy (NCBI): domain Eukaryota; kingdom Viridiplantae; phylum Streptophyta; class Magnoliopsida; order Poales; family Poaceae; genus Avena; species Avena sativa. Next base: position 90,353,026 of record OV702281.1, read on the forward strand.
ACTATTGTTACTACTGCCTTTGTTTTACTGTTGCTGTTACTTTGCTATTGCTACTACAAAATTGTTCCTACTGATAAACTACTATGAGCAATATTATTTCCAGGTGCGGCTAAATTGACAACTCAGTTGTTAAGGCTTATAAGTATTCTTTGGCTCCCCTTGTGTCGAATCAATACATTGGGTAATACTATCCTCGAAGACTGTTGCGATCCCCTATACTTGCGGGTCATGAGTTCTCTATGATACACATATACTTACAATGACAAGAAATTACCTGGGACCAAAGTTGAGTAGCATGAGGTCTCGGTACTCGTACTCAAGTGGCATAATATTCTCAACTTGTGATTTGTCAAGAATATAACTCATATTTGCCCTCATTTTAACCTTAATAACTTCAAGATGCTTATGATAGGGGTAATGAGAGCTCAGAGCTAATAAGTACCATAATTTTTGGAAGCTTTATAAAACCATTTAATCCCTACTTCCCTCTGCGAAGGGCCTTTATTTTTTTTACTTTTTGTTTAGTCTCCATCTTCTATCTTTATGCACCAGCTAAGAGAGCATACTTGTCATTCTGAGTTCAATGTTCATTGTCCCAAAACTTGTTGATTGATTCATAATTCTGGTATTACTTGTTCTTAAATTATTTGTATCTAGTCACCCTTATGAACTTTGAAGGTGTCATATGCATTTATGTTTTGCTATTCCATGAAAGACAAGTTGAATACCACTCTTGCTATGTTTTCTATATGTGACACAAACAAATGTCATTCAAAGCATTTTTCATGATCTTTTGTTTATGTTGCCTTTCATGTTGCAACATAGCTGCTATGTCATATTATTAGAAATGTATCTTTCATACTTATGTTTAGAGTACTTTGATTCCAGTTATCATTTCTTTGCAATACCTTGATCAAGATTATGATGGTGCATGTCACCTCAAAAATTATTCTTTTTATCACTTACCTACTCGAGGACAAGCAGGAGTTAAGCTTGGGGATGCTGATATGTTGCAAATGTATCTATAATTTTTGATGCTCCATGCTTGTTTTGCACCAACTATATTATGTTTTGTCTACACTTTGTGGTATTTTTATTAATTTTCTAGAACTAACATATTAACAAGTGCCACAGAGCCAGTTTCCTGTTTTCTGCTATTTTTGGTTTCAGAAAAAATAGTAAAGAAATATTCTCGGAATTGGACGAAACAAAAGACGAAGTTCCTATTTTTACCGAAACGTCACGGAGTCGGGATGAGAGGGGGAGACGCACCCCAAGGAAGCCAAGGTCCAGACGCGGCTAGGGGGGAGCGCCACCCTAGGGTGTGGGCCCCCTGGCGCTCCACCGACCTTGCCTCTTCGCCTATATAAACCCTCGAGATGAAAACCCTAAAGGCAAGATCAGAATTCCACGAAAAGTTCTGCAGCGCCACCGCCATACAAGACGAGATTCGGGGGACAGAAGTCTCTGTTCCGGCACCCTGTCGGGATGGGGAATTGACCCCAGCGCTATCTCCATCGACTCCACTGCAATCTCCATCGCCATTGCTGACTCCCATGATAAGGAGGGAGTAGTACTCCCCATAGGATAAGGGCTCTACCGGTAGCTATGCGTTCATCTCTCTCTCTCCATGGTGTAATCTTATTGTGATCATGAGTTTTGTAATCTAGTTGAATAAGTAGATGCTACTCTTTTCTACTATGCTACTCAAGTGCTTCTATTAATTTGATCTCTAGAGACACCTTGTCCCACGTGTGTGAAGGAGTATGCGCACTGTGTGTGGCTCTTAGGCTAGAGATTACAGAAATACTTATCATGAGTTATAATTTAAGTTGGATGTCTCCATGAAATTGTGGTGTTTGTCTGGAACCATCTAGCGCTCAAGGTGATAGTGTGGGGTTACCTAGATGGGGAATGCGAATTTTAAGCTGTGCTTTTATAGCCCTACGCGGTGAATTGGTGTTCGTTATCCAACCGGAGAGTAGTTCAGGGTAGCATAGTGAAGAGACAATATTTATGTGTTCAATTATATTATCATTGTTGAGAGTGTCCACTAGTGAAAGTATGATCCCTAGGCCTTGTTTCTAAGCATAAAACACCATTTACAACCGGTCCTGCTACATGTTTGCTTGCTGCCATTTTTATTTCATACTGCAATTACCACTTATAATCATCCATATTACTTGTATTTCACTATCTCTTCGCTGAACTAGTGCGCCTATACACCTGACAAGTGTATTGGGTGTGTTCGGGACACAAGAGACTTCTTGTATCTTAATTGCAGGGTTGCTTGAGAGGGATATCTTTGACCTCTTCCTCCCTAAGTTCGATAAACCTTGGGTGATCCATTTAATGGAAACTTCTTGTTGTTCTATAAACCTCTGCACTTGGAGGCCCAACACTGTCTACAAGAATATAAGCGTGCATAGACATCAATAGGTATTGATAATATGAAACCAACAAAAGTGGTTTCCCTATTTTATCAACTTCCTTCGATTTACTATGTATTTTCTAATGATTAAAAACTCTAATTTGAGGAAATAAATAACCATATAAGTTATGTAGGTCCAAAAAATATTTCCTTGGATGGTTAAGTAGTGTTTGGAGGACTGATTCACTGAAAGTTGGAAACACTTCAAAATATTTACCAGAATTCCCTCAAGAAAATCCCAAAGTCAGTTTTGGTAGATATTTGTCTTTTTCACTAGATTTAATTGATATGGGATATTGTTATGATTCCAAAGACACATTCTAGGTATTTAAAATACATTTATGTAGAAATTGGAATTACTCTTTTTGGATTTACAGAACTACTGTAGTGGTTTTGTTGGTGAATTATCTAGGCACATAACAGTTTAATTCACAATAAATCAACCAAGGCTTAATAAATTTAGGGATGCTACGGTTTGATAGATATTGGTACTCAGGTGTTCTGGGAGTTGGAATTAGGTTAGTACCACCTTTGATTTGTCCTAGAGAATTTCATAAAGGTTGAAATGCCTTTTTTTATTTTTGCTACAGGCAAAATAGGATGGGTTAAGGGTGACATGCAAGGTACTTGTGATACCTTTAAGTATCTAAAGATTTCACTCCAATAGGAGTTGTATAACTCACTGAAAGATTTTATTAGTGAAAAATATGCATCTAGGCACTTGATTTGTTAGAATTAATTTGGACATCAACTTTGGGAAGTTACTGCACTGCATGTTGCATCATTTAGTAGGGTATATGCTAAAATTATTTCCTGTCAAATTTGATGTATTTTTCAATTTAATACCAATTTAATCTATGTAGCTAGATCTGGAATAAAATAAAAAGTTTAAAATAAGAAGAAGGGCGGGACGACACTGGGCCGAATCTGGGGAAACACAGCCCAATGTCGGTGCTGGCCGACCCAGCTGGGAGTCACCGCGCACGGGAAATGGATTCAAGCCCCGCTAGGAGGGGGCCGCTTGTAAGCGAAGGAAGGGTGATGAAGGGGTACGGGGCGATGGTGGCCGTCAGATCTAAGGGGGATCCACTGCCGTGGGTTGTTTTCCATCTCTGTCTCGACCCGATGGAGGGGAAACCCTAGGGCGGGTCAGAGTTGGACAGTTCACACTGATGACTGCAAGTGCGTAGATCATTTGTAGCTAGTTTCGAACTAAATATATTGATCACATAAGGAGCAGCAGGCAAAAGTTTAAAATGCTTTTAACTAAAACTAAACAAAGTACTTAAGAAATAATTTTAAGATGCAAGAAAAATAGAATTGTTTTAAGGGTTGTATTTGGGTTTTTGATTGAGAAAAACAATTAAATAAACTAAAGTAAAACTTAATGCAGAAAGTAGGAATTGCGTGTGTAAGAGAGCTTGGAACTACAGTTGGGGATATACTTTCTGGGTATACCCACAGGACTTGCTGACCAGGGTGGCCCACCAACGGGTTAGAGCTTTGCTTCACGGACGACCCAGTCAGAAAAAGAGGAGGAGCCAATTCCGGCTACGACAAGGCCCAAAAGAGTTACCGACTTAGGCCTGTAGTATTACTTGTAGTCCAAGATGTATCTAGTTACGGACTCTGTAATGTAGCCTGATAGGTCTCTCCTGTAACCCTAGGTCCTGGTATCTATATAAACCAGCCCTATGGGAGCCTTTAGGGCACAACAATCTTACTACCACAATCATAACTCGCATATGCGAACCTCTCTTGTAATCCACTGTAACATCCGTCTTACTCCGATATATTAATGGGTTGCTAGCAGGAGTAGGATCCGATCACCGCAGTCGGATCTGGAGCTAAGAAAACTTGTGCTCACCGCTCCTGGAACATCTGACGTCTCACACCCCATCTTTCCAATGCCACTAGGACCTGGATTCAGTGAAACTATCGCCATGGGTCGTTTGGTCTATGCCAGTGATGTCCCTCTCGTTCTTCTCGACCAGACCTGTATTCCGGCTAGCAAACCCGTGACTACCTACACGATCATGTCAATCGGCGAGATCGATATTTACCTCAGCTTCGCTAAACCCGTCCAACCCACCCTTGAGGTGATGACCATGGCAGAAGAAAAAATCCGTATCCACTTTGTCCGCAGAGGCGGAAGAGTTCAAGATCCCGGAAAAAATTGAACCCACCCAGCCCACTCCTGTAGTGGAAGAAGTGGTGGAAGAAAAATCTGGATCTGATCTCCCTGACGATATCAGATACATGGACAAATAATATATCCGCTACGGATCCGGTCCTGCCAATGTCGTAGCAGAAAAAGAACTCTTGAGGAGCAAGATAAATAAGATGACAAGACGCCCCTACATTGATTACGAAGCAATCGCCGATATCAAGGAAAGCTTTGAGATGGAGGAGGTGGAATCCCAGCTATGCCACTACCTCAAGAACATCAACAAGAAGAAGCAATATTTCATGTACCACATAAGCTCTGGATCCGACTATGTCGATGTTGGATCCAGTAGCGATTCAGTCCTCGACGCAATCGAAGAAAACACTGACCTACCTAGATCACCTCAGGAGTCAATAACGTCACAGGAACTTCGAGAATTCGACAAGGAGAGGGAGGAGTACGAACAAGAACACGCCTCCAAGCCAACGCAAGGCGAGCCGAAAAATCCTCCTAGTCCATATGATATCATGGATGAAAGCTACACCTCGCAGGATGATATGGATACCAGAGATTCATCCGAGATCCACAAGCCAACCACTACGGAATGTACCGATGGAAGCTTATCCCCCAGTACCGGACCAAAAGCCATATTTGCCACTGGTACGCACGTTAAGGCTACTGGGCGGTCAAAGAAGAAGAATAAGAACAAGAATCCAACACCGGTAGAGCCGAACGTCGAGGAAACCAAAGAAGAAAAAGTTGATGAAGAGATCGAGATGGAAAATCAGAATGGAGATCCGCTTAATACCACGCCGATCGACCCTCCTATGGATGGACACGTCATCACCAAGGGTGCACGTGTAATTTATGGAGATGCTCTCACGATTCTAATCCCAACAGCTTTGGATCTCACTCCGGAGGCGCTGCAGAAAAGGACTGAGGACCTAGAAAAGCATCGTCTGTTTTTACTCGAAGAGGCCTCGCGCATCGTCAAGTTTGAGCAGAAGTTGGACAGTGACCCTGCCAAATATCAGTCAGATTTCAAGCGACACCCAAACAAAACAAGAGGAGTTCCGTTTCTTGACAACAAGAACCCGGATATCCATAGAGACCTATTTGATGGAAAAACCGGAGAGAAGATCTGAGTCTACAGCACGCTGTTGGAAAACACTGCTGCAGCTCAAAGCTATCCTTGCCAATAATCTGTCTCGACAGTAGGTCCAGCAGTGTGTTGCGTTACTGGACAAAGGATTAAAGCGGCAAAAAACGATCGCATCATTCAGTGGAAAGCTGGCCTCAAAATCGGAATTTTGCCACACTAAGGCCGACCAAAGCGCTGACAGAAGACTCCACAGGGATACGGATCAATGCTATCGTCCCCGTGGAGAAGAAGAAAATTCAAGAACCAGCTCAAACGACCACTCTCGCAGGCTGGCACGTGACTGGGCAAGAGTTATTCCGGCTGCGTCCAAAGATTCCATCAGGGCAATGGTTCCTCATTAGGACCATCATCGGCAAACACAACCGCTATATAGAGGACCCGGAAGTGCGCCTCCAGCGAGAGCAAGGTCGGCTAAGGATGCCACCACGGAGCCATTAAGCTTGTAACGCCGGACGAAGAGATGATACAGATCATCCTGAATCAAGTAGGGACGGGGCCCGAAGAAACCAACATCAGAGTCAGTATAATGAGGCTCCACCACCACCGCGTAACCCAGCGGGAAATAATCCACCAGGGCCACCCTCGCCCCAAGGCAGCGACTATGAAGGATCCCGACATAGCCATGGAAGCCACAGGGGCGGAGGCGACAATGGCGAGAGAAGAAGCAGAAATCCAACTCCACCGCGCAGAAGTCGTGAGCCTGCGAGATGCAGATCTCTCTCGCCAAACGATGCTCGCCATCGCATTGAGTCAAACATAGAGGCACGGCGGTACGAGGAAGAAGATGTGTTCATGGGCCCCATGTGCTTTGGCCCACGCATACGTCGGACCAAATTTCTAGTTGACTTTGGTATTGCCAAACACATACAGCCCTATGATGGCACGGCTCTGCCAGATACCTGGCTCTAGGATTTTTTCTAGGCCTGCTGCATCGCCAAAGGAAGAAACAGCCTGGTCGCAGTCCGATATCTCCCGCTTATGCTGAGGAAGATGGCTCGATCATGGCTTATTGAACTGCTAGAGAATTCAATTCATAACTAGTATGATATGCAAAGTGCGTTCTTTTCAAACTTCGAGGGAACATACAGGAGGCCCTGCACAGTTGGATACTTGCAGCATTGCACGCAAAGACCCGGAGAAACTTGTTGGGATTACCTCGGATGCTGGATTGACACGAAGAACTCCTATGAATGAGTAAACGAGCAAACTGCAATAGAAGCTTTCATTGCAGGACTCCCAGTCAGACTTTTGTGTCACAGACTGAAGCGTGACCACATCACAGATTTTGAAGAAATGATAGAGACGGCTAGCAAATATGCTGATACCGACGATGATTCGTAAGGGCTGCTAAGTATTCTGGCCAATCCCAGTGCGGCCAAACAGCCAAAACAACAAGCTCAGAAGCGCAAGAACACCTCGGATGATAAACTGGCTCTGGACAACGCAGTTGTCAATGCAACGTTCGGATCTGGAGGACGAGGAGGGCGTGGAGGCGTTCTCGGGGAATGATGGATATGTTGGGCCACGCAGAGATAAAACAAAACTTTTTCCTCTAACGTGGTGATCCCAAGATCTAGCTGAGGTAGAAAGCCACGAGGTTTACCACTAGACGCGCGGTTGCGGATTACTGATGAAGCGCGTCAGTTGATGCAGTGCAGTCCTCACGATCCGATCGTCCTGGTGCTGATCGCACAGCACCTCTGCTGGTATCCACACGTACAAGGAGGAGCGCCGGCGGCGAACTGCTAGGTTCGTTACGGCGGCTGGACTGCTGTGGAGCTAGGGTTTCCAACACATGGAATGACCTAACCGAACAACGATTAACCTTTTTGGGTTACGGTGCTCCACTATATATAGGGAGTGAACGTGGGTTCTGCTCGCGCGACCCATTCACTAAAGCCCATATAACACTAGTCACCGTGAGTCCAACTCACTAACTCAGTCCTAATCTGGTTTAGGTCCAACCCAACCAGATTACAGATTCGGATCCAATCCGAACTTGCTCCCGCTCTTAAGTGTGTGACCCCGCAGGCTCATGGTTACTTGGACACGATTAGAGTCCGACTCACAATCGATCAATCGGCATCGGCTCCTAGCAGAACGTGCCGATTCCCAAGTACCAAAGAGTCATGACGACTTGCCTTTCCAATGCGACTTACGTCTGAGTCCCTTTTGCCTCACGATATACCTTGTCAGACTATAGGCGAATATATGTCATCCCTTAAATAGTCCGACTCTCTTCTCGATCCGAGATAAGTGATTCACCCGACTAACTCTTAGCCGATCGCCTCGGTTAACACTTAACCGAGTCGCGCATGGCCATGCTTTCCGAATCATATCTCACGAGAGGGCCCAGAGAATATCTCTCCGAGTGGAGGGGCAAAATCCCATCTTGGTTATCCACATCACGCAGCTTGATTCTCAGTCGACCCGAACCCTGCCTTTATAACTGCCCAGTTACGGATCAGCGTTTGACAGAACCTAAGTCGGTGATCCTCAACTCGGACTATGCAACAACCTCAGGTCTAAGGATTACATTGATTGAGATATACAAATGACAGCTAGTTCGTTGCACCTCAATATGGGTCAATCCGACTCGCTAAACTCTTTAGCCGAATCTGTGTAAGTTGGAATAGCATCTCCATGCCCATGACAAGTGGAACCGAGTCATCAAGCCAACTTTCACATTGGTCTAAGTTGTGTGTCCAGCACAACCTCAATGACCAAGGATATTTAGTATAAACAACATGAATGCATAGTTCCACAACCGAATCACATATCCAATGATACACATCAGATGTTCATACAAGGACTACTTAATAACTTTATGAATACAATGGGAAATATCATTATACATGATTGCCTCTAGGGCATATTCCCAACAGGATACACCGCTAGAAATTTAGATAGAGTAATCAAGATTATCATAGCAAATATTCTCATGACATATATGTATGTGGGAGGAGCTCCATATATGGATGAATAGGCAGCAACCACTGCACAAATCATCCATCATAACCACAGCTGACAGGTAAACAACATCAATTGTATTATCTCACTATTAAGGGATTTGTCCCATGACATGGACATGGCTTAATGAGTTCTCCTTACTTCCCCAAGTTTGTACGTAAAGAATGACAACAGCTTTATAGTCACAGTAAGTGCTATCATCCCTCTGTCTACCAACAAGTAATCCCCTTCATCAAGTCCCCATAAGAGGCAAATATTAAGAGGTGCACAACTCTCAACATCAAGATGAAGACAATTAACACATACACATAATGATGTATAACATGATAATCTCTATCTTATCTCAATCATATGCTAGGGTTTCTCCATTTCCCCAAGAACTAACGATCTACTCAGACATGGAGGCAAATAGCATCATGGCAATGATAATGGAAACAATCATAGATGAATAGTTCTTGTATAAATCCACAACTAGTATGATAACTACAACAATATCTAGATGGGATGGATGGAGATGTTGGTGATGCAGTGATTGATGAAGATGAAGATCGATTCCTTGTTCTCCCAGATCTGCGTAGGGAGAAGATGAATCCCTTGTGCAAGTTCCCCCTCCAGATCCCTTCCGGATGTGAGGTTCTCTGTGATTTCTGGGTGTTTTGTATGTCGTATCTCCGATCCGATCGCATGGGAAGAAACTATTTGAAGAGGTGGTGGCGGCGGCAACTATATGGCCGGAAAATATTCCCGCCGTATAGATGGTCGTTAAAGCCACTGCTTCCTGCGATTACCTCGGATTTTCTTCTGTTGTTATTGATATTTCCCAAATTAGCATTTTATGCTGTTTTTGACTCCTTTTTGGTCCAATACAACTGGTCCAAGAATTGTGTCCATCGTATACATCATCTGTCCTGATCTTGGTGAAAATAGACTTAAAAGATGCGCGTGAATGTCGTAAAATACCAAGATCCTACCTCTACAGTGCAAAATAATAATCTCGAGCTTAGACTCTTGCTCATCCCGAGCAAGGTTAACTTAATGGATGTGATCCTCATATTCATGAAGCTGAGTCGATAAAATAAATGAGTCAGTTGCAGCATGTGTTTATCATATATGATACATAGGAATAAGTTTATGAATAGTACCTTACTTGAACTATCTGAATAATATTAGTAGACTTCTACACCTTAGCATTTAATAGTTCACAAATGGTTACCTCTCAATATGAAGTAAAACTGTGTTGGTTTGACCGAATGAGTTAGCGAGGTAGTCCCAAGCGTCTTATGATAAACATATTGATTTTGGATTTAAAATCTCAAATGTTTCTTTGTCTCTCCACAAGATAATGTTATATGCCTATTTACTCTTTGCACATTTTATTTTATTTTTGGTCACACTTTTATCTTTAAGTGTTGTGCAAAGAAGCTAGCCATACATTCCACCTCAAGAGGGAATTCAAAGATTGACGATCTCAATTATCAAATTCCAATTGTATATGAAGTATCTTCATGGCTTGAATATTCTACCTCATCTTGTTCTTACTCTAGTTTGATAGCACTTTTAATTATTCTTTGTTCAAGGTTTCTTTCTCAACTTTGTTACTTGGATAATTCTTTCTTTGTAAATCAACCCATGAACTCACAACATATCAAATAAATTAACTTTGTATGTTCCATTCATACCAAGGGTGTGGAAGACTACTAATGCTATGATCAAGCGCAAGTAAAATAATACTCAATCTTGTCCATATATCTAATAAGATAACCAAAAACTCAATAATACTCCATATATAATGATAAACTCAGAATTTCATAAAGGGATCTACTATTGCTCAAGGGAATTCTAATGATGCACAATTTATTTCTGAGCTTAAACTAATGCAAAAGCTAAATTTATAAGATATATTACAAGGTCTTAAAGATCTCCCCAAGCTTGGAATCAAGCTAGGCAGGATGAAATAACTCCTTGTTGGTACCTATTCCTTCCCATGGGTGAGAAGAACATCGCCTACTGCCTCTGTGTTGCAAGCCTTAGCTATGATTGCAAGGCGGCTGCTGTAACTACCTCGGTGAATTACGCTCCTAGTTACAAGCCTAGATGAGCGGAAATGGTTAAAATAGTACGGTGGGGCCCAAATGCCACTCACAGGTAGACCTTTCGGCCGTCCTAACCATTTCCAAACATCGGGATAAGAACGGGCGGCGTAATCGGCAGGCGAAGGGATCAACTACATACACAAATGAGTATGTATGCAAGCCACCATACAATAGTCCTCAGAGCCATTCCATCTAAAAGAAATAGAAATATTGCAACGCCATACGGCAAGATCCAAATGTCCTAGATAGATATAATAGTTTAGGATATCTCCTCATACATCAAACATCAGAGTATCAGGCGGAAGCGGAAAACAAGATCCGAGTACGGATAAGAAGCAAATCGGCATAAGATGCCCCATAATAAACACATCCCGCCCACAGATCTCACGGATCCCCGTTCCCGGAATCTCTACACCGAATGATCGTTGCCCACATCGTCCGTCTCCTCCACCCAGTATCCATCTTGTGAGTGTACCTGTTCATCTGAATCAAATATTTTATCGTGTGAGACCCTAGGGGTACTCAGCAAGTCTTTATGCCTCTAAAGGGGACACAACCTGGGTGACGCAATTGCAGCAAAAGATAATACCTAACAATTCTATAGATACTTGCTAACCATCCGCTTAACCAAAGATAGACGGATGTCCGTGAATTAATAACAACAGTTATAACAGTAATATTAACAGATCCATCCTCCTCCTCGCTTACCAACGAGGAAGCGGACGAACACCCCCCCATCCGTTGGCAGTTTTATTATCCATTCCATGAGTGTTGCACTATTTACCAGTCAGTTACTTAGTCAAATTAAAAGCGGTGCTTTAGTTATACTTGTCTATGATCGAGAAACTGTGCTCCAAGTCGTCCATAACCGCGGACACGGCTTTCAGAAAGTTTTACCCTGCAGGGGTGCACAAATAGCAACACACACTCGATCAACCTCGGAAAAACCAAATCAAAACCCAACGAGGCATTCACGACAAAGCGATCACAGGATTCAGAAATATTTCAGGGGGCCACCCCATTAAGCTACCCGCAACGAAGTTGGCCGGCTCCGAGACGGACTCAAGGTTTGTGTGGACGGCTGTAAACGACTGGGAACCCGAAAGTGTGATTGGGCTTGTCGATACAGCGAAAACGTGTCACGATCCTAAACAGTACAGGTGCTCCTCGCACAATCGTAAATAAAGCAGTAAAGCATGGCATAAGTACAGGATAGTAATAAAGCCCCAAACTACTTTGTGGCCCCAAGAAATAAGAATGAATCAAGCTCTGGCTCAGGGGGGTCCATAAGCCTCCCGGATGTGGATAGCGCGAATATTCAAGGAACAGGAATCAAGTACTCGGGGTCCTACTGGACACAAGTGAGCATGAAAAACCAAATAGCAGATATTGCTCACCGGTGCCACTTTCATTAGTTATCCCATTACTACTCAGGTTAAGTTGTATAGGTACCTCGTTATCCATCAGACACTCACATACCCTACACATGCTGTTCTACGACCCGCATGGCTCAAACAACTCCTATAGTAATGGCTCATGGGATGGAGGAACAAGCTTCGGTGGGGTTTAAAAGTAAAGGCTATGCAGTACTTGGGATTCAGTTTAATGCGATCGCGACTCAATGATGCAAGAATAAGGTAGAGGCAATAGATACTATATGTATGCAAGCATGTGGTAGTGCTTGCCTGGCAGCTCAGTTGAAGCGAGAGAAGGATCTGGGTAGAGCTCCTGGGTTTCTTGATATATCCCCTGCTCAGCGTCTATTCGAAGAAGAACCAAACAAACAAGGGCCAACATAAATAAAGTGCACAAGCATATGAATAAAATGCGACAAGCAAACAATCATGCCATGATGAATGATGCACAATTTGCATGGCATTAAAGTAGCATGGCATGGGTGAGGTGTAGAATACAAGAAATAAACATTTTATTGAGTTTTGGTCACATTTTATTCTCGAATAAGTTGTTGTATACTTTATATTTATATGATGCATGCTGCAATACAGAACATGGAATGCATAAACAGAAAGGTCTCGTCGAGCTAATCATTTTAGACATATTATTTGTTAAATTTGGAGTTATAAAACAAAAGTTATTAATTAATTAAGGGAAAAGGCCATTTTATTGTAATTTTAATCAACTTGAAATTTAAGGTGTTCGAATTATATTTTGAAGGGTATATTTTAAATCCTCACATTTTTCTGATTTCAAAACATATATTATTTGTTTAATTTGGATTTAGATTTTAAAAGATATATTAAAACAGATTTGAAATTTGAATTTAAATTAATTTTGAAAAGGTTTAAATTTAAACAGACAGACGGAAAAACTTTTGCTACTCACCCAGGTCTAGCCACAGCCACAGACGAGTGGGGCCAGGCTGACTGGGCGCCACCACGCGCAGATAAAGGTTTCTTACCGCGGCTTTATCCAGCCACAGCAAATGACAGGTGGGGCCACGGCAGCCCCAGGGCCACACGCGGGTGCGCCAGCGAGGACGCGACACGTGGGAGATCCAGGTAGTGTGGGTTGAGGCGGTGTAAAATCCAGGTACCTATTTGCTAAAACGCCAGGGGGACCGACGGGTGGGCCTCTAGGAGCGCCGGTTAAGCGAAAACAAAAGGGAGGGCTAAACTGCAAAACAACGCCGCGGTACTGTGCTTCTTCTCTGCGCTGCGGACGGGTCGGTGCTCGTCTGTTGCGGGGCGCGGCGCGCGGGGCTCGAACCCAGGACCTGGCGTGCGCGCGCGTAGGCGGCAGCCACTGCGGTGGGCTCGGGTTGGTGCCAGGAGGGTGGACGGGGCCTAGATGAGGTTCCGCGACGTGATGAGCGAGCAGACGCACGCGCTCGCCGGTGCATAGAGGGTGCTCGATGGAACGTACGACGCGGACCAGGAAACGACGACGATGGCGAGGGTGTCTAGGAGGTTGCGTGGCTCACCGTAAGGCTGTTGGAGGTGGTGGATCGGGCAGGGGAGCGGTCGATCGTCGATGATGCAGATGGCCGGAGGATCTAGGGTTTGGCTTCGGGCGGTGCTGGTACAGCGCTTCTGGTGCTTCTCCTCTGCGACGGCGTGTACAGGGCGATGCAGGGGAGCGTCCTTGACTTCCTCGACAGCCTCCACGCCACGCCCGCCTGCTGATTCGAGGAAACGACGGTGGACACCGACGGTGGCCGGTGATGGGGTAGACAGTGGTAGGGGTAGACGGAGAGGAAGGGGGCGGTCTGGGGAGATCTGGGAGAGGCAGAGAGGTTTGTGGGGCGGAGGGTGAAGCGAGGGAGAGGCGCGGGTGCCGTTTGGGAGCAGGTTGGAGATAAAGGTGGCTTCGGCCACCTTTTCTGCCTCTCCTCGAGCACGTGCTTGTGCTGGCTGGCAGGGCAGGGTAGGGGCTTCCAGGTGGGGTCAGGGTGAGGCCAAGGAGGGGTCTGCTCGGTGGTGGGGCATGCAAGGCAGATAGAGGGCTAGAGAGAGAGAGGGGGGTAGGCTCGGGTGTAGCTAGGGTTGGAGCTAGAGGGGGCTCGGGTTAGGGTTTGAGAGGAACTAGGGTTAGCTAGAGAGGGTAAAGGGAGAGGGTGAGATGAGAGAGAGATGAGGCCTAGGATTAGAGTTTAGAATTTTAGATGCTTGCATGCACCAAAATAGATCAAACAAGAATATGTGGAATAGGTGTAGGGTTTAGCAAACTCAAACAAGATCAACAAAAGGAGTGGAAGAGAGAGATAGAAGTGTGGTGGTGGATTTTAGCAAGACCAAACTAGATCAAGCCAAAAGAGAGGGAGAGATATGAGATGGGAGATGATCCACTCAAGAATTCAAATAAAATCCAAAAGACTTAAATGTGGTGGTTCTTGCATGGCCCATGCAAAATAATTAATGCCATGTTTATTCTTGTGAAAACAATAATATTAACATGGCATCATTCTTATGCATTCCCAAAAGTGGAATAAAGCCAAGCAAAAGAATTTGTGGAAGTAGATCCATCCTATCTCCCATGAGCTAGATTAAATACCAAAAGAAAATAAAATAAAAGCTCATGGATAAAGGGATGGTGGAATTATAAGGTGGTGAAAGAAAGGGTGGTGGAGTGGAATAAAAGATATGCCCCCAACTCAACTTGGGCATTAAACAATATATCAATAACCGAATACAATATCAAGAGGAAAATACAATTTACAATGCATATGAGAGAAGAACCAAAACAAAAGGGTTTTATATGATGCTCAAATGCAAGGTGGCATGATGACATGAGCATGATATAATTATGATGCAACAATTATATATATGAAGTGGCCATTATATAGACTAGGCTAGTAGCATTGCAATTGTTAGACAATTGGGATGCTACAGCTGCTAAGCTCAGCCATGTCGAATTGAAGCTTCAAAATATTATTCTGGAGCAATTTCTTCTCATCTGTCAACTCAAAAACAGTTTTAATCAAGAAAGGAATTCTACCATCGATGTCATTGACCTTTTGCTCAAGGTCTTTTCTAATCATCCAGTAGGAGTCAATCCCTTCTCCAATAGTTTCAACACATGCTTTCGAGGCTTTTTCCAATTGATAGATCTTAGCATGAATCTCATCTGGCCGCACCTTCTTAGGCTTGAGAGGTGATGGACCGAGAGGAGGTTTAAAATAACATCCTATGTTGTGACGATAAGGATTAGGAGGATACTCATCCTTGCTCTTTGTCTGCTCTGCTTGCCTCATCATCTCCATCCTCTGTGGGAACATGTCCGCCCAATTTGGGAGAGGCTTGATCTCCTTGATCTCCGGGCTGGATGGTGATGATGCTTCTTTAGGTTTTACTTCTTCGAACCTCTTCACGGGCTTCTCGTCTTTATTCCTCCAAACCTTGTTGACAGGAAAATGTTGCATGGCTTCACTGCACAGATATTGTTAGAAGGAGCTTGTATAGGTATGGTGATGATTTTTCGAGGATGGAGGCTGTAGCTCTGCGAAAACTTAATGAAAAAGGCTAGATGCAATCAGATTTAAAAGGGGAGGTTAAAAACCCTAGCCGCCCATAACGAGAAACTATACGGGGGCGGCCCGTATATGTCCCGCCGTATAGTTGTGAACTAACTTAGCTTTTCCTTTTATGGAAGTACCAACTATATGACCGCAACTATATGGGCAGGAATTTTATTCCCACATAGTTGGTCATCAAACTTGTAGTACCCTGCAATAAAAATTCAGAGATGGGGTAGATAACTATATGACCGCAACTATATGGGCAGGAATTTTATTCCCACATAGTTCGTCATCAAACTTGTAGTACCCTGCATTAAAAATTCGGAGATGGGGTACATAACTATATGACCACAACAATACGGCCGGAAAAAAATATTCCCGCCATATAGTTGGTCGTTGAACTTACTGTACCATTCAAAAACAGAAGAGAAGGTGTAAAAACATCTATACGACTGGAACTACATGGCCAGAATTTTTAGTCCCGCTTATAGTTGGTCGTTAAACCGTCTGGAGCCGCCAAAATTTACTTGTCTCTACGAGAATTCTTTATTAATCTGAAACTTAATGAAACACCAATTTTTGATAGAAAAATGACAGCTTAAATTTTTGACCAACATTAACATCCATTGAACGAGATTTTTAGCATTACCAAAACTTCTTCTACTTCACTAGAGCTTTAAGTGTCCCTTATTCAACACAAATTAACTAAAACTTAATTGAAAGTTTAAAACTTTACTCAAACCTTTATTTCACATGGGTTATATCCCATGAAGCGCTCTTTTATGGTCAATAGCTTGACCATGATGTTGCTCATTTAGGCTCGATTTTTATCTTTTTGTAGTTGCCTTTCCTTATATATTTTTGCTTAATCACCTCTTCTGGGGTGATCACACGTATGGTGACTGCACTTATATCTTCTTTTGCTTGATACTGCTTCAAGCATTGTCCATTCACCACCCATGAAAGATAGGATGTTTTTACCTGGAGCTTCAGCACTCCTGATGAATAGGCTTCTTCAACTATATAGGGGCCTTCCCACATTGATCTAAGCTTTCCTGGAAACAACTTAAGACGAGAATTATAGAGAAACACCTTGTCTCCACTTTTAAAGACCTCATTTTCTATTTTTCTGTCATGCCATCTTTTTAATTTTTCTTTAAACAATCTAGCATTTTCATAAGCCTCACTTCTAAACTCATCTAAAGCATGAATATCTAATAAACATTTTTGTCCAGCTGCTTTAAAATCATAGTTTAATTTCTTGATTTCCCAAAATGCTTTGTGTTCCAATTCTAAAGGTAAATGGCATGCCTTACCGTAAACCATCTTATATGGTGTCGTAGCCATTGGATTCTTAAATGCAGTACGGTATGCCAAAAGAGTGTCATTCAACTTGTATGACCAATCTTTTCTTGATTTATCCACCGTCTTATCGAGTATGGTATTTAATTCTCTATTGGAGAGTTCCACGTGACCACTTGTTTGAGGATGATATGGTGAAGCAACACGGTGAGTTACTCCATATTTGTAAAGGATTTTCCTGAAAGTTCCTTTCATAAAATAAGAACCACCGTCAGTGATTACAAATCTAGGGACTCCAAACCCGGGGAATATGACATCCTTGATCATCTTCACGGAAGTAGCTGCATCTGCATGACTTGTTGATTGCTTCAACCCATTTAGTGACATAATCGATAGCAACAAGAATATGAGTGTAACCATTTGATTCTACAAAAGGTCCCATGTAATCCATTCTCCATACATCAAAGGGTTCAAATATAAGACTATAATTCATTGTCATCTCTTTTCTTTTACCTATGTTACCCCTTTTCTGGAAAGCATCACAATGTTCTATATACATGTGTACGTCGTTGAACAAGGTGGGCCAATAGAATCCGGATTGAAGTACCTTTGCTGCAGTTCGCTTGCCTACATGATATCCTCCATACGGGATATCATGACAATATTTCAAAACTGCATTCATTTCATGGTTAGGAACACACTTTCAAATCATTCCATCGGGTCCATGACGATATAAATAAGGATCATACGAAAAGTAATATTTAAGATCATTAAAGAATTTCATTCTTTGATTTCTTGTCATACAGGAGGTAGAAATTTTCCTGCAAGGTCGTTAGCATCATCCACAAACCAAGTATCAACAATTTCAACATTCGCTAAATATTCTCCTAGAAATGACTCATTCATAGGTACGGGGTCAATGATTATTCTCTCCATTCTAGAGATATGATCTGCTACCGGCTTATCCTTACTCCTCCTATCTACTATTTGCATAATAAGACCCAAATGATCAACCTGGGCTTCACATCCTTTTACACAAGGTGGTGAATCAAAGCTTGGTGATCTGTATGAACTATTAACTTAGAATTAATGATGTAAGGTCTAAATTTGTCACAGGAAAAAATTATAGCTAGGAACTCTTTTTATGTAGTAGCATAATTTTTCTGAATCTTATTAAGAGTTCTACTAGCATAATGAATAACATTTAAGTTCTTTTCGTCTCACTGTCCTTAAACATCTCCTAAAGCATAGTCACTAGCATCACACATGATTTCGAAAGGTTCATCCCATTTTGGAGATTGCATGATAGTTGCTGAAACTAATTCGTTTTCAAGGTTTTCAAAAGCTACAATGCAATCATGATATATAAGTAGAACGGGGTATCTTTCTCAAGAAGGTTAGTGAGAGGCATAGCTATTTTAGCAAAATATTTTATAAAATGCCTATAAACCCTGCATGTACCAGAAACATTTTTAAGTTTTTTATGTCGTGAGGTACTAGAAGATTTTCTATAGCATTTATATTAGACTTAAATATTTCTATACCCTTCTCTGAAACCTTATGTCCAAAAACTTTACCTTCTCTTACCATGAAATGACATTGCTCCCAATTCAAAAACAAATTTGATTGCCTCCATCTCTGCAAAACTTTGGTTAAATTGTAGACACAATTATCAAATGTTGTTCCACAAACAACGAAATCATATGTTAGAACTTCCATAGTCTTCTCAATAAGATCATAAAAGATTTTTAAAACACATTCTTGAAAAGTTGCAGCTGCATTACATAAGCCAGACGGAATTAATCTATAAGCATATGTGCCATAAGGACAAGTGAAAGTCGTTTTCTCTTGATCTTCTGGTTGTATAGCAATTTGAGAATAGCCGGAGTAACCATCAAGAAAGCAGAAATAGGAATTATTACTAAGTCTTTCTAAAATTTTATCCATAAATGCTATAGGTTTATGATTTTTATGTGTCTCATGATTTAGTTTCCTAAAATCAATGCACATGCGATTTCCAACAATAGGTCTTATAGGAACTAGCTCACCATCCTCATTCATAGCAGCATCAACAACACCTTGTCTTGGTATGCAATGAGCTAGGCTAACCCATTTACTGTCAGAAATTGGATATATTATGCCGACATCTAATAAGCGTATAACTTATTTTCTTACTACTTCCTTCATTTTTGGATTAAACCTTCTTTGTGTGTCAACTACTGGTACAACATCATCAAGCATGATAATCTTATGTGTTATAATAGAGGGATCTATTCCTTTAATATCACTTAGAGTATATCCAAATGCTTTATGATGCTTGATCAAAACTGAAATGAGTTTATTTGTTTCATTTTCTGATAAATTTTTACTACTAATAATTGGACATTTATTTTCATTATCTAAGAACTCATACCTTAGATTGTTTGGAAGTCGTTTCAATTCAATTGGCGGAGGTTCTTCATCTCCTTTTCTTACCAGTTCTTCATAGTCATGTGGATTATGCACTTTCGGAACGGAATCAAGGAAATCATCCATGTCTTCTCTTCTCTCATCATCTAGTACCTCCTCCCAATTAATTAGGCTCCTCTCTAATTCATCTTGCGGGGGTGCTGAAATGAGTTGCGGCTAGCTCGGCAATCGTTTTCCCTTCCTTGATATCTTCCTCTTCATATGGCCTCTTCTTTAGTTTGGAAAAGTGGCATGTCATTTCCTCTTCTCCAAACAACATTGAAATAGTCTCCTTCTTATTTTCAATTCAAGCTTTGGTTATGGAGACAAAAGGGCTGCCTAAAAGGATAGGACAAAAAGAATCTCGAGGCATATCAACAATATGAAAATCAAGGGGGTACATAAGTGCTCCAATAAAGACATAGATATTTCAAATAACACCTTCAATTTTTATATTAGTTCTATTTGACAATTTAATAGTAGAGTCTACCAATTTCACATCTGGATTATTTAACTTGTAGTGAAGTTCCTCATAAAGTGATGAAGGCATAATATTTATAGTGGAAATCGGTTCATAAATTTCGTATAAGAAAGTTTCCCAACAATATATAGGAATCATAGGCTTAGAAGTTTCATCACCTCGTACCTTACCCTTGATGAATTCTGAAGTTTGAAGGTCCAGCATAACCACTTCATTATCCATGATTCGTGCTTCCATAAGATCCTTCAATATAACAATATTTGCATTGGTAGCATCGGTGTTCTTTTCTAGTTTCTTTAATCATCTCTTTGTGTGTTCTTCCTCTCTGCGCTTTTTCTTGATATTCTGTTGAATAGGTTCAGAGGAAAACTCTACTATTGGTGCACTTTTTATTGCACGCTTCTTTTCTTCGAGGGGCTTATAGGGTTTTCATTCTATAGGTACATGTAGATGCCCTGCATAATTCTCAACAATTTTATTTTCTGGGTAAGAATCAATACCGAGGGTTTTAATCATTGCACAAGTTTTTTCATCTGCAAGAAAATCGTTAACACAATCATATTCTGAAGAACTATTCATAATGCTCTCCTCATCTTTAAGATTTTCTGTTGTCTCCCTCATTTTTGTTATTAATTTCCAGGCTTCATCATAGGTATAGGATAGAAAACTACCATTAGAAGCGGTATCTAAGCTGGTTCTATTTTTATCATTAAGTCCTCCATAAAAAGTGTGAGTGATTAACCAATCAGGCAAACAATGATGGGGAAATTATCTAGATAACTTTTATACCTCGGATAGCCTTAATATAAGCTCTCATCACGACTATTTTTGAAACTGATAATAGTACCTCTCATCTTGTGATCTTTGCTTTCTGAGTAATATTTTGATAGGAAATTGATTATAAATTCCGTCCAAGTCATTGGTGCTGTAACATCCCAAAAATACTAAACTTAAATCATCAAACTCTAATCATCAAATTTAGGGTTAACAAGAACTTTTCTAATTAAAATTATGAAAGCATGCATATGTGTATGCATTTAATTTGAAATTCTTTTGAACCACCTTGTTTGTATGTTTCCTTGCTTGTAAAATGTTTCTTAGGTGAAATAAACATCATCTAAACATTTCCCAAACTTTTCCTAAAAACAAATAAATCAAAAACAATAAAAATAAAGGAATGGTCATTTTGACCAATTTAACTCTCATGCCTACTTTGGCTGCCTCAAACATTCAGAACCTAATAGAAACTTTTCTGGATCTTCGCACCCCTTGAATGTACTCATAACAAGGTATCAAGGCCCACTTTGTGATCATCCATAAACTTTTAAATGCATAGTTTAAATGACAATTCAAAATTGAATCTTTATCATATGGGAAGATCCCACTTTTTCAAAAACCACCCACACAAGCTCAACTTTCAAAACCCAAGCATCTGCAGACTCACCAGCACCAATCTAGCAAACCCACCAAAAATCTTTTCAAAATTCAAAACTTGATTTCATGCGGCCATTTCATCAAACAGGTTGCAGACACAAATCATCAAAATCCTAAACACTATTGTGAGCAGTGATTCTTGCCTAACTAGTTCCCTATCTAGCTCACAACCATCTCAGTAGATCATCTAGTAAGTTAAACCAAGCACTAGCCTCACTGTAAGCTTGGCATTTCCATCAATGGTGAACAGCCGAGCGCACCCATATCACCCCCATGTCGACAGCAAGCTAGGAGGAGAAACAAGCCTAGCCAGCATGTCTGGGAGGCAGCCCACCGTCCATCGCCACTCTCTGTCCACCGCTCGAACCCTGCCAGCCACTGGACCACACGCACGGACCGCGCCCAGACCGCCAGCAACCATGCCGAGCGTGCGCCAGAGCGCCACCCTCGACCAAAGCCCACAGACCGCGCGCCGCCCTCGCCGTGTGCACCCACGATCGGCACCGACCCAGGAGACCGCCAGACATCCCCGTTCGCTGCCCCATGCCGCACAGCCACCGCTTGTCGTTGAAGACGCCGCCTCTGCCGTGCAGAGCGTCGCGTGTTCCAGACCAAGCCGCACCGCCCCATGCCTCGAAACCATGTCGTTGAGCATCGCCAGGGAACACCGCACCATCCCCTACCTTCGCCCATGCCAATAGCCGCCTATACCATCGCCCCCGACGAGCTCACCATGCGCCCCGTCGGTCCCCTTGCTCGACTATAAATAGAGGCCACCCCCGCTCGAATTCTTCACACCATTCTACTCCCCTCTCCTCACTGATCGTGCCACGCCATTCCCAGAGCAAGGCGATCACCACCTCGCCAGAATTTCACCGGAGCCCGCCGCCTCTGGAGAAGAAGGGCGCCATCGATTTCGTCCACCCTAGGAGTTGTCGCGACCACCCTAGGACTTCGTCGTTCGCCCGCCTCGCCGACCCTCGCCTGCACCCCGGTGAGCCCCCAGCAACCCCCACTAGCCGCGCTAGGTTTCTTTCTCGCCGGCGTTGCTCAACGTCGACGATGACTCTCAGCCATTGGATTAGAATCAGATCGAACGCACCATGTTGCCCCGTACCGCTTCGCACCCCCTGTCTCACTGATGAGTGGGGACACCCACTTAAGCAGCCCGCGGGAGCACTGCGCTTAGCAGGCCGGCCCGTTAACTTTTTCCCGCGCAGCTCAGTTATTTGAATTAAACCTTTTCCATTTTGTTTCAAACTCACTTCTGTACCCAACTTCAAAAATCAACCCATATCGATTCAGTGCATCAAATTGAATGAAACTAATTTTGTTAGAAAGGTCTGGGAATGCTGAATCCAAGCCCGTTGGATTCAAGTCATTTGGATCTATAGATCACCCATGGTAAAAATAACAAAGGAGAAGCTTTTTTGCATTCAAACATTTTTCAAATTTAAACCATAATAGCTTTTGAGTTGATTC
Source organism: Avena sativa (assembly GCA_916181665.1). Lineage (NCBI taxonomy): Eukaryota > Viridiplantae > Streptophyta > Magnoliopsida > Poales > Poaceae > Avena > Avena sativa. Next base: position 90,375,971 of record OV702281.1, read on the forward strand.
CAACTCTCAAAAATCACATTTAACCATACCTTTCAGAATATATAAAAATATATAGGTTTACTTCTAGAAAAAATGTTCAAGTAATAAAAGAATGCTACATAGGCATTTCTAGTCACTTTATTTAATTAAAATAAAAGGGTAAAACCTTATTAAATTGTGACACCACTTTAAATCATATTCCCATGGACTAAAATATGTGGTGATGACATGTGTCAACATGATCCCATGTTTGTTTTGGAGAATATTAAATCTTAAGTAGTTTTTCAATGAGTAGAAATTACTTTTCTAAAAATAAAAGGAATTAAACCAAGCTTTAATCTTGTAATGTTAGAGATGATGCTAGATCATCTATAGGACCCTTGTGTGTGATGATTGCAAGTAATTAAGTATTGTTTGGTGATTGTGTACCTCGTATTTATTTATAGACGCTAGTACCGACCAAGGATACGATGAGGAAGGAGGATACTACGCAGAAGAAGCCGAGGAGAACTTCAACCACTTCTCTGCACAAGGCAAGCTGATGCTATACCTATGCAAGCTTATACTGATATTGTGCAAGCCCATACTTACAAGCTTTATTAACTAAGTGGACCAATGCAAGCTAACCCTTGCAAGATACCCTACTGATGCCACAAACCACTACTTGTTACTATGCCCCCTATATGCCTTAAGCATATGTGATCATATCCACTTGACAAACCAATCCTAGTTTTTTTTACTTACAAGCTTTATACTTTATTTCTTTATCAAAGCTCTTACTTAGAGTTTACTGGAATAAATTGTAGATACTAGAAGGATATGTGAAGGTTGCATAAAGAGCATAAAATTTGGCCTAAGCTAGATAATCTTGATGTCATCTTAAGGCATGAGATTAAACTTAGTTGAAACTCCACTAGTTTACCACCCCTCATTAGTGCTTACCCCCACCTGTAGATGCTAGTGCTAAGCATAAAACTTGATCAACTTTAGATGTGAATACTTGGTGGAAAAATGGTTATGAAAACCTTGGAATGATGGATCATTCTATTGAAATGTTTTGGACATGTGTTTCCAAACACCTGATGATTTTGGTGATGAAAATGTTGAGGCATGAGCCTTAGCCCTTTATAAAACTGATGGTTGTCTAGATGCGATACTATTCCAATTTTATCGTACAACCACAATACCCGAAGATTGGGTAGGGCTTGACTGGAAACTTATATACCTTAGTATTAGTTCCCTCACGGCCAAGGTCTGAGCTGAGGCTACCTTGTGAAGATTGTCCACCTGTGCAGTACCCAAGATGACAGTTGGTCATGGTTGGGAGGCCAAACTCACTGGAGAGGTGCTTATACTAGGGCGTGTAATTGAAAGGTTAGGATTGATTATCCGCATACTGAGTATGGTGAATTCAGGATTTGTTCCTGACGGATGTATCGAATGTTGTGGTGAAAGTGTACAATCTCTGTAGAGTGTCAAACTATTCGAATAGCCGCGTCCGCGGTTATGGACAGTTGGAGTGGCCATACTGTTCCGCCGTCAGACTTTTCAAAATTACTTGTGACATGAATTGAGAACTTGACTTGACCACAACAGGGTTGTGCTATGAAATACAAGTTCCCACTTAGGTGTTAAAAACTTTCAACTAGCATTCGTTGCTTCTAAACTTAGTAGAGATAAATCTGGCTTTTGCAAAACAACCCTAGAGCCTAGTGTCCTATTATCCAAAAACCCCTTTACTTGTTAGTATTAGTTTTCGAGTACTTAAAGAGTACTCATGGCTTTGTCCCTGGATATTCCCATGGCCAGACTATGAAGAGGAGTACCTGGAGGATGGACCCCAGGAAGGTTACGACAACTAGGATCATCTCCCATCGTCAGCATTGCATGTGACCCCGAAGATGGAGCTTCGCCCACGCTACCGTTATTATTACGTATTCCGCTGCTTGATGTTGTATTAAGAACTAGATCATGAGATCCATATTTGTGTAAGAACTTATGTATCGTTTGTAATGGATGATATACTATGGTATCCAATTCTGTTATGTCTCGCAAAAATGGTAATCCTGGGATTGTGATGTATGGCATAACAGGCATCTGGGATTAAAAATCCGGGTGTTGACAGGTGCCTCTGCACAAAAATATCTATACCAGTTGCAAACATTATTTGAGAGTGTTTGTCTAAACAACTGGACTTTAACCCTATGAAGATTACAGTTTTCGAACATAAAGGAACCAAAAACATCTTCAAAGAATTGTAAGTGCCCATATTGTCGTCGGATTGTCGACAAGAACGTGATAGAGGTCCTGACGGCATTGAGAAGATGGGTTGTGAGACATCGGATGTTCCGGGAATGGTGAGCACAAGTTTAACCAGGTTCAGATCCGACTGCGGTGATCGGATCCTACTCCTGCTAGCAACCGAGTAATATATTGGCAATAGCCGGATGTTACAGCGGATTACAAGAGAGGTTCGCATGTGCGAGTTGTGATTGTGTTTATTGCCCTAAAGGCTCCCATAGGGCTGGTTTATATAGTCACCAGAACCTAGGGTTATAGGAGAGACCTATCCGGCTACCTTACAGAGTCAATAACTAGATACAGCTTGGACTACAAGTAATACTATAGGCCTAAGTCGGTAACTCTTATGGGCCTTGTCGTAGCCAGAACTGGCTCCTCCTCTTTCTCTGACTGGGCCGCCCGTGAAGAAAATATCTAACCCGTTGGTGGGCCACCCTGGTCAGTGAGTCCTGTGGGTATTACCCGAAAGTATATCCCCAGTAGTAGCCCCCGCAAGTCTCCAAAATCCAAAGTCAGAAAAATTGTCTAGATTGATGATTTCTTTGTCTTGAGAATCTTGAAGGGTTCCCGAAAACTTCTTTCAATAGTGTAGGATTCCGAGTCAATTGAGTTGGATATGTTTTGTTCTGACCTTAGTCTTTTCCTTGCTCAGTTTGAAACATGAGCCAGATTTGAAAAAGCGGTGTGCTGGCTGACAACCTTTTAGACTAGGTCCTGTCACTGACAGGAGTCCCGTCAACATGACCGTTGGTGGGTCCGTTCCCTACGGAACAGAGCACCGTTTTACACTACAAGGAATATGCTGATACATGACCCTCCATTTTTGTCACTGAATCGTCATTATCCACAATATATGACGATCTTATGACGAAAAACAGATCGTCAAAAAACTGAGCGTCAGTAATTGCACCCAACGACGTTTTTCATGAAATCGTCATAATCGTCTATGACGATATTGTATCGTCATAACCGTTATGACGATCAAATATCGTCATGGGCTGTCTAGCCTTACCAGGTCAGATCCTACGTGGCTGATCCAACGTGGCAAAATTGTGACGAAACAAAATCGTCGTAGTGTGAAATCAGCCCTATCCAATTCAGTCGCTTATATGGGCCAAGCCTAATAATACATCCTTTTTTTCTTCGCTTTTAGCCTTTTCAATGTACTTTTTCCTTTGGGCTTGGCCTTTTACCGTATATTTCAATATTGGGCCTTGGCCTTTATAGCCCTGGGCCTTGCCCTTTCACGGTCCATTTTGGTATTTGAAAATTGACCAAATTATAGTTTACTGTTTATTATCCATTCAAGTGTTGTTGGGCTATGGCCTTTAAAAGGTCCAGTTAGTACACGATCCAGCACACAGATCCAGAAATTTCCATAGAAGCTAATATTATGTCAAGTATATGAAAGTGGAAATTATCCATTCAAGTAATCCCAGCAATATTTCAAATATCGTGAATAACACAACAACCAAACAATACACTCCAGAATTTCTACTTACAACAGTTACATAACTCCACATGACATCCAAAAGGTTAAAAAACAACACTAGTCAGATGGTTCAAACTTGTCGGTACTATAAGAAGGATGTTAATTCTTTGATTATGACACCATAAAGAAGAAGCTGGGAACTCGTTGTTCAACCCAGACTTAAATTGGCTATATGTTGCCGTCTCCTGTTAATTCAAACAACACAAGGTTATTAAAAGAGTAGAAAATATGGGGTATATGATTAGTATATGATTAATCTATCATAGAGAGGAACAATATTGATTAGTCTATGGTTATTCAAACAACACAACTTACAGCAAATAGAGAGGAACAATATTGATTAGTATATGATTAATCAATACACATTAAATGCAAAACTATTATTCTTATACTGTAATGAAAATGAAAAGAAAATTATCTGTCCACAGTATACCTAACTCAACTTTATTGAATGTAAATATTATCAGGCATAAAAAATGTAAACACACTCAGTCATTTTTCTGAAAGAAACATTTTCTATTCATAGCCAATACTTCTTATACCTACTACACTAACACAACAGCTAGACGTAGGAAGAAAACACCATGCAAAGAAGAAGTACTTACTGATGGTGACGTGAGGGTAGAAGTTGTCCCGGGACGCATGGAGGATCTTGTTGTTGCCGACATGGTTAAGACCTCCATCCATATCCAAGGGCACTGTAGAACCGAACCAAATCGCAGTTTAGTTTCATGCTATAGAAGAACATGTCCAATGGTTTTACAAGCATCTAATACAGGTTAATGTCCAAGGATACACAGAGACAACTGTCTAATGTGAGGCACACATTTCATACAGGTAATTAAATTGAGTACAAATCAGTAGGTACTCCTATAACAAAAATATGAACCTACAAGAACCCTAGGACTCCTTGGAAACTTACAGCGGGTGGATCCAATCATAAATTGGTGAAGTTATAGTTATAGGCCAGCACAACATACTACAGATCCTCACCCCTGTAGATAACCTAACTATACATCCTGTTCAATCATATGTTAGCATGCCTATCTAGGCCAAACTCTTAGTGTTCATTCTATTTCTGATATATAGCCATGCAAGCAACAGGTCTAGCTATGTATAACAAAGAAGCAAAATAGAAGTAGGGTTATCTTGGCACAAGAGTGTACAATCACACGAGTCATGCTATACCTTCTGAAGCGTGGACTCCTTGTGGATGTTGTAGTTAGCGAGCGTGCACTCATCCTCCAGCTGCTTCCCGGCAAAGATAAGGCACTGCTGGTATGCGGGCACACCTGCTGTTATAGAACATGCCACCATATGATTAGCCATTAACGAAGCTACGTGCTTGTGGTAGGCAAATTAATTGAAGAAACCACAGGAGCTTGATAGATCAGCATGCCCCAGCCACATGAAAACTTGATAGATCCTCAACTAGGAAATAAATATCATCAACCAACCCAACAGTTCATCATTTAATTAATAATAATCAGCAGGACATAAAGGTAATACGAGAGGTTGATCTTTCATTTCACCAAGGCACTATGCATCAGTTCAAAAATATTATACATGCACTTGATCTCTATTTCTTTACATGTGCAACTTTAAAACTAGGGAAAATACATGTATCAATTAGCAGACAGCTAGGCACACAACAACTAGTGAAATATGTACAATGATTTATATATCAAGTAGTAGCTAGTAAGTTGCAACAGTTACACAGGACTTCAGTGAGTAGTACTGACTATAGACTATATACAAAATGGAAGACAATACTTTTAGACAAGGCATGGAACTTTGACCATCATATAGTATATTCCACATGCACACGAGCTATGTACCAGTAGCTATAAACAGCAGCTATGTATCCATAATATACAAACATAAGCTATGTACCAGCACTGTGTACTGATGCACAATTAAGTAGAAAGCAAAGATGCGACATCTAAATTGAGACGCTGATGTACATACACACCCACATGAGCTGTGGGAGGAGCAGCAGGAGGAGGGAGGCCTCACCGGGGTTCTCGGCAGCAGGTTTGGGAGGACGTCGTCGGGAGCGGAATCCATGTGGGAGTTGTGGTGGCAGGTCGGACCGGCGAGCACGTGAAGGAGCTTAGGGTGGAGTGCTTCGGCGCAGATGGGGTCGGTGTGCAGCAGCAAGCCGTTGGAGGCGACAAGCAGCAGCAGGAGATGGGTCTCCTTGTGGCGCTCGTGGAGGGAGGAGCAGCAGGGCACCGATGAAAAGGGGTAAGACGACAAGGGTTCTCCCTCGATCTAGATGGGAGAAATATCGAGAGGGTGAGGGAGATGGGCGGCGGGAAGGGAGGGATCTTGTGAGGCGGTGGATGTGGCGGAAGTTGTGAAGGGGCGAGGCAGTGGAGATGGGCGATGGTGGGTTACGGTGGTTCTCTAGATCGGTTCTGGACTGGTGATGGTGGGGTGGGGGTGGAACTGGGGTGGGCGCATGGGGATCTGGGTAGGCGGCTCTGACTAGGCGGCGCTGGGTGGGTGGCGTGGGGATCCGACGAGGAACCTCTCTGCATCGAGATCGAGAGAGGGGGCACGGGTGGTGGCGGTGACAGAGTTGATTCCTAGTAGGAGAGGCCGCCCTCCAGGAGGCTCCCCATCCGCAGCCGCTCCGCCAGGTTCCGCCGCTCCCGAACCCCCACGCCGCCTGACCCGTCCACGGTCGCCACCATCGCGGCAACCTGTGCGGCCGCCACCAAAATCGTCGGCTCCTCGTTCGAGCTCCCGAACGCCATCGTCGGTTTATCCGAGCTCGCGGGTGTCGCACGCATCGCAGGGGTGCTGCCCATATTTGGCTTATGCGGCGTCGGAGTCGGCTTCGGGTGAGGAGGAGGAGGGAGGGAGGAAGCTATGGCGACGCAAGGAAAAGAGAGGAGGAATGTGGTGGCGGCGCAAGGAAAAGAGAGGAGGGCGCATCGATCTCAATCTAGGTCAAGAGGAAAGAGACAGAGGGGAATCGAAGTAGGTGTGGTTTTTTCAGGTGTGTTTCTTTGGGTGAGCGCAGAAGCGTTGGATTGGCTTTTAACGGTTTTGATGAGGCCAAGATTCCTGATCCGTGGGAGGCGGAACCCTGTAATTTGATTGGTTGTAGAAGAAATGGTCATTTTCCATTTTTCGGGTGCCAAAAATGGGGCGTTTTGTGAAACAACCACCAAAATTATAATTTAAAATTCTACCACCATATTTTGTAAAAATATTAGACCACCTTACATGGAGAATGTCCCAACCGGGGTATCTCAAACCTTTCCGTTCACCCCTAGCGAAAAAGACAAATTCCTGCCGAATCGGTAGGAAGTGGGTCCGGTTTGAACTACAGGTACATGATCCGATGCTCATGATTTTTGGTAAAAAATAATTTTTAGACTCACAATATGTTGTTTATTCAGAGGTCCAATGCAAGTTTAGCGAGGCTCATCCCCTAGCTAAGAACCTCTGTGTCCGCCGTTTTGACCATAGTTTAAAACAGGCATAAAAAATTCAAAAACGGTCCGATCAATGCAAATCCTTCGCGTGGTGTCTTCTTATGTGACATATTTGCAAGGAAAAATACCAAACTTGGTATATTCCAAGTGTCTCAAAAAAAACCTTCTCAGAAATGACCTATCATCTCCGAGGTTTCATGGCTTTCGGGCCAAACGACCAATGTTATGGCCAGAATCGCGGCATAGTTTGTGATAATGTGCCCATATTGTGCACACATATGTATCATGGGATGGCGAACAATGTTGCAGGAGCAAGTTTTCCTTTTCGACGTACGGAAAATCCATTTTCCATTTTCCGAGCGCAAAAAATGGGGCGTTTTGTGAAGCAACCATCAAATGAAAGTTTTAGAATGGTACCAACATATTTTGTAAAAATATTAGACCACCTTAAAGGGACAATGTCCCAATCGGGGTATCTCAAACCTTTCCGTTCACCCCTAGTGAAAAAGACAAATTCCTGTCGAATCGGTAGGAAGTGGGTCTGGTTTGAACTACAGGTACATGATCCGATTGTCATGATTTTTGGTAAAAATCATTTTTAGACTCACAATATGCTGTTTCTTCATAGATCCAATGCAATTTTAGCGAGGCTCATCCCCTAGCTAAGAACCTCCGTGCCCGCCATTTTGACCATAGTTTAAAAAGGGCATAAAAAATTCAAAAACGGTCCGATCAATGCAAATCCTTCGCGTGGTGTCTTCTTATGTGACATAGTTGCAAGGAAAAATACCAAACTTGGTATATTGCAAGTGTCTCAAAAAAACCTTCTCAGAAATGACCTATCATCTCTGAGGTTTCATGGCTTTCGGGCCAAACGACCAATGTTATGGCCAGAATCGCGGCATAGTTTGTGATAATGTGCCCATATTGTGCACACATATGTATCATGGGATGGCGAACAATTTTGCAGGAGAAAGTTTTCCTTTTCGACGTACGGAAAATCCATTTTCCATTTTCCGAGCGCAAAAAACTGGGCGTTTTGTGACGCAACCACCAAATGACAGTTTTAGAATGGTACCACCACATTTTGTAAAAATATTAGACCACCTTATATGGACAATGTCCCAATCGGGGTATCACAAACCTTTCCGTTCACCCCTGGCGAAAAACACAAATTATTGCCGAATCGGTAGGAAGTGGGTCCGGTTTGAACTACAGGTACATGATACGATGCTCATGATTTTTGGTAAAAAATATTTTTAGACTCACAATATGTTGTTTCTTTAGAGATCCAATGCAATTTTAGCGAGACTCATCCCCTAGCTAAGAACCTCCGTGCCCGCCGTTTTGACCATAGTTTAAAACGGGCATAAAAAATTCAAAAACGGTCCGATCAATTGTCCCTACCTTGAACTAATGTGAGATTAGTAAATCCACTATTTTGAAATAATACAAGTATTGATAATTAACAACCTAGGAGGATATAACTGAATTTTATAAAAAATTAGAGCCAAAAATCAATTTATTTGGACTTCTTATGAAAAATATACAGAAAAATTAAGAAAATAGAAAAGAAAAAAACTTTGCTAAATGGACCAGCAAGCTAGACCGGATCTTATCTACTGCCACCGGTTGCCAAGGCCCATGCCATAGTTAAAAAAAAGAGGGAAGGACTATCTTTGGTAAGGCCCAGGCCCAACCAATAGGTAGGAATCATTTATAAATACGTAGCGCGGTTTTAGTACAACGAAGCGGTGGTGGCTGGGTGGTTAGATCCTCTCGTTTAGTTAGAGAGATGCCTGGTTCGAGTCTTGGTGGCACCCCATTTTTTGCGCCATTTATTTGTCAAAGCCCAATTACTAATCGTTATAATAAAACAACTATACAATTACAACACCAAAGTCGTGATGGCGTGGTGGTTGTCCATTTGCTAGCCAGTGCGCTAGGTCCCAGGTTCGATCCCAGCGCCTCCTTTTTTTATATTATTATTTCCCAAATAGGTTTAGACACATACACATGCCACATAAGCATAATTGTTGAGGTGACAAACTAGTTAATTTAATATATATTATTTTAGACAATATGACGATTTAAATTGGTCATAATGGGGTATAAATAAGACTCTAAGCTATATCGTGTAGGTTATGACGATTTCTTATGGTGAAATTACGACGATTTTAACACAAATCGTCGTAATTCTATAGGATTTTGATCTCTCCAAACATCGTATGACCATCTTGTGCAAAATCGTCATAAATATATGACGATTTTAACACAAATCGTCACTATGAGAAGGTCACAAATTAACACATTTCTTGTAGTGTTAATGCTCACGCGAGAATCGAGGGGGCGGAGGAGTCGCGAGGAAGCCACCTCCCTCTCTCCTATATGCATGGTGTAAATCATGCGATTGAGGCATGAATCTTGGCACAGAGGTAAATAAAAGAGGGGAGAAACCCTTCTCTCCCAGATTCATCTATCCATAGTTTTCACTTATTGCCTCCTCGTACTCCTTGAGCCCTCCGCAGCCATTATCATCTACATACAGCGAGATAAAACCCCAATTTCCACCAATCCTTGTGAGATGGAAGCACCATACAGCTCAGGCGTGGCGGCGACAGGACTCAAGGCGGCGAACGAGAGGAAAATGCGGGGCCTGTGGGTTCCCAACACCATTGACAACGCAGAACTCCAAGTTATGGACGACGAAGGCTACATCCTTGTCGGAGCATGGCGAATCGGCGCAGGAGAGGCCGTCCCTGCACCACATGAAGGCGAATGTGTCCTTTTTGGTACGCACGTCGACTGTGGCCTCAATCTGCCATCGTCGGATTTCTTCACCGAAGTTCTTCAGTACTACGGTGTTGAGTTACATAATCTCCCTCCCAAATCTCTGCTAGAACATAGTACTCATGCAGCTTTGAGCGAGGGGGTTCTTGGAATTAGGCCAAGTCTCACCCTTTTCCGATACTACTATGGTACCCGGAATAATTCCATCATTGCCGGTGTTCCTTACACCACTAACACTCTTAGCTTAGTCCTTAGGATAAACCGAGTTTATCCTAGGATTATCTCTAGTGAATCTGTAAAATGTTGGGCCGGAAATTTCTTTTATCACAAGGATATTATGGCTCCTAAAAAGTTGGAAGGTCTTCCGGCCTTCGTCGACAGTGTCGCTCCCCACCAAGAGTCGTGGGATGCAGAACCGCCAGAATTTTTTGAGTACTTGATTCTTGCCAAGAGGCGGATCGAGTTCTTGATGAAGAATAAGGGGCTCCATGGATTTAATTTGATCCACTGCTGGCTGGATCGCCGGATTCAACCACTACAATTCCACGGAGACCGCTTGGTGCACACGTTCACAGAGACCGAAAGGACAGCCCGAGGGTCAGTCCGGCTCACATAGCTGTGAAGGACTACAAGACCCGAATGTAGTACGTGATCAAGGAGCAGGTGGAGAAGAGAATCCCCAAAGTGTCCATGAAGATGTACACATCCGATCGTCCTCTGATCCTGGTAAATGTTTCGACTTGTTTTAAGCTTATTTGATCTTTTCCGCCTCGTAATCCGACTTCTCTCTTACCGATGTTTATTTATACTTATTAGATCAAGGATCTTCCCGAGTCCGAGCTTGCCCCCATCAAGGGCTATGACTCGGAAGCGACGGAGGACGACGAGGTGAAGGAAGTTGTTATCACTGCTGGTAGCCAAGTGCTTCTGGTAGTTAAAAAGTAAGCACATTGCTAATGTTTTCAGTACTTTGTACATTTTCTTTCTTTCCAAAGAACACCTTATATTTGGATTTAATGTGTTTCAGAGCAAAAGCAGTTTTGAAGAGCAAAGTGAAGCCATACAGTAAGCCGGGCAAGCCACTACGTCGGTAGAAGCTTGTAGACCTCGGACGAATCTCCGGTGTCCATGTTATCCTGCGAGGTGTAGCTTTCATCCATGCTATCATATGGACTGGGGGGAGTTTTCGGCTCACCTTATGTTGGTTTGGAGGCGTGCTTTTCTTCATACTCCTCCATCTCCTTCTCAAAGTCTCAAAGTTCTTGTGACGTTATTGACTCCTGAGGGGAGCCAGGTAGTCGGTATTTTCTTCGATTGCGTCAAGGACTGAATCGTTGCCGGCTCCAGCATCGACAGAGTCAGATCCAGAGCTTACATGGTATACGAAGCAGTTTCTCTTCTTTATCCTGTGCTTCAAGAGTACTTTTTCTGATACGACATCTGTAGGGCCGGATCCATAGCGTATATATTCCTCATCCGTGTATCCGATATCAACGGGGAGATCAGATCCGGATTTTTCCTCCACCTCTTCTTCCATTACAGGAGTGGGTTGTGTGGGTTCAATTTTTTCCGGGATCGTGAACTCTTCCGTCTCTGCAGACAGAGTAGATCCGGATTTTTCTTCTGTCATGGTCATCACCTCAAGGGTGGGTAGGGCGGGTTCAGTGAAACCGAGGTAGATATCGATCTCGCCGATCGACATGATCGTGTAGGTTGGCATGGGCTTGCTAGCCGGAATCCAAGTCTCGTCGAGAAGGATGAGAGGGACATCACTGGCGTAGACCATGCGACCCATAGCGATTGTTTCGCCGATTCCTGCACACGCAGATTCTACCTGGAACGAAGCTCAAAAAATCACCCGCCCGACGGTGGGCGCCAACTATCGTCGGATTGTCGACAAGTACGCCATAGGGGGTCCTGACGGCGTTGATGAGATGGGGTGTGAGACTTCGGATGTTCCGGGAATGGTGAGCACAAGTTTACCCAGGTTCGGATTCGATTGTGGTGATCGGATCCTACTCCTTCTAGCAACCCAATAATATATCGCCGAGAGTCGGATGTTATAGCGGATTACAAGAGTGGTTCGACCATGCGAGTTGTGATTGTGGTTATTGCCCTAAAGGCTCCCATTGGGCTTGTTTATATAGTCACCAAAACCTAGGGTTACAGGAGAGACTTATCCAGCTATGTTACAGAGTTGGTAACTAGATAAAACTTGGACTACAAGTAATACTACAGGCCTAAGTCGGTAACTCTTCTGGTCCTTGTCACAGACAGAACTGGCTCCTCCTCTTTCACTGACTGGGCCGCTCGTGAAGCAAATTTCTAACCCGTTGGTGGGCCACCCTGGTCAGTGAGTCCTTTGGGTATACCCGAAAAGTATATCCCTAACACATATGGACTCTCTTCATCGGTTCCTGCAAATTTCTTAGAGTATAGCAATTCAAGTAATAAAGGATGGATCTCAATACCATCAGGATTTATGCTTTTGTTGACAGCTGTAAAGCATCCATAGGCGAACCCATTTTCCTAACTGCCTCAAGATGGATTAAATCCTGAGTATTGTCTATTGTTATGGTCCTGCAACTTAAATCAAATATTAGTATAACAAAAGTAAATAACTAAAAGTAAAGTGACTTATAGCGCTAAGATCTTCAGCAAAGGCGCTAGAAAATAGCTTGATGACTTCAAGTGCATAGATCTTTTGTAGCTAGTTTCAAAATAAATATATCTATCCCACAGGGAGCAGCAGGCAAAAGACTAAAATTATTTTAAATAAAACAATACGAAGTACTTAAGAAATAATTTTAACATGCAAGAAAATAGAATCTTTTAAGGATTGTTTTTGGGTTTTTGATTGAGAAAATCAATTAAATAAACTAAAGTAAAAATTAATGCAGAAAGTAGGAATCACGTATGTAAGAGATCTTGGAACTAGAATAGAGAAAAGGCGTTATCGGGGAATGGTGGATACACTGCTAGCAATTTAGATAGAGTAATTAAGATTATCATAACAAAAATTCTCATGACATATATGTATGTGGGAGGAGCTCCATATATGGACGAATAGGAAGAAACCACTTCACACATTATGTGTCATAACCACAGATGACAGGTAAAGAACATCAATCGTATTATATGTCTATTAAGGGATTTCTCCCGTGGCATGGATATGGCTTAATGAGTTCTCCTTTCTTCCCCAAGTTAGTACGTAAAGAATGACAATAGCTTTATAGTCACAGTAAGTGCTATCATCCCTCCGTATACCAACAAGTAATCCCCTTCATCAACTCCCCATAAGAGGAAAATATTAAGAGGTGCACAACTCTCAACATCTAGATGAAGACAATTAACACATACACATAATGATGTATAACATCATAATCTCTATCTAGTCCCAATCATATGCTAGGGTTTCTCCATCTCCCCAAGAACTAACGATATACTCAGACATGGAGGCAAACAGCATCATGGCAATGATAATGGAAACAATCATAGATGAATAGTTCTTGTATAAATCCACAACTATTACGATAATTATAACAAGATCTAGATGGGATGGATGGAGATGTTGGTGATGCAGCGATTGCCAAAGATGAAGATCGATGCCTTGCCTCCCAAATCTGCATAGGGCGAACATGGATCCCTTGGGAAAGTTCCCCCTCCAGATACCTTCCGGAGGTGAGGTTTTCTGTGATTTCTGGGTGTTCTGTATGTCGTCGCTCTGATCTGATTGCATAGAGAGAAACTATTTGAAGAGGCGGTGGCGGCTGCAACTATACGGCGGGAACTATATGGCCGGAAAAATATTCCGACCGTATAGTTGGTCGTTAAAGCCACTTCTTCCTGCAATCGCCTCGGATTTTCTTCTGGTGTTATTGATATTTCCCAAATTAGCGATTTATGCTGTTTTGACTCCTTTTCGTTCCAATACAACTGGTCCAAGAATTGTGTCCATCGTATCGATCATTTGTGCTGATCCTGGTGAAAATAGACATAAAATATGCGTGCGCGCAAATGCCATAAAATACCAAGATCCTACCACTACAGTGCAAAATAATAATATAAAACATGATGCAAATATGCACTCATCACTCACCTAGGGGGCTTATCCGCGACGGTAAGGTGACAGAGGATATGCGGCATGGCGTAGGGAGTGCAATGATGGGCGGCACCACCCCATTTTGTGATGGGAAGGGAACATGAGTAGCGGCGCTGATGAATTCTATGGGAGCTCATCGGAGGGGCTGCCAGGGGCTGACCTGAGAAGTGAAACATGTAGGGTTAGATGTAGGGAATCAAGGGGAGTTTGACTAGGTAACATGCAGATGTAGGGACTAACGGAGGAGGAGCTACGCTCGGATCTCGCTCGGGGCTGAGAGTTTCCTTTGCTTCTTCTCTTGGTAAAAACAGGGCAGGAGAGAGTGAGTGGGGGTATAGGGGAGGTAAGGGAGAGGGGAGGAAACAAATGTGTCGAAGGGGAGGTTCTAGGGTGGCCTGTGGGGTTATATCCCGCCCATGGTGCACTCGGTCCATGAGAGCCATGAGAGGAGGGGAGGGATCGGGATTGGCGATTGGGGTGGTGGTGAGGTAAAGGTAGGGCCATAGGAGGGTAGAGATAAGTAGGGTCGCAGTGTGATGTAAGATTTCTTCTCTCTTTCTTTATTTCAGCCATAGGGAGTAAATGGGGAGAGCGAGGGATAGGGCGAGCTCATTGGTGGGCACAGGAGGTGGAGGCAGGTGTGTGGATCTAGGCTACGACCAGAGAGGAGTGGGAGGCGTGCTGCAGCTGGGGCGGGGAGTAAAGATCAATATTTGATGAGATTTGCGTTGTCTCTCTCTCTCTTTTACTCTTCATACTCCAATCACTAGGGACGAAAGAGGGGTGTGCTATAGTAGCTTGGGTACAGTGCATGACCATAAGAGTGTCATGGTTGTTTTGGTGATTAATGGTGAGACTTTGTTAAATTTTTTCTTTAGTTTAGCCCATGTTTTGATTTTTTTGCACAATTTGATCAAAATGGTGCTTATGAAGGAAGTTTAATAATTTTCATTAGGTGAGGTGGGGATATGGTACTGGTAGATGGATATGGTCAAGGTACGTCCCTATGATTTATTTGGGATTTTTTTAAGGAGTGTCAGTCCTCTTGAATCCATTTATTTAAATAGTGCCGAAATGGTGTCTAAAAGCTCATTTGATATTTTTACATTGGAAAAGTGTGGTTTTTGATGTTAGATGGCCCTAAATACCATATCACATATTGGAGCATTTTATTGATGTTTATATGGCATAAAAAGTATTTTTAAGCCATTATTTATAGTTTCGGCCATTTAAGAAAAAGGGCAAAAATAAATAATAAAGCATCTCAAAAATATTTATTTTTGAGGTGGGAAGGTACGGTATGATATGTAGGCATCATGTGTGCCTTGAGTTGGCAAAGTAGTTTGGATAAAAAAACTTTCCTTTATAGGAAAGGTTTTGAAGATTTCGTCAAGAAAGGAAATAATTAGTTTTAGGGCCAAACTAATTATGGATAAAATTTGATAAAAATATATTACCAAGTAAAATGATGTCAATATGAAGTATCAATCAAAATAAACCTTGGGTTTTTGCGAAACAAGATGGATTTTGGGGAGAGGGCAAGGATTAGAGGATCTAGGGTTTTATTATATTCATACCACCTAAACTTCGTTAGATTAGGGAGCTCAAAGATCACCTTGATCCAAGGGATATATGGATAGGAAGACCAGGTTATGTAGATGATCATGGCAGCAAGAGTTGGGATTGGTTGTATTTTAGGTGATCTAGAAGTGATGGAAAACTTTGTTGAAAATAAGGTTGCCATGGCAGATGTGTCATGAAGCCTCATAAACCATGTGGGTTTAAGAAGCACAAATATCCAATGGAAACCTGAAAGGTGGATTGATATACCATGGTTAGTAGGTCATAACCATGCATAGATTTGGTCAAGAGAAGGTAGCATACGGATGTGAGCTTATGCCAAAGTAGGCAAGATGATAAGATTTGTAGAAAAAGATTATTATCTTGTCTACAAAACCATCAAGGATGAGTGGGTCAAAGAAGAATTGAGCCAAGGACAAGAGTGGGCCTTGGTATACTAATTATGTAATACAAGATGGTTCAAGTATATTCTCAATAATGCATATAGGTTAGAATAGGTGGAATCTCAAAGATTAAATCCAGATAAGGATTTCAAACAGCCAAATTTGGCAGATTCATGTATTTGACAAGTATGAAGGAGGGAAATATGTGGATAGGATGAAAGGATCCATCCTCATCATCAAGTGGTTGATATTGAGTAGAGGGGATCCATTCTTGTATTTGATCTTTGATGAGTTGGATGCTAATACAAAGGATTAGCTTAGGATTTATCTAGTTAAGTAGATTAGAGGGTCACCTAAGTGACTTAGGGTAGATCCAGCTTACGATGCTTGGTTTGAGATTGGTGGTTTCAGCTATTGATTTGATCCAAAGTAATGAGATCCTAGATTGGATCATTGATGTCTACGCACTTCTATTCTTGTAGACAGTTGGGCCTCCAAGTGCAGAGGTTTATAGAACAACATCAAGTTTCCCTTAAGTGGATTACCCAAGGTTTATCGAACTCAGGGCAGAAGTGGTCAAAGGTATCCCTCTCAAGCAACCCTGCAATCAAGATACAAGAAGTCTCTTGTGTCCCCAACACACCCAATACACTTGTCAGGTGTATAGGTGCACTAGTTAGTCGAAGAGATAGTGAAATACAAGTGGTAACGATGCTAGAAAAGAGCTTCTGACTTGTTGTTGACGTGGGAGAGACTAAAGGCAAATTGAAATAAAGATGGAAGCAAGCAAACATGCAACAGATTTAGATGCAAACGGTGTTTCAATGTTTAGAACCAAGGCCTAGGGATCATACTTTCACTAGTGAACACTCTCAAAAAAAATATTCTCTTCATGATACTACCCTGAACTACTCTCCGGCTGGACACTCTAATCCATGGTAGGTCTATAACAACACTCCTCAAAGTCCGACTTTCCCAATCTAGATAACCCCACACTGTCACCTTGAGCGCTAGATGGTTCCAATAAACACCACAATTTCATAGAGACAACCAACTCAAAATATACTCATGATAAATATATATAATCTATCTTAAGTGCCACACACGGCGCGCACGCTGTTACTTTCACACACACGGGGAAAAACATAGATCTATTAAAGCAATTGAGAATTGATGTAACCTCTAGCCTAAGTGCCACCATGGCGTGCACGCTGTCACTTTCACACACGTGGGGAGAGCCGAAGATTGGTTTAAGCACTTGAGTAACAGAGTAGATCTACTTAATTAAAAGCTCATGACCACAACAAGATCATGCATAGAGAGAGAGAGAGATGAACACATAGCTACTGGTAGAGCCCTTAGCCTCGAGGAAGAACTATTCCCTCCTCATCATGGGAATCAGGAACGGTGATGAAGATGGTGGTGGAGATCGATGGAGATGGCTCCGGGGGCACTTCCCTGTCCCGGTAGGGTGTCGGAACAGAGACTTTTTGTCCCCCGTATCTTCTCTTTGGTGGCGGCGGCGCTGCGGAGGTTTTCATAGCTTTCTCCCATATTATTCAGGGTTTCTGAGTAGGGGGCTTCTTATAGGCGAAGGAGGCAAGGTCGGTGGAGGAAAAGGGGGCCCACACCCCCTGGTGGCGCGGCCAGGGTGGGCCCGCGCCACCCTAGGGTGTGGCCACCCTGATGTCCTCCCCCGTCTCGTCTTCGATTTTCTATATCGCTCTGGGGAAATATGAACTTTGGCTTTTGTCCTGTCCAATTCCAAGAATATTCATTTTTTATCTTTCTGAAACCAAAAACGGCAGAAAACTGGCAACTGGCACTCTGGCCTCTTGTCAATAGGTTAGTTCCAGTAAGTGTATAAAATACCTCAAAGTGTAGACAAAATAAAGCAAAGTGGATACTAAAAAAGCATGGAACATAAAAAATTATAGATACGTTTAAGACGTATCCAGCATCCCCAAGCTTAACTCTTGCTCGTCCTCGAGTAGGTAAGTGATAAAAATAATAATTTTAGAGGTGACATGCACCATCAAAATCATGATCAAACCATTTGCAAGCATTGAAAGCTGGGATCAAAGTACTCTAAACATGAGCATGAAAGATGTAGTGCTAACAATAAGACATAGCAACTATGTTGCAACATGAAAAGTTACAAACAAAGATCATGAATAGGATGCATTGAAAAATGTTTGTTTATTTCACATGCAGAAAACAATGCATAGTGGCATTCAGCTTGTCCCTCATGGAGTAGCAAATAGATGCATAGGACACCTTCAAAGTTTATAAGAGTGACTAGATACAAATAGCACAAGAACAAGCAATATCAACATTATGAATCAATCAATAAGTTTTGGGACAATGTACATAGAACTAAGAATGGCAATTATGCTCTCTTAATTGGTGCCTAAGGATAGAAGGTGGAGACTCAATATAATGGTGGAAGAAAGGCCATTCATAAAGGGAAGCAGGGATTTCAAGTCTAAAAAAGATCTTCCAAAAATTATGGTACTTGTTAGCTTTTAGCTCTCATTGCCCATATCATAAGAATCTTGAAGTGATAAAGGTTAAAGTGAAAAAATGGATTATATGCTTGACAAAGTATAAGTTGGCAATCTCATGTCCCTTGAGTACGAGGGCCGCTCCTCATGCTACTCAACTTTAGTTACCAGTAAGTTCTTGTCATAGTAAGTACATGCGTATCATAAAGAACCGCCAACGAGGTACCCCTTGCCCAATGATACAGGAGCTATCCCATATCAAAATGACAAGGCAAGCAGACAATGAGCATCTCAGAGATCTTCTTATTTACCATGGGAAAATTGTGCTTTTTTCTCTCTTTCCTCTTTTCTCATATTTTTTCGTTTTCTTAATCTCTTTTTCTATCTCTTTTTTTATAAGAAGAATGCTTCATATATTCCTCACTATGGTGATGCTGCAAGTTTCCACCATGATTAGGCATGGCTTAGGCTAGCGGCCCAGGCGTTTCTCTAACACACATACATAACTCCATGAATTTATAAGCTCCCCTTTCATTTCACACCGACGACATCCATAAACAAAAGAGCATGATATCAATTGTTTACAATGTACAAGTGCAATGTTGAAAGCGTTCCCCATGACAACATGGTTATGCTAATCTCAACGTATAAGTGCAAGCATATACACCATAGATGACACAATGGTTCAAGTTTATTAGGGGCAAGAAAAATAAAGTGAGCCATCAAGTACGTGAGAGCTTTAATCACTAAGTTTTCACATAACAAAATACTTTTTAATTGGAAGATAGATGAAAACAAGAATATACTTGGAATGATGTAACACACCATGCATAGGAATTTATAGTGGACACTATGGAATAACTTGGTTTCTTGGGAGTTGGATGCATGACTAGAGATTACTCATACAAGTGGAGGCTAGCAAAAGACTGGGAGCAACCAACTAAGAGAGAAATGATGGCCATAATCATGCAGAGCGACAAAACATTACTAATCAAAGCATAAAGTGGTACCACAAGTCAAAAACTAAATGATCATAGAGGCTATGGTGACTGGTTCATAGTCATAACATGGTGTGAGCATGTGCCAAGTCAACCCAAATAAAGCATCAAAGGAGAATACCACAATACTATGCTTTTGTATGCTAAAACAACGCATGATTCCTTCAAGGCACATTAAGCAATCCTAATTGTTTGGAAAAAATCATGATACATCAATAATCACTAAGCATAAGGTCAAAACAACATATAGCATGACATGATAAAGTCTAAGCCACAGTCAAAACAAGCTCCCTTTGTACCACTAAAGCATAAAGCTTCCTACTCTTTTCCAACACCAATCAACTTATTTGAAACAACTCACAAAGATAATAATCAATAAAGATGAGTGATCTTGTCTCACAAATATTCAAAGAAGAACTAAAAAGTTCTAAGATGAAAACACATGAAAACTAAGGCTAAACATAGTTCTAGCAAAAGTGAATACTCACAAAACAATAAGAATGAAAACTAGAGTGTTCTAGGCAATGAAAACAGAGTGTGTCTCTCTCCAAAAGAAGTTTGTTGTGATCCAATCAACTTATTAAAGCAAACTAAGAAAAATAAAACCAAAAACTTAAATTAAGATGCTCCAATAATAACACAACAGTGCATGAAACAATAAAAACGAAGTGTCTAGAAAGACCTGAGCTTTTTATTGATGAACAAGGGGATGCCTTGGGCATCCCCAAGATTTGATGCTTGTAACTGTTGAATATTTGTTGCAGTAACACGGGGTGGAGTCCCCAAGCTTGAGATTTTGTCCATTCTTCATCTCATTACATCATTCTTCCCTTACACCTGAAATTCTTCCTTCATACAAAACTTGACACAGTCTTCATTAGCAACATTAGTGTATTCATAAGATAATAGACCTTTGCGCTTATCTTTAGAACAGAAAAACTTTCACTAAAAACACAAGCTACTGTAGCAATTCCCTAAAAAATCTCAATCTCCCAAAAAGAACTAAAAAAGAAATCAATAAGAAGCAAATGCAAATAATGGCAGAAATCTGTCAAAACAGACCAGCAGGTAGAAAACAATTTTTTGAAGACCATATGTTAATCAAATAAAAAAGTGTTGAACTAACGAAAGTTATCTAACATACTGTGGGATTTATTCACAAAATATCAACGTAATCCAACTTACAGAGATTTTACACAATTTTTTACGGTGGAGCACAAAAATCTGTTTCGGGACAACAACTCCCCAAATCTTACTTCCCTCTCATTAGAGGTTATTCTTGGCACAAAAATCAAACAAAAAGGATAATGAGAGGTTGTTACAGAATTAAAAACTTCCAATACTCAACTAAAACTTTTGGGTTATCTCCCAATAAGTACTTTTCTTTACCGCCTTTAAGTTAGGCTTGATAGTTTGAGAAGATGCTCACATAAGAAATATGAATTGAAGCAAAAGAGAGCATCAAGAAGCAAATTCAAAACACATTTAAGTATAACCCACTTTCTATGCATAGGAATCTTGTAGAGAAACAAGTCATGAAAGCACAAAGCAACAAGCATAGGAAAGCAAAACAAATGCAATTCAAGACTTTCAACATAAAGAGGGGAACTTAATATTATTGAGATGCATAAAACCATGTTTCCCTCTCTCATAATAACTTTCAGTAGCATCATGAATAAAATTAACAATATAACTATCACATAAAACATTCTTATCATGATCCACATGCATATAATAATTATTACTCTCAACATAAGCATAGTCATTCTTATTAATTGTAGTGGGAGCAAATTCAACAAAATAGCTATCATTATTATTCTCATCACCATAATCATCAAAAATAGGAGACATATTGTAATCATAATTAATTTTATCCTCAATAGTAGGTGGACTGTAAATATCATATTCATCATTGTAATCATCATATATTGGATGTAAAGTATTATCAAAGTAAATTTTCTCCTCCGTGCTTGGGGGACTAAAAAGATTATTTTCATCAAAACTAGCTTACCCAAGCTTAGACTTTTCCATAGCATTAGCAATAATGGTGTCCAAATAATTCATACTAATAACATTGCTATTAGCATGCAAATAAAGTTCCATAGATTTTTTAATTTTCTCTTCAAACACTTCATGTCCTACGCTAGAAAATATCTTGATGTCTACGCACTTCTATTCTTGTAGCCAGTTGTTGGGCCTCCAAGTGCAGAGGTTTGTAGAACAACAGCAAGTTTCCCTTAAGTGGATTACCCAAGGTTTATCGAACTTAGGGATGAAGTGGTCAAAGGTATCCCTCTCAATCAACCTTGTAATCAAGATACAAGAAGTCTCTTGTGTCCCCAACACACCCAATACACTTGTCAGGTGTATTGGTGCACTAGTTCGTCGAAGAGATAGTGAAATACAAGTGGTAACGGTGCTAGAAAAGAGCTTCTGACTTGTTGTTGATGTGGGAGAGACTAAAGGAAAACTGAAATAAAGATGGAAGCAAGAAAACATGCAACAGATCTAGATGCAAACGGTGTTTCAATGTTTAGAAACAAGGCCTACGGATCATACTTCACTAGTGAACACTCTCAATAAATATATTCTCTTCATGATACTACCCTAAAATACTCTCCGGTTGGACACTCTAATCCATGGTAGGGCTATAACAGCACTCCTCAAAGTCCGCCTTTTCCGATCTAGATAACCCCACACTATCACCTTGATTGCTAGATGGTTCCAACAAACACCAAAATTTCATAGAGACAACCAACTCAAAATATACTCATAATAAATATATATAATCTAGCTTAAGTGCCAAACACGGCGCGCACACTGTCACTTTCACACACATGGGCAAAAGCATAGATCTATTAAAGCAATTGAGTATTTATGTAACCTCTAGCCTAAGTGCCACCACGACGTGCACGCTGTCACTTTCACACACGTGGGGAGAGCCGGAGATTGGTTTAAACAGTTGAGTAACAGAGTAGATCTACTTGATTACGAAGCTCATGACCACAACAAGATCATGCATAGAGAGAGATGAACACATAGCTACCCGTAGAGCCCTTAGCCTCGAGGAAGAACTACTCCCTCCTCATCATGGGAATCAGCAACGGTGATGAAGATGGTGGTGGAGATCGATGGAGATGGCTCGGAGGGTAGTTCCTCGTCTCGGCAAGGTGCCGGAACAGAGACTTTATGTCCCCCGAATCTCCCCTTTGGTGGCGGCGGTGCTATGGAGGTTTTCGTTGCTTTCTCCCAGATTCTTTAGGGTTTCTAGGTTGGGGGTTTCTTATAGGCGAAGGAGGGATGGTCGGTGGAGGCCTAGGGGGCCCACACCTCCTGGTGGCGTGGCTAGGGTGGGCCCGCGCCACCCTAGGGTGTGGCTACCCCGGTGTCCTCCTCCGTCTCGTCTTCGATTTTCTGTATCGCTTTGGGAAAAATATGAACTTTGGCTTTTGTCCCGTCCAATTCCGAGAATATTCATTTTTTAGCTTTCTGAAACCAAAAACAGCAGAAAACAGGCAACTGGCACTGTGGCATCTTGTCAATAGGTTAGTTCGAGAAAGTGTATAAAAATACCTTAAAGTGTAGACAAAACAAAGCAAAGTGGACACTAAACAAGCATGTAACATCAAAAATTATAGATACATTTATGACGTATCACTCATGCTACTTCCTAAGCATACAAGTCATCACACATAGCAGATCAAAGCAATTCATCAAACAGCAGATCAAGGCAAATCATCTTGGCAAACTTATCCAACTCCTACTAAGGTTACCATCAAGCCTAGCTTAAGGTAAGGATGGCTATTTGAAGAGGTTGCATTTTGAAGTAAGATAAGGGCCTCTTGGTATTTCTACCAAGATTAGAATGAAAAGGTTTTGGAAAACCTAGAGATTAGAGAAGTTGAAGGTTCTGTCTTGAAAACATAAGGAGATTATATATAGGTCTTCATAGTTTTGTTAAGTAGAAACTAATAAAATATTTTGTTGGGTCAAAGTCATCTTGGCTTTTGAGAAAATGGAAGATGAGGCAAGACATCTATTTTGTGAAATAGTTTTTGTCAACTGAGGTTGAGGTAAGGAGTATATCATCTAATACACAATCAGTGGCATGAACACAAATTAAACAAGTAAGCAAACATGGCAACACTTGACAAGAAAATGTTTTTGTTCACCCTGATTTTTGCCTTTTGGACAACAAATCAGAGTTGCTAAAATTGGGATGTTATAGACCTTTCCCCCTTAAAACAATCTCTTCTCGAGATTCGGGAGAGTTAGGTAAGAACATCGACTTAACAATTGTTAGCAGTGGAAGTTTTAGATAAAAAGGATTTAAAACAGATAGGCTTGGTGAGCCATGGGTCAGGGTCTAGTTGCTTACGATTAGGCGATTGGATTAAGCTGGTGGACAATTTTAGGAGGTTTAGTGTATATATGGTTCTTTATTCTTGAGGCGAGACAAGTTGAACCTTCTTCAATCCTTTCTCGCTGGAGTCAGCTTTTTTGCCTTCTCAGTCTTGAGGCATCAGGAGTGGTGGCTGGACATTTGACCTTGGAGTGGAGGACTTTCACGGAGTATCTTCTGATTCTAGAGAAGTGCCGATTATTTCCCTTGTTGAGGGGTCCATGATTCTATTTTAGGGGATTTTCATCACTTAAGGATGACTAGGATATTCGGGTGGAGGGTTATCCTAGTTTTGTGGGAAAGACGCAGTCTTTCCCCCTTAGAGCGACACTAGTGGTTCTTGGTGAAGTCGCAAACCTCCTTTCCTAGAGTTGAAGGATGGTGTTGGGGATTTACTTTCCGGGTATACCCACTAGAATCGCTGACCAGGGTGGCCCACCAACAGGTTAGAGCTTTGCTTCACGGGCGGCCCAGTCAGAGAAAGAGGAGGAGTCACTTCCGGCTACGACAAGGCACAGAAGATTTACCAACTTAGGCATGTAGTATTACTTATGGTCCAAGTTGTATCTAGTTACCGACTCTGTAACATAGCCGGATAGGTCTCTCATATAACCCTAGGCCCTGGTGACTATATAAACTGGACCTATGGGAGCCTTTAGGGCACCAAATCTTAGATCAACCACAACCTACTCGCATATGCGAACCTCTCTTGTAATACGATGTAACATCCGGCTCCCGCCGATATATTACTGGGTTGCTAGTAGGAGTAGGATCCGATCACTGCAGTCGGATCTGAACCTGGGTAAACTTGTGCTCACCTCTCCTGGAACACCGTATGTCTCACACCCCATCTTCTCAACGCCTTTAGGACCCCTATGTCATACTTGTCGATAATCCGACGACAGTTGGCACCCATAGTGGGGCAGCTGACCTTCGGAGATTCGTTCTGAGCGGAATCTGCACGTGTAGGAACCGGCAAAACAATCTCCATGGCTCGCGTGGTTTTGGCTAGTGATTTCCCCTCGTTCTTCTCAACGAGACCTGGATTCCGGATAAGGAACCTATGACGACCTACACAATCATGTCTATCGCTGAGATCGACATCTATCTCGGCTTCGCTGATCCCGCCCAACCCACCCCTGAGGTGATGACCATGGCAGAAGAAAAGTCCAGATCTGCTCTGTCCGTAGAGGTGGAAGAGTTCAAGATCCCGGAAAAACGTGAACCCACCCAGCTCGCTCCTGTAGTGGAAGAAGTGTTGGAAGAAAAAAGTGGATCTGATCTCCCAGTTGCGATCGGATACATGGATGAGGAGTATATTCGCTTCGGATCCGGTACTACCAATTCTGGAGTAGAAAAAACACTCTTGAGGCATAGGATAAAGTAGATGATGAAGTGCCCCTACATTGATTACAAAGCAATCGCCGAGATCAAGCAGAGCTTTGAGATGGCAGAGGAAGAAACCCAACAGTGCCGCTACCTCAAAACCATGAAGAAAAATAAGCATTGCTGCGTGCGCTACGTGGGCTCTGTATCCAACTTTGTCAATGCTGGAGCCGGTAATGACTTAGTACTTGATGCTATCAGATAAAATACCGACTCGCCTACTTCCCCTCAGGAATAACTGACGTCGCAGGAACTTCGAGACTTCGAGAAGGAGATGGAAGCGTACGAAGAAGAATACACCTCCAAACCAGCGCAAGGAGAGCCAGAGAACCCTTTGAGTCCATATGATAACATGGACGAAGACTTCACCTGCAAGACGATATGGACACCAGAGATTCGTCCAAGTTCCATAAGCCAACCATGCCGAAAAGTACTGATGGAAGTTTATCTCCCGGTACCAGACCGAAAGCCGTCTTTGCCACAAGTACGCACGTTAAGGCTACCGAGCGGTCAAAGAAGAAGAAGAACAACAAGAACCTAGCACCGATAGAGTCAATAGAGGAAGCCAATGAGAAAGAAGTTGACGAAGAGATCAAGATGGAGAATCAAGACGGAGATCCGATTAATCCCACACTGATAGATCATCCTGTGGATGGACACATTGTCACTAAGGGTGCACGTTAAATATACGGAGATGCACCCACTATACCAATCCCAACTACTTCGGATCTCATGCCAGAGGAGCTGGGGAAAAGGGATGAGGACCTGGAAAAGCATCATTTGTTTTTGCTCGAAGAAGTTGTCCGCATCGTCGAGCTCAGATAGCAGATAGACAACAATCTTGCCCAGTACCAGTCAGAATTCAAGCGACTACCAAACAAGACAAGGGGAGGTCTGGTTCTTGCCAATAGGAACCCAGATGTCCACATAGATCTATTTGACGGTAAAACCGGAGAGAAAATCCGAGTCTACAGCACGCTTGTGGAGAATGCTGCGGCTGGTCGAGCCATCCTCGCCAATAATCCGTCTCCAGAACAGGTCCAGCAATGTGTAGCATTGCTCGACAAAGGATTGAAACAGCAAAAGACAGTCGCGTTATTCAGTGGCATGCTGGCCTCAAGGTCGGAATTTTGTCACACTAACACAGGCTAAAGCGCTGATGAAAGACCCCGCAGGGATACGAATCAACGCCATCGTTCCCGGGAGGAAGAAAACTCAAGGACCTGATCAAACGGTCATCCTAGCAGGGCCGCACAGGACTAGTTGGGAGTTATTCTGGATGCGCCTCACGGTGCCATCAGGGCATTGGTACCTCACCAGACCCATCGTCGGCAGAATAATTGTCACAGGGAAGACCCAGAGGTGCGCTGCCAGCGAGAACAAGATCGCTAGGGATGCCACCCACCACCCGTTCGGCTGGCAACACCGGATGAAGAAATGACCCAGATCGCCCTGAATCAAATAGGGATGGAGCCCGACGAAATCAATCTCAGAGTCAGCACAACGAGGCTCTGGGACCATGCCGCTCAGCCGGAAATAACCCACCAGAGCCACCATCACCGCTCGGCAGTGACCATGAGGGATCTCATCGTAGACATGGGAGCCGCAGGGGAGGATGCGGTGACAGTGGAAGGAGAAGTAGGAATCCGACTCCGCCGTGTAGAAGTCACGAGTCTGTAAGGCGTAGGTCTCTCTCGCCAAACGACACTCTCCATCGCATTGAATCCAACATTGCAGCACAGCGGTATGAGGAGGAAGACGTATATGTGGGACCCAAATGCTTTGGCCCACATATCCATCAAACAAAGTTTTCGGTTGACTTCCGCATTGCCAAACACATTCAACCCTATGATGGTGTAGCTCTGCCAGATACTCGGCTTCAGGATTTCTTCCAGGCTTGTTGCATCGCCAAAGGAGGAAATAGCTTGGTCGTAGTTCAATATCTCCAACTCATGTTGCGGAAGACAGCTCGATCATGGCTCAATGAACTACCAAAGAACTCGATTCACAACTGGTATGATATGCAAAGTGCGTTATTTTCAAACTTCAAGGGGACATAAAGGAGGCCATGCACAGTCGGAGACTTGCAGCGTTGCACTCAAAGACCTGGAGAAACATGTCGGGATTACCTTAGACGCTGGATTAACACGAAAAACTCGAGCAAACTGCGATTGAAGCTTTCATTGCAGGACTCCCAGTCGGACTTTTGCGTGATAGACTAAAGCGTGACCATGTCACGGACCTGGGAGAGATGATACAAATAGCAAGAAAATATGCTGACACCGATGACGATTTAGATGGACTACTGAATATTCTGGCCAATCCGAATGCGGCCAAGCAGCAGAAGCAACAAACTCAGAAGCGCAAGAATACCTTAGAAGATAAACCGGCTCAGGACAACGCAGCTGCCAACGCAACGTTTGGATCCGAAGGACGAGGAGGGCACGGAGGCGTCCGGGTATGAGGTCGTGGAACTTATCGAGTCCAAGGTAGAGGAGATCAACAACCCGGAAAATCATATTCCTAGGCCGACATCGCCAACAACCCTTGTGTTCATGACCTAGACGCAAATGGAGGTTCTACCCATACCAATTCTGAGTGTGGTTTCAATGACGACATCATGAAAGACGAATCCGATGGCTACAGAGCCAAGCAATGATAAGGAAAGAAAACATTTCGATAAAGGCAAGGATCCCAAGGAAGATTCTGACATGGAAGAGGCGGATGCCGCACAGCCCAATTCGGATGGAAATAAGTAGTATCCCACAAAGAAACACACATATGTTTGCTTCCTTGGGACTCATCTGGCTAAGGTCAGAAAGGCGGTTCTCCATGAGCTCCATGCCACGATTTGGGCTGTCCCCCAATTCTTGGACCTGTCGGACATAACCATCACCTTTGAACGCAATGATCACCCGAGTAAAACACATCATCGAGGAAAGTACCATGTGGTCGTAAATCCTCTTATTGATGGCTATGAGTTTTGTAAAACTCACATGGACGGTGGTAACATCATCAATGTACTCTACATTGAGATGCTTCACCACATGAAGATCCACGAAAACCAGTTAAATCACGGTAATGTGACTTTTCGTGGCATTGTACCAGGGAGACAGGAAGATTCTCTAAGTGAGATCACACTGGACGTGACATTCGGAACCCGAGACAATTACCGCACAGATCCACTCTCTTTCGAGGTGGTACCATTAAAAAGTGCTTACCGTGCCATCTTCAGGCGTCTGGCTTACTGGGCGTTCAAGGCTCGCCCCTGCTACATCTACAACATGATAAAGCTTCCGTGTCCAGGGCATTATCACCATGCGAGGAAACCCGAACAAAGCACGAGACTACGAGGAAGGATGTGTCGCCTTTGATGAAGCCGTGTTGCACGCCTAGGAGTACCAGACGATCAAGAAGACCATTGATCCATCCGAGATGCCTGTGACGAAAAATGAGGTGCTGAAGCCAGGTTTGCAATTCAAGGCATCGGAAGAGACGAATAAGACATCGTTGAAGGAAGAAGATCCCTCCAAGACGACGAACATAGGGGTAGGATTAGACCGCGCATAGTCAAGCATGATCATCGAGTTCCTCAAAGCTAATAAAGATATCTTCACATGGCAGGCTTCTGACATGACCAGAGTACATAGGGAACTTGCCGAGCACTCTCTTAATGTGTACTCTGACGCTAAACCCATCAAACAACCCTTACGAAGGTTTGGTGATGAAAAGCAAAGATATAGCTAAGGAATTAGCCTGACTAAATTAGCTGGATTTATCGTAGAGGTCATCCATGCTAAATGGGTGGCAAATCCTGTACTCGTCCCTAAAAAGGACACTATTGATTTAAGGATGTGCATTGATTATACTGCCTTGAACAAGGCTTGTCCTAAAGATCCGTTCCCTTTGCCAAGAATCGATCAAGTTATCGACTCCACAGAAGGGTCAGAATTACTCTGTTTTCTCGACGCATATTCTGGATATCACCAAATACCGATGAAAGAATCAGATCAACTCAAGACATCTTCCGTCACACCTTTCGGAACCTTCTGCTACAAAACCATGCATTTTGGCTTAAAGAACGCAGGAGCTACATATGAAAGCACCATGCAACATTGTATTAACGATAAAATCTGATGCAACTTCCATGTATACGTAGAAGATATAGCAGTGATGTCCAAAAAGAAGGAAACACTTATTGATGAATTAGAGGAAACATTTGCTAGCCTACGAAAATTCAACATAATGTTAAATCCGAAGAAATGCTTTTTTGGCATTCCAGCCAGAAAATTGTTAGGTTTCATCGTGTCTGAAAGAGGCATAGAGGGTAACCGGTAAAAAATCAAGGCTATACTAAATATCACCAGGCCAACTCGCCTGCAGGACGTGCAACATCTCACTGGTTGCATTGCAGCAGTGACCGGTTCGTCAGCCGGCTTGGAGAAAGAGTCGCACCTTTATACAAACTCTTGAAGAAAACCGATAAATTCTTCTGGACCAAGGAGGCCGATGTTTCCCTACAAAGTTTTAAAGATCTACTTTCGAACCCACCAATTATCTCAGCGCAAGAGCCACAGGAGCCTATGTTACTTTACATCGCAGCGACTAACAAGGTCGTAAGTGTGGTAACATCAGTAGAGCGCGAGGAAGAAGGTCATGACCATAAGGTTCAACGTCCAACATACTACCTGAGTGAAGTCCTGATAGAGTCAAAGAAACGGTATCCACACTACCAAAAGCTAGCCTATGGAGTATTCTTTCGTGCCAGAAAGCTACGACATTACTTTCAAGAGCATAAGATCATAGTGGTGAGTACTGCTCCCCTGCGAGATATAATCACCCGCGACGCCATAGGACATGTCGCAAAGTGAGGAATAGAGCTTGAAGCTTTTACATCGATTACAACCCACGAACAGCAATCAAATCCCAGATGCTTGTTGATTTCGTCGCTGATTGGACAGAGACGGCAGAAAATACAAGTCCTCCAGACTCAGAATTTTGGACCTACATTTTGATGGATCAAAAGGACGAGGAGGCTCGGGGGCTGGCGTGGTGCTCAAGTCACCTCAAGGAGGTAAGCTATTATATGTGTTACAGATACACTTCACGGCAACCAATAACATTGCCGAGTATGAAGCACTGTTACATGGAATACGCATGGCCAAAAATATTGGCGTAACCATACTCATGTGTTACGGAGACTCAGATTTAGTTTCTCATCAATTAGCTGATATATGTAATGCAAACAAACACATGTCAGCTTACAAAATTGTTGTGGATGAATTATCTAAATTGTTCGAGGGTTTTGAAGTTCCACACATCCCTCGAGTAGAAAATGAGGAAGCAGATGCTTTATCAAGAATAGGCTCTGCGCGGAAACAAGTCCCAGATGGAGCTTTCCAAGAGCACCTTAAAGTTCCCTCTATCACAGGAGCTAATGAGGACTATCCAACGAAATCCGACTCACTTTTAGTAGCAGTTCTGGCTGTTATTGCTAGCTGGACTAAACCCTATCTGGATGTGCTGATAGACGGAAAATTACCTGAAGATGACGTTCTGGGATGACAGACCATCCGACGAGTAAAAGCCTATATGATAATCATGGTGATCTCTATAATCGGAGTGTTTCTAGGTTTTCCAGCACTGTATTTCTCTGGAAGAAGGAGTGAAAATCTAATGAGAGATCCACGAAGGAGAGTGTGGTCACCATGATACAGCACAATCCTTAGTGGCAAAAGATTTTATACACGAATTCTTTTGGCTCACAGCTAAAGAGGATGCCGAGAAACTGGTCAAAACATGCAGAGGCTGCCAAAAGTACGCCCATCAAGCACACGTTTCGGGTGATCAGCTGCGAAAAATTCCTAATACATGGTCATTTGTAGTCTGGGGTCTTGATATGGTAGGACCGTTTCGAACGCCAAAGTGTGGATTTACTCACCTACTAGTTATGGTGGATAAATTTACAAAATGGATTGAGGCTAAACCCATAACAAGTTGTGATAGAGCCATAGCCAAAAAGTTCGTCTAGGACGTAATCATCAGATTAGGATATCCACATAGTATTATTAGTTACAATGGGAGCAACTTTTACATGGGAGAATTAGCCGAATTCTATGAAGAACAAGGGATCCGACTTGATATTGCATCAGTCACGCATCCACAGGCTAATGGACAAGTCAAAAGAGCAAATGGTCTCATTTTACAAGGACTCCGGCCTCGTCTCGAGGCACCACTTCGTCGTGCTACGGGGGATTGGGCGGAAGAATTACCTTATGTGATATGGATCTTGCATACAACTCCTAACATATTAACCGGTTACACTCCTCTCTTATTGGTCTATGGTGCAGAAGAAGTTCTTCCGAGTGATTTAATTCAGCGGTCTCCTAGAGTCAAAGCGTATATTGAAGAAGATGCAGAAGTGTCTCGACAAGATGATCTCGACATAGTCGAAGAAGTTCACGCCATTGCTGGTCAGAGACCTACAGCCTATCAGCAGAAGTTACGCAAGTATCATTGTCAAACAGTGCAAAATCGTTCTTTCAGTAAAGGAGATTTGGTTCTTCGACACGTGCAAAAAAGAAAGCCCAAGCTTTCCCCAATTTAGGAAGAACCTTTGATAATCATCCGTGTTCTGCATAATGGGTCATATTATTTAACTGATATGAGACCAATCAAGGAAAGTCCTGATACTCGGAAGAGAAAGAGAGCTGGCGGTATAATAGACCCGGATGAATTAGACCGTCCATGGAGTATTTCACAGCTACGTCCCTTCTATTCTAAGTTACATTTCCTTGTAATCATATATGTACATGTTCAAAGAGAAATAAAGTATTGGTTTCCTCATATATTATTTTTGAGAAGTTTTTACCATCTTATTTACAAAAGAGCATGTCGTTTTCAAAAATCCCATGATGCTTTAAAGTACTTTATTCTCATGTTCATTCTGGTTATGATTTTTTAATATCTATAAAAAATGTTACCTTAGGGTGTAAATATAATTTTATGTTTATACTTTGGTTTTTTATCTGATTGCTTAGACGAGGATATATTCCGAGTAATGAATTATTGGTACTGAAGGCCAGATTAGTTTCCGAGTTTAAACTGGTTTAGTAACTGTGCTCCGTTGACTTAGCAGAGTTTTCGTGCTAAAGGTTGGCTGGATCATAAAAGGGACGAGGAAGAGAGCCAGATAAAACGAAAAGTGATAACACGTAGCGCTTAAGAAATTTTCAAGCACACACATCAAAATATATATAACAAGTTCTAAGTAGTAAAGCATCAGTTCGTATATATCAGCACATTTAAAAACAAAATATTGTTCCCATCATTACAAAACAAATGAAAGTTCAGGATAGTGCATCAAATATTTTATGATGTAGATTCAGGAGGTGGTGGTGGAGACCTTAGTGCGCTGGATTCGACATCGTCGCCACCTTTCTCTGGAGACTCGGAAGCTTCTTCATCTTTGACGAGGCTATCTTCCGGCTCTTTGGGAGAAGGAGGGGTAGCAACGGATTGGAAGAATGGCGTCGTATAGTTTGTCATCTCCGCCACGCAACAAGCATAACTTGTGCAAGATTCTTGGATGGTCTTGATGTCTTGCGGGTTACCCTCATCGTCCTCGTCGGCGATGCCCTTGGTGACATGCTAGATTTCCATATGACTATGGTGACTTATCACCATAGTGAGGGCAGTTTGTGCAGCAGTCCGGGAATAGGAAATCTTCCAATCCTCGATGAGCTTCGGAATCTCCTTCGCTCTATCCCTCATGTCAAGCACTAGCAAGTTGTTTAAGCCGGAAAGTCTAATCGACTTGCCAACCTCCTCAAGAGTATGGCGGAAGTTGAAAAGAATATCTTCGAAAAATTTGATGCGCTCGAGGCGAGGTTCAGAGGAAGAGGAGTCAGAAAGATGTAGATTATCTGGGAAAGAACCAAAAATCAAAATTTGACTAAAAGAAAGGTCGAGAATCAAAGGAAGAGTAAACTCGTAAATGTTAACTAGCACATAGTGGTTCCACTGAGAATGCTCCTCCCAGATACTTTTCAGTTCTTCTTTTGTGGCTTGGGCTAGATCCTTCTGGCTATCGAAGTCCTTCCTCAAATCATTAAGTTGTTTATCACGGAGGGCCAATAGCTTCTCGAGTCTCTCAGTATCCATATTGCTTGACTCCAGGATGGAGTTCACGGATTTCTCTGATTCATTTTTAAGCTTCTTAAGCTCATCCCGGAGTTCAGCATTCTCCATTTGGCAGACTTTGAAGTTTTCGGCCTCCTCCACCATCTTGTTGTACTAGTTTAGCAATTCTGCAAAGAAAAAATATTAGTCGGCTAAACAGTTAGATTATGACAATAAGGTTGCTGGCCGGAAAAGATTACCTTCCACCTCATCCTTCTCAACCTATAGCTTGGAATTCTCAAGACACAAAGCCTTAATCTCTTTGCGCTTGCTGCAAATGTTCTTAAGCAAGTCCTAGTTGTAAGATGTAACTTTCTGTAAGTTAAAGACGGAATACCATCAGATGGCTACTAAGAATCGGGCTGCAACTTTAAGAAAGTCAAAATCCAGCATGAGCCTTGGGGGCTACACTATATCGTTCTTTCGCATCGTATAAGCATCAACTCGGATCTTATGCTATGATCTTTATCCGACTTTATGCTTGGGGGCTAGAGGATATGGTAATAAATACTAAAATGAGAATCGTAAAACTTACAATGTGCTCCAAGTGCAACTTTTCAAATCTGAGTTTCATGTTGTGGAACACATTCTCGGCAAGGGAGAGGGGAGAATGCTCGTTGCTGGAAGCTCGCGGGATTCAAAAAAATTATCTCGGACCAAAATTTGGTCTAGGAGGTTCACCAGCTTGACGTCCTCTGTATCCTCGCTTGCCGCTTCTGGAGTAAGTACTTGTTTCTCAAGGCTGGATTGCGCCAACTTGAGAATCTCCTTCTTATTTCGCTTTAGGCCGGAGGCAGCAGAGCCGGCCATCTTGCCAATCCTCCCCGGAGACATTACCATGGGATCATTACCCTTGACGGTTTCACCCTTGTCAGTTGCCTGGATACTATAACAAACCACCCTTTTGTGTAATATAAATAAGGATATGTTTGAGCATTGCATGCATGCATAACACTTTTACTTTGATTCAACCAAAGAAGAACTAACAAAACTCTAAACCCTAATAGTTTTCCCTCTCTCTTTGAATCAATTCAAATGGTTTCCATATTTTGAAAATTCTCAAAATGCATGGAGCCCAATCAGTACCAAGGGCCCCTTGGTGTTCTTAGTTATATTATAAAAGTTTCTTGTGATTTGAAATTATTCAAACAGATTTGAATTCAAAATACAAAAGGGAAATCATAAAATAGAAAAGAAAAAGGATTCCTGGAAAAAAATCTAAACCTAACCCTCTCTGGGCCGAGCCCATCTTCCCTCTCCTCTCTCCCTACCGCCAGCAGCGCCAGCAGCCATCCCAGTAGCCGGCCCAGCCTGGCCCAGCAGCAGCCCGTCCCCGGCCCCGTACCGCTTCAGCCTTTCTGTCCCGCGTCGTCTTCGTCGACGACGAGCAAGCAGCTCGCTGTCGACACCGCCGCCATCCGTCGTCGCCGGCGTGCGCCAGGATTCGTGCCGCCACCCCTGGTCGTCTATAAACCGCCGCCGACGAACCCTACCCCACCATTTTCCCCCTCTTCCTAGCTCTCCAGCGCCATGGCCGAACCCTAGTTCGTCATATCCTCCTCGTCCCCGTTGTCTCCGGCCACCCCGCGCCACGCTGAGACCACCACTGGATGTGTCGTGCCGCCCTCGTTCTTCCCCTTGAAGCTCGCATGCTGGGACGCTCTCCTCTCCCTGGAATTGAGCTCGAAGCACTGTCGGACGCCGCTGTTGTCGCCGTCGATCCGCCGCCGTCCCGCCTCCCCAAGCTTTGCCCCCAACCACACTTCCCCGCGAGCTCTGGATCGATCGATCCATCTAGGATATGCAAGCACGCCATTGATGATGTCAGCATGACATCATCATGATGTCATAGTTTTTCTTTTTATTTATTTTAATGTTTTCTGTAATTATTTTATTAAATGGAAATGTATGACAGGTGGGCTCTGCCTGTCAGGGTTTTAATCATTTCCATAAATATTTTCTGAAATTAATAAAAGTCTGACATGTGGGCCCAAGTTGGAAATTGTTTTAAATATTACAAAAATGTTTAAAATGAATTAAAATTTGGGAAATTCATAACTAATTCATTTTAAATCAGAAAAATACAAATAATATATCAAAATTTTAAGAAAAATGAAACCTATCTAACTTAGCTATAAACATACATTGTTAATCAACTTTGATAGCAATTTTAATTAGAATAACCAATTGAACCGCACAGGTGATTCTGATGATCCCCCTGTTTAAGGGTTTGGACTTTCGGAACCCCCTTTAAAGTGACCAAGCATATTTTAGGGTTCAATTCAACACTATTTAACTTGTCATATCATCCATATTGTATGAGCATTGCACATGCCATGTGTTGAGTGTTGTTTTCTCTTTTCCGGTGATTGGTTCTCGCGAATAGGAACCGAACCCGAAGCTGAAGTCAACGCAACCTAAGAGTAGTATCAGTCCAACAACGGATAAGGCAAGCGAAGCCCCACTCATACATATGAATCCTATGCTTACAAAGTATTTCGTTCTCGTCATATGCATTCGGTTCAAACAGTCTTTTATCTGTAGACAGAGTAATCCTATCTGATGCATGTTATCCTTTGTGAACTATATTACCTAATCCACCGCTCCTAGCATAACTAGGATTTGGCTTATGAGCATCGCTAGTGCCACAGTTCAGTCAAGCTTAGGCTTGCATAGTGGTCTGATGCTAATCACTCATGTGATGCACCGGAGATGCGAATGAATCTAGTATGGTAGGATGTGGTGATGTGAACAGAAGTGGATGATAAACATGCTAAGGTTTGTATGGAGGCCACGTGGGTTGTGGTTTTTGTAGTACCATACTTTCCACCCTTAGGACTTGATGTTCTCGCCTATTGAACCAAGACGAGCATACAACCACACGGGGGCCTGGAAACCCCTCGACCAACTAACTTGCCTAGTAGATTCCATGAGTCACATAGTTTGGGCTTTTTACATTCGACATACGCATCTTGGTTGTTCTTGCATGGAGGTGAAGGAGGTGCATTCATAACAGGTAGGTAAGCATGGTCGGTAATAAGAGATGTCCGACATTCGTAATCTTGAACCCCGCACACATCATTAGGGACCGGCTTCGGGACTTGACCCGTTATGGCGGCATCTCCCTAGTGCGTGACTCATGGTCTCGGCGAAAGCAAGGTAAAGGTCGTGGTCAACCACTCTCTGCCAGCCTTCCAAGGAAGAGGGCTAATATATTGACATTAAGAATCGGTTGGTATGTGTGGGTATAGTTGTGCACTTCTGCAGGGTTATTAATCTTTTCGAAAATCCGTGTCCACGGTTATGGATGACTTGGGAACGGATTATGTGATCATAGACAACTATAACCGAATGATAAAACTTGCCAACTAAAGTGAGATCCGGAATACTTCATCGGGGTTGTTGAGGGGGTAGTCCGGGAAGAGTGGTTCAGTTGATGATGATGCTTGGTGGATATCAAAGATGAATTTAAGAGCTATAGTTGAAGTCTTCTTTTCCCCTTTTGAAAATGATCTGACTAGACGAGTTCCTTCTCCCTCTTGTTTTGAAAACAGAAGATGGCTTTATGCAAAATAACTCCACTAGCCATAATTCTTGCGGATTACACCCTATACTCAGCCTTGCTTCGTTGATGTTTTTCTACAGATGATGCTACCCCAACTGAAGGTGGTTTCTACGTCGAAGTCGACGAGTAGTTGGGGTTCCCGGGCAGCAGCCTATGATCTATGGAAGGGTTGCTACTTTTGTTATGGCCTCTTAGGTCCTTTGCTGAGTTTGTTTGCAAGGTTTTCACTTCTCGTCTATCATTTAAAACTCTTAGGATATATGGGTTTGGGTCATTTTTCCCTAATTACTCTGTACTTGGTTGCAAGGCTCAGAGTTTCCATGATATATCTGTTCAACTAAAGCATTGTTTTTCAACTTTTCTAAGGATGCCTCTAATCTCGCTCTCAATTATTTTGTGACTTGCTGGTATCATATCATGCTTGTATTCCATTATTATGGTTTGTATCTAAGTTGGTAGCGTATACGTTTTGTATGCTTGTTCTACTGCCATACTTAATGCATTGATATAATTATCATCCGCATGTTCACCTCTACCATGATCTTTTGATATGGTTTCGCCATCCTTTGTTGTACCCTTTTTGGTGAATCCATTCTCATGGTTTATGTTTTCTTCTCAGGATGCCGGCTGGTACTCGTGGTTCTGTTGGCCGTCGAGGAAACAACGATGCTGATCAGGAACTTCTGCCACCTCCCACAATGGCCGAGGTTCTCAACAACATTGAGACCAACCGTCTACAGAATGAGCGCCTTCTGGAGCGTGTGGCGCAGAACACTGAACATCATCCTGATGACTGTGTCACACTTGGAGATTTCATCCACTCTTTTCCTCCAATCTTCATCCACTCCAAGGAGCCCCTTGAAGCTGATGATTGGCTCCACACCATAGAGCGCAAGTTCAGTGCTCTTCGTGTCCGTCCCGCTGATCGTGTTAACTTTGCCACCTATCAACTGGAAGGTGAGGCTGGTGTTTGGTGGGAAGGTTTTCAGAATTTGCAAGCTCAGGGACATGTCGTTACCTTGGAGGAGTTTGTTGCAGCATTTCGTGCCTCTTATATCCCTAAGCCCATCATGGATCTCAAAAGGAGGGAGTTTTTGGATATGACTCAGGGGCGCAAGGATATGTAAACCTATGGGCGTGAGTTTACTTGCCTGGCTCGTTATGCAACTAGGGATGTGACCAATGATGAAGATAAGCAAGAGCTATTCCGTAAAGGACTCAACCCTACACTTCGGTATGAGTTGCTGCCCTTCAAGTTCCAGTCTTTCCAGGACCTACACAATCAGGCTCTTACTCTCGAGCATGGAAGGAAGGACATGGAAGTTTCTCAGAAGCATGAAGAAGGAAATTCTCGTGCTTCTTCCTCTAGTAACAAGAAGCGTTGTGTCTTTGTTCCATACAGTGTCGTGCCTCGTTCTCCTTATGCACCCAAGTCTTCTGGCAATAATTCTCGTCAGCCACAGTCAAATACTGGTGGATCAAACTATCATCCTCCTGCTGGTTTCCACACTGGAGTTACCTGTTACTCCTGTGGTCAGCCTGGTCATTACTCAAGGGAGTGTTCCCAAAGGGCTGCCGGACGCAATGATCAGCAGGCAAAGAAGAATGATAAATCTCAAGGTGCTGGACGTGGTCGTCTGACCCATGTTACTGTTGAGGAAGCTCAGGAAGATCCACGCGTCATTCTAGGTACGCTCCATGTCAATTCAATTCTCGCAACAGTTTTGTTTGACTCTGGAGCATCGCATACATTCATGTCAAATTTGTTTGCTCGAGAGCATGGGATAAATTTTGAACCCTTGTCCACCCCTTTGACCATCCATTCCCCGGGTTCTAGCTGGTTCACCACTATGGTTAGTCACGGGAATGAGATTGACATAGCCTACCAGAAGTTCCCTACTTCTTTCTTTGCACTCAAGTAATGTGACATTGATGTCATTCTGGGCATGGACTGGTTAACCAAGTATCAAGCTGTTATTGACTGTGCACTCAGAACAGTTTTTGTGACTTCTCCTGCTGGCATAACTGTCAAGTATTGGACTGATGGTTCAATGTCCCCGTCAGCAGTTCTTAAACCTTTCTCAGAGTTGTATGCCATGGATGTCCTACCTGCTCTCGAGGTCCAAGATGTCCTTGTAGTCTGTGATTTCCCGGATGTTTTTCTTGAAGAGTTGCCTGGCATGCCACCTGAGCGAAGTGTGGAGTTTGTCATAGAGCTAGTTCCTGGAACTACTCCTATCTCCAAAAGACCTTACCCCATGCCTCCTCATGAGTTGGTTGAGTTGAAGAAGCAACTTGAAGAGTTAGAGGGTCTAGGATACATCCAACCTAGTACATCCTCTTGGGATTGCCCTACCATATTTGTCAAGAAGCGGGATACAAATATTCCAAGATTGGTGGTTGATTACCGTCCACTCAACGCGGTGACAATCAAGAATAAGTACCCACTTCCCCGGATAAATGACCTCTTTGATCAATTAAGTGGTGCCACTGTCTTCTCCAAGATGGACTTAAGATCAGGGTATCATCAAATCAAGATCAGAAAGGAAGATATCCCAAAGACAGCATTCACAACCCGTTATGGTCTTTACGAGTATAAAGTGATGTCCTTCGGGTTAAGCAATGCCCCTGCCACATTTATGAGGCTCATGAACTCCGTCCTCATGGAATATCTCGACAAGTTCGTCGTGGTATACATTGATGACATTCTAATCTACTCCAAGACTGAAGAGGAGCATGCCGAACATCTACGTTTGGTATTGACTAAACTTCGTGAACATCGTCTCTACGCCAAGTTTTCCAAATGTGAGTTCTGGTTACAAGAGCTCGTCTTCCTTGGTCATGTTGTGTCTGCAAGTGGTGTTGCTGTCATACCGGATAAGGTTCAGACCATTCTGGAATGGAAGTCACCTACTTCAGTCAAGGAAGTCCGAAGTTTTCTCGGAATGGCTGGATATTACCGCCGATTCATCGAGAACTTCTCCAAGATAGCCAAGCCTATGACGGATCTTCTTAAGAAAGATAAGAAATTTGAATGGTCAGAAAAGGAAGAATAAAGCCTCCAAGCTTTGAAAACTAAGATAACCACCGCTCTTGTGCTTGTCCTTCTAGATACAAGCAAGGACTTCGTCATCTATTGTGATGCTTCTCTCCAAGGGCTCGGTTGTGTGTTGGTGCAAGATGGTCATGTATTGGCCTATGCTTCTCGACAGTTGAAGCCACATGAGAACAATTATCCAACCCATGATCTTGAGCTCGCTGCTATTGTTCATGCTCTTAAGTAGTGGCGACATTACCTCATCGGTAACCGTTGCAAACTTTACTCGGATCATCAAAGTCTGAAGTATCTCTTTACCCAGCCAGATCAAAATCTCAGGCAAAGACGATGGTTGGAACTCATCAAAGATTATGATTTGGGTCTCAACTATCAACCCGGTAAAGCCAATGTTGTTGCCGATGCGCTAAGTCGGAAGTCTTATTGCAACAATCTGATGATTTCAGAAGCCCAACCTGTTCTCTACGAGGAAATCAAGCGTCTTAATCTTGAAGTAGTTCCTTGTGGATTCCTTGCTAACCTTGAAATAAAATCTTCTCTAGAGGACAAAATCAAGGAAGCTCAAAAGCAAGATGATGAAGTTACCAACATCAAGGAACGTGTTGCAAGCGGTGAAGCTAAATGCTTCTCTGTCAATGATCAAGGTATTCTATACTTCAGTAACCGACTAGTGGTTCCAAACAGTCAGAAAATCAAAGATCTAATCCTATTAGAAGCTCATGAATCCCCTCTGTCCATCCATCCTGGTGGTACCAAGATGTACCGAGATCTCCGTCAAAGATTCTGGTGCAGTGGAATGAAACCAGAAATCGCTTGCTTTGTTGCAGAGTGCGACGTTTGCCGCCGTGTGAAGGCTGAACACCAAAGGCCTGCTGGACTTCTGCAGCCGTTGAAAATTACTGAGTGGAAATGGGATGAAATTGGTATGGATTTCATTACTGGACTCCCAAAGACACAATCTGGACATGATGCCATATGGGTTGTTATTGATCGACTATACAAAGTTGCTCACTTCCTTGCTGTTCGAGAAAGCATTACTGCAAGCCAGTTGGCCGAGCTATACATATCCCGGATCGTCGCCTTCCATGGTGTACCCGAGAAGATCATATCTGATCGTGGAAGCTTGTTCACTTCCAAATTCTGGGCTAGTATCCAACAAGCAATGGGAACTCAAGTTTCCTTCAGTACAGCCTATCATCCTAAAACCGGTGGTCAGACTGAAAGAGTGAATCAAATTCTTGAAGACATGCTCCGAGCATGTGTCATATCCTTTGGAAAGAACTGGGAGAAATGTCTTCCTTTTGCGGAGTTCTCCTATAACAACAGTTTTCAATCCAGTTTGTGCATGGCACCTTTCCAATTCCTGTATGAGACAACATGTCGAACACCGCTGAACTGGACAGAAACCGGCGAAAGACAATTCTTTGGTCCGGACATGATCCAAGAAGTAGAAGATCAAGTTCGCATAATTCGAGAGTGTCCGAAGGCCGCTCAATCCCGTCATAAGTCCAACTATGATCGTCATCATCTTGATGTTCATTATGAAGTTGGTGATCAAGTTTACCTCCGGGTCACTCCTCTAAAGGGTATCCATCGATTCGGTATCAAGGGAAAATTGGATCCTCGCTATGTTGGTCCCTTTCGCATTCTCTCCAAGCGGGGTGAGCTTGCCTACCAATTGGATCTACATTCATCTTTTCCAGAGGTACATGATGTTTTCCATGTGTCCCAACTCAAGCGTTCCTTCAAAGATCTCATTCGTGGTGTGGACCATGAAACTTTGGATCTCCAAGATGATCTAACCTACCGAGAATACCCTGTTCGTATTCTTGATGAAACCGAGCGCAAGACTCGTCGCCAAACCATCAAGTTCTTGAAAGTTCAATGGTATCATCACTCTGAGTTAGAAGCAACCTGGGAACGCGAAGATCGTCTTCGATCTGAGTACCCTGCCTTCTTTTCTAAAACCTAGGAATCTCGGGTCGAGATTCTTGTAAGTGGGGTAGAGCTGTAACAAACCACCCTTTTTGTAATATAAATAAGGATATGTTTGAGCATTGCATGCATGCATAACACTTTTACATTGATTCAACCAAAGAAGAACAAACAAAATTCTAAACCCTAATAGTTTTCCCTCTCTCTTTGAATCAATTCAAATGGTTCCCATATTTTGAAAATTCTCAAAATGCATGGAGCCAAATCAGTACCAAGGGTCCCTTAGTGTTCTCAGTTATATAATAAAAGTTGCTTGTGATTGAAATTATTCAAACAGATTTGAATTCAAAATACAAAAGGGAAATCAGAAAATAGAAAAGAAAAAGGATTCCTGAAAAAAAATCTAAACCTAACCCTCTCTGGGCCGAGCCCATCTTCCATCTCCTCTCTCCCTGCCACCAGCAGCGCCAGCAGCCAGCCCAGCAGCAGCCCGTCCCCGGCCCCGTACCGCTTCAGCCTTTCTGTCCCGCGTCATCTTCGTCAACGACGAGCAAGCAGCTCGCTGTCGACACCGCCGCCGTCCGTCGTCGCCGGTGTGTGCCAGGATTTGTGCCATCGCCCCTGGTCGTCTATAAACCGCCACCGTCGCCGCCGACGAACCCTACCCGCCATTTTCCCCCTCTTCCTAGCTCTCTAGCGCCATGGCCGAACCCTAGTTCGTCAGATCCTCCTCGTCCCCATCGTCTCCGGCCACCCCGCGCCACGCTGAGACCACCGCTGGATGCGCCGTGCCACCCTTGTTCTTCCCCTTGAAGCTCGCGTGCTGGGACGCTCTCCTCTCCCCGGAATCGAGCTCGAAGCACCGTCGGACGCCGCCATTGTCGCCGTCGATCCGCCGCCGTCCGGCCTCCCCAAGCTTCGCCCCCAACCACGCTTCCCCGCGAGCTCTGGATCGATCGATCCATCTAGGATCTGCAAGCACGCCATTGATGATGTCAACATGACATCATCATGATGTCATAGTTTTTCTTTTTATTTATTTTAATGTTTTCTATAATTATTTTATTAAATGGAAATGTATGACAGGTGGGCCCTGCCTGTTAGGGTTTTAATCATTTCCATAAATATTTTCTGAAATTAATAAAAGTCTGACATGTGGGCCCAAGTTGGAAATTATTTTAAATATTACAAAAATGTTTAAAATGAATTAAAATTTGTGAAATTCATAACTAATTCATTTTAAATAAAAAAATACAAATAATATATCAAAATGTTCAGAAAAATGAAAACTATCTAACTAAGCTATAATCATACATTGTTAATCAACTTTGATAGCAAGTTTAATTAGAAGAACCAATTGAACCCCATAGGTGATTCCGATGATTCCCCTGTTTTAGGGTTTGGACTTTCGGAACCCCCTTGAAAGTGACCAAGCATGTTTTAGGGTTCAATTCAACACTATTTAACTTGTCATATCATCCATATTGTATGAGCATTGCACATGCCATGTGTTGAGTGTTGTTTTCTCTTTTCCGGTGATTGGTTCTCGCAAATAGGAACCGAACCCGAAGCTGAAGTCAACGCAACTGAAGAGCAGTATCAGTCCAACAACGGACAAGGAAAGCGAAGCCCCACTCATACATATGAATCCTATGCTTACAAAGTATTTCATTCTCATCATATCCATTCGGTTCAAACAGTATTTTATCGGTAGACAGAGTAATCCTATATGATGCATTTTATCCTTTGTGAACTATATTACCTGATCCACCACTCCTAGCATAAATAGGGTTTGGCTTATGAGCGTCGCTAGTGCCATATTTTAGTCAAGCTTAGCCTTGCGTAGTGGTCTGATGCTAATCACTCATCTGATGCACCGGATATGCGAATGAATCTAGTATGCTAGGATGTGGTGATGTGATAAAAAGTGGATGATAAACATGCTAAGGTTTGTACGGGAGGCCACATG
Source organism: Avena sativa (assembly GCA_916181665.1). Taxonomy (NCBI): domain Eukaryota; kingdom Viridiplantae; phylum Streptophyta; class Magnoliopsida; order Poales; family Poaceae; genus Avena; species Avena sativa. The sequence goes on from OV702281.1 coordinate 90,420,043, forward strand.
GGTTGTGGTTTTTGTAGTCCCATACTTGCCACCCTTAGGACCTGATGTTCTCGCCTCTTGAACCAGACGAGCGTACAACCACACGGGGGCCTAGAAACCCCCTCGACCAACTAACTTGCCTAGTAGATTCCATGAGTCACACGGTTTGGGCTTTCCATTCGACATACGCATCTTGGTTGTTCTTGAATGGAGGTGAAGGAGGTGCATTCATAACAGGTAGGTAAGTGTGATCGGGAACAAGAGATGCCCGACATCCGTAGTCTTGAACCCCGCACACATCATTAGGGACCGGCTTCGAGACTTGACCCGTTATGGCGGCATCTCCCTAGTGCGTGACTCATGGCCTTGGCGAAATCAAGGTAAAGGTCGTGGTCAACCACTCGAAGGGATACGGGTAGGCTACACTAGCGCAAATCAAAAAAATTCTACCACGTAAACCAGGAATACTGTTGTCATAGATCACGGGATTACCACTAGACGCGCAGTTGCGGAATCGATGAAGCGCGTCGAGGTAGTGCAGACGTTCCACTTCTCCTCCTTGTCCTCGTACCACGAGAAGCTCCCCTTGCGCGGCTCGTCCAAACGCTACAGATGCAGCGCCTGCGAGGTATCCACACGTACAGGGTGGAAGCGTCAGACGTCGGACTGCTAGGTCCGCGCGTGCAACACATGCGTGAGGAGTGGCGGCTGAGGAGACCTGGAACATATGCGTGAGGAGTGGCGGCTGAGGAGAAAGTTCTAAGGTCTAACCCTGGTCAGCTCGCCCCACCCTCTCTTATATAGGCGTCCCTAGTGGGCTTCTACATTAGCAGCCCATTACTAGCCTAAGCCTGGTCTAATTCGGATCAAATCCTAATTAGGCTTCCAGCCCCTTAACTGTGTGACCCTATAGGTTCATATACGTGTAGACAGGACACGAATACACGTATTCTGTCAATAGTTGGTAGCGGCCTCTAGCAAGACATGCCAACTCCTAAACGATACAAAGATCATATCGGACGAACGATCACAAGGTTTAGTACATGTCTTTTCCTTTGCCTCATGATATTTGGTCTAGATCCAAGCTGACCTCTCTTTCTCTATACCGTAACTCGGAATCCCTTTACTAGGTTAACTATTAACCTTATGTAGCATGGCCATGCATTTATGGATCCGATCACTCGATGGGCCCAGAGATATATCTCTCAAGTAGAGAGGGGAAAATCCCATCTTGATTGACCATGCCTTGCAGCATGCTTCAGGACAAACCCAAAAGCTACCTTTATAACTACCCAGTTAAGGTGCATCGTTTGATAGCCCCAAAGTAGGTCGATCCACATCTCAAGTACATGTGACAATCTCAGGTCTAAGGACAAAACGTACACGATGTGTAGAGAGAGAGCTGCAAATAATTGCCAGTCTCAAGTTGGGTCAGTCCAACCCCATGTTCATAACATGTGTCCACATCTTTGGTTTAACATCTCCATGTCTATGACATGCGAAACATAGTCATCAACCAATCGATGTGCTAGTCTGATATTCATGTGCGTCCTCACATGAACTCCGACTAGGGACAACTCTTAAATAACCATACAAGTAAAGAGTTTCACAAACAATTCACATAATTGCCAATCAATACAAGTTGCCTGATATGGATATTCAAGGAACATTACAATAACTCATGGATACATAAGAAATATAATCATCGCTATGGTTGCCTCTAGGGAATATTTCCTTCAGTCTCCCACTTGCACTAGAGTCAATATAGATTGTATCTAATACCTATTGCTCTTGCGTGCGCCTCATGCGTAGGCTACGGGAATGGCTTTGTAAAAGGATCAGCAACATTTGTGTCCGTATGTATTTTGCATATCATGACACTACTATCCTCAACGAACTCTCGAATCTGATGGTAACGCATGCGTATATGTTTGTTCTTCTGGTGCTGTCTAGGTTCGTTGGCTTGTGCAATAGCACCATTGTTGTCACAATAAACGTCCATGGGATTGGACGCGCCCTGAACCACACCAAGAGCGATCAGGAAATTCCTAATCCAAACAGCTTCCTTTGCAGCCTCCGAGGCGGCAATATATTCAGCTTATGTTGAAGAGGAGGCCACCGTACCTTGCTTGGAACTTTTACAACTCGCATCACCACCATTCATGACAAACACATAACCAAATTGCGATCTGGAATCATCTGAGTCGTTAAGGTAACTCGCATCTGTGTAACCCCTTACACTGAGTTCATCCTCACCTCCATAAACTAGGAACACATCCTTAGTCCTTCTCAAGTACTTAAGGATGTTATTTACCGCTGTCCAGTGACCTTCACCTGGATCAGCCTGATATCTGCTCGTAACACTTAGAGCATAGGAAACATCTGGGCGAGTACATATCATTGCATACATGATGGATCCAATAGCCGAAGCATATGGAATCCTGCTCATGCGCTCACGCTCATCAGTAGTCGAAGGACACTGAGTCTTGCTGAGTTTTATGCCATGGGACATGGGCAGGAACCCTTTCTTAGCCTCTTCCATGCTGAACCGTTTCAATACTTTGTCAATGTATGTACTCTGGCTTAATCCAATTAGCCTTCTTGATCTATCTCTATAGATCTTGATGCCCAGAATATATGCCGCTTCTCCCAAGTCCTTCATCGAAAAATTATTTTTCAATGAGGTCTTAACAGACTCGAGCATAGGAATGTCATTTCCAATCACCAATATGTCATCTACATATAAGATTAGAAATACCAGCGCTCGCCCGCTTTCCTTCTTGTGAACACAAGGTTCTTGTTCGTTTTTGATGAAGCCAAACTCCTTTACAACTTCATCAAATCGAATGTTCCAACTCTGAGATGCTTGCTTCAGCCCATAAATGGACTTCAGAAGTTTGCATACCTTTCCAGCATTGTTTGGATCGATAAAACCTTCGGGCTGCATCATATACATGTCCTCTGTTAGGATTCCATTTAGGAAAGCCGTCTTAACATCCATCTGCCATATTTCATAGTCGAAATGTGTAGCAATGGCTAGAATTATCCGTATAGATTTAAGCATCGCTACGGGCGAGAAAGTATCGTCGTAGTAAACTCCTTGAACTTGTCGAAAACCTTTTGCAACAAGTCGAGCTTTATGGATGTGAAAATTTCCATCCATATCAATCTTCTTCTTATAGATCCATTTGCAATCGATGGCTTTAAAACCATCAGGCAGGTCAACCAAGTTCCAAACTTGATTGTCTCTCATGGACTCTATCTCAGATCTCATGGAGATCAGCCATTTCTTAGAGTCTGGGTCCACCATCGCTTCTGCATAGGTCACGGGCTCATCATTGTCTAATAATAATAATTCCCGCGCTTGTGGAGCCTAGCCGACCTTCGTGGTTATGGTGCTTCTGTTGCCACGGGTTCCTCAACTTGTTCTGCTACAATAGCATCACTTGTAGAAGCATCCCCAACTGGCTCATCTTGAACTTCTTCAAGTCGCACCGACCTTCCACTCGTTCCCTTTGTGAGAAACTCTTTCTCTAGGAAAACACCGCTACGAGCGACAAACACTTTGACCTCTTTTCGGTTGTAGAAGTAATACCCTAAGGTTTCCCTCGGATATCCCACGAAAATGCACTTGTCCAATTTGGGTGTTATCTTGTCCGACTGAAGTCGCTTGACAAATGCATCACAACCCAAATCTTTAGAAAAGACAAACTAGGATTCTTTCCAGTCCACATCTCATATGGTGTCTTAACTACGGATTTAGATGGTACCCCGTTAAGTGTGAAAGCTGCTGTTTCTAGAGCGTAACCCCAAAATGACAATGACAAATCCAACTGGCTCATCATCGATTGAAAAGTGTCCAACAAAGTTCGATTACGCCATTTGGAGACCGCGTTTCTTTGAGGCGTTTCGGACGGGGTAAGTTGCGGAACAATTCCGCAAATCTTAAGATGATCGCTAAATTCGTGACTCAAATATTCACCTCCACGATCAGATCGCAAGGCCTTTATTTTCTTGCCACGTTGATTCTCTACTTCACTCTTAAACTCCTTGAACTTTTCAAAAGTTTCAGACTTATGCCTCATCAAGTAGACATAACCATATCTACTGAAATCATCAGTGAAGGTAATGAAGTAGTGATATCCTCCTCTGGTTGTCGTGCTCATTGGTCCACATACATCAGTATGTATGAGTTCCAACAAGTCTGTCGCTCTCTCAGGTAAACCCGTAAAAGGCGATTTGGTCATCTTTCCAAGTAAACAAGCCTGACATGTCTCGTATGATTCAAAATCAAACGAAGTTAGAAGACCATCACCATGGAGCTTCTTCATGCGCTTTTCACTTATATGCCCCAAACGATAATGCCATAAATAGGTAGGACTCAAATCATTAGGCCGAAGCATTTTAGCACTAACATTGTAAACAGATGCATCATCAAGATTTAAAATAAATAACCCATTCACAATGGGAGCATTAGCCATAAACATATCATTCTTAGAGATTACACAACCATTGTTTGCACTCGCGAATGAATAACCATCCCTCATCAAACATGAAGGTGATAAAATGTTTCGACCCATACTAGGAATGTAATAAAAATTATTTAACTCCATAATAAATCCTGACGGAAGGTGAAGTTGCATGACGCCGACGAACAATGCAGCAACCCTTGCTTTATTTCCGACGCGAAAATCCACTTCGCCTTTCTGCACTTCTCTAGTCCTTATTAGCCCCTGCATCGAATTGCAAATATGAGCAACCGATCCGGTATCAAATACCCAAGAATTAACATAGGAATCAGCGAGAAGAATGTCCACAACATTTACAACAAGCGTACCTGAGTGGGAAGTACTCTTACTTCCACTCTTCTTCAAAGAAGCCTAGTACTTGCTGCAGTTTCTCTTCTAGTGTCCATGTTCATGATAAAAAGAAGCACTCAGTGTCTTCTACAGGTCCAGCCTTTTGCTTGGGTGCAGGCTTAGGGATCGTATCCTTAGCCTTGCCCTTCTTCTTCCAAGAAGTACCCTTTTTATTGAAGCTAGGCTTGTTCTGCACAGTCATCACATGGCTATGCCCTGCACACTTCTTCATGTCACTTTATGATGTTTTAAGCATCCCACATAATTCATTAAGGCCCTTCTCCACCACATGCATATGGTAGTTCGAAATGAACTGCCCATAGCTGGATGGAAGAGACGCCAAAATGATGTCAGTGGCCAACTCTTGGCCTAGTGGAAAACCAAGCTTTTCCAAAGTCTGACTGTAACCAACCATTTTGATCACATGGGGGCCTACAGCTGCTCCCTCTGCTAGCTTGCATTCGACAAAGGACTTGGCAACATTGTACCTCCCAGTCCTTGCCTGATCTTGGAACATGTCCTTAAGCGCGACGATCATATCGTATGCATACTGGTCCTCAAACTTCTTTTGGAGTTCAGGTTCCATGCATGCAAACATAAGACAGCTAACCTCAAGAGAATCATCACATGCTCTCTTGTAGGCATTCTTTAGGGCAGTAGATGCATTATCAGCAGGTTCATCGGGGATTGGGGTATCCAGAACCGTTTCCTTTTTATCATACCTAAGAACAATTATCAGGTTACGGACCCAGTCCGAATAGTTTGTTCCATTTAGTTTATCTTTGTCAAGATTCGAAAGCAAAGAGAAAGGTGGTGTAGTGTTCGGGGCCATTGATCTACAACAGAAAACATGCAAAATACTATGCCATGTAACCATGAAAGAGTAAAACATATTAAACAATTTAATAGCATATACTCCCACTTAAATCAATATCCCTCTATTGATACTAAGTGATTCAAGATCCACAATTAACAAGTCGACTAGTGAGCTTTAGCATCACTGCTAGAAGACAAGGTAAATCGGTAAGCAACACTTTCTAATCATATCACATATGACTCTTGTTGTTGGGTGACATCTCTATGTCAAAACTAGGCGCCCAACCTTTATGCCCCAAGGTCCTTAATTGATAAGATGACCTTGTCAAGCTCACCAACCATTATGCGTGTAGGTATCCGATACAAACCCATCTAGCCAAGGAAAACCGCGGCACCCTAATTTAAAGGATACGGATGTCGCCTAGAGGGGGCTGAATAGGCGATTAAAACTTTTCCTAGAGTAGCTCAAAAAAGGCAGAATAAAACTAGTGTTTACTTTGTTAAGCACAACCTAGAAACAACTAAGGTTCACCTATGTGCACCAACAACTTATGCTAAGAAATACAAGCAACAAAGTGATAGCAAGATATATATTACTTCAAGCACGAAGGCTATCACAATGTAAAGTGCATAAGTAAAGAGCTCGGGTATAGAGATAACCGAGGCACGCTGGGACAACGATATTTTACCGAGTTCCTCCCAACATGGAGTACGTCTCGTTTGGAGAGGGGGTGGTATCAAACCACCAACACCACAAAAGGCCTCCCTTATTCTCCGGTGAATCTCACCCCAATGGGATCGATCCATGCTTCCACTATCGGTGCACTTGTCGGTGGCAACCGGAACCTCTCACAAGGTTGGGGCACTTCTCCACAACTTAATTGGAGGCTCCCAAGAAACACCACCAAGGACACAATGCCACCAAGGCCACAAACCGTCTAGGGTTCCAAGAACCCAAGAGGGACAAGATCCAATGAGTAATTCAAACCAAATCCTCCGAGGAGAACGCAAACCGATGCACCAAATGCAAATGGCAAGAACACCACAAAGGTGCTCAAATCCCTCACTCTCAAGTTCCAACAAAGCTACTAAAGATATCGGGGGAACAAGAGGGGAGGAATCAAAGAGAGACACAAAATCCCCCAAAATCTAGATCCCAAAGATACACTCACAAAGAGATGAATCGGTTAGGTCAAAACGTAGATCTAGATCACCTCCAACTACCCCTCAAATATATGCAAGAATCAATGGAGGGGTGAGTATAAATCAAGCTCAAAGAGTAAGGCAAGTGAGAGAAAAGCTTAGACAAAAGGAGGAGAAAGAAGTAACCATAAACGAAAATGGACAAAAGACTTATATAGGGCTAGGCAAAATATGACCGTTGAAGTGATTTTCCTGAACGGTCCGGTAGTACCGGTTTGGAACGGTACTACCGCACCAAAACACAAACGCACACAACGAGCGAGCTAAGCAGCAGATCTATTGAGGAAAAAACAGGTAGTGGCGGGGCACAGCAGCGCAGCAGCAAGGCAGAGCAGCAGCAGCGGCGGGGGCCAGCATGCGGGGCCATAGCAGGGGCAGCGCAGGGGGCCAGCGGGGCCAAGCAAGGTGGGGCGCTACGCAAGCCAGTGCGGGAGTGGCGGCGGCTTCCCTCGCGAGTCAACGCGCGTGGGGACGTGGGCCCAGGCGAGCAGCACGAGAGCGAGTGACGGCATGCGCGGGATCTGGCGAGCGGCACCGCGCAGGACAGCTAGGCCCGCAAGCGGCAGATGCGGGTGTGGAGTGGAGCGCGCGTGCGAGCCAGGCACGGCGGCAGGTCAATGTGGCGAGCAGCGCATGTGTGGGGCCAGCAGGATCGAGGCAGGCGCGCGAGGCACGTGGCGGTCGAGCAGTGGCTACGTGCGAGCTGGGCCAGGGAGCAGTTGGGACGAGGCAGCTAGGCAGATGAATCTGGCAAAACACTCTGGGCCAGCCGGTAGTACCGGCCCACCCGAGAGGTACTACAGCAAAAAGGTACCTAGCGAGGCAAAAAGAAAACGGGGCACGCTCAGGGGCGGGCGGTAGTAACGCTCGGCCCAGAAAACAGATTTTAACTTTTTATTTTATAAATCAAATTGGCAAATATACAAACGGTCATAACTTTTGATTGGAGACTCCGATTGACCCGATTCCAATTGCGTTGGATAGAGGACAACAAGGGCTTCCCAATAAAAAGTGGAAATATTTATTATAACCAAGTGGGAGTGTATCCATTAATATAATGTGAGATACCTCACTTGGTGAGAAACTGAAAAGCCGCATAAATCAAAATCGCAACAAGATACATATGGGAGATTCGATTTTGATGAACAAGAGCTTGTTATGGAGATTACCACAAGCTCTATATCCTCACATGGATAAGACCAAATAACAACCAAATACGATGATGCAAGTATGCAAAGGTTTGAGCTCTCTCCTAACGATGTGACCGAATTACTCATATGAGAGCCCTCTTGATAGTACGGTTCTCTATCCTAAACCCGGTCTCACACACACAACGTGAGACCGACAAAAGGGAAAACCTAACAAGATTATAGCTTTGCCTTGAGCATTCCACTTGAGCTCGATGTAGACGGTCTTGCCCTTCTCAAGATGGAACGCCTTTCTTAATTCCTCATCATCGACCTCGCATATTGATCTTGCACAACATATCTTCTTTGCATTTCATTGACCTTGAAGACAACACATGCTCCAAGCGATGCCAATGGACAAATCCTACAAGTATAACTTAGTAAACACATTAGTCCATAAAGATTGTCATTAATTACCAAAACCACACATGGGGGTCCACATGTTCTTTCACTAATTTCATAGGCCCACCAACGATTGTACAGGGCATAGGATGGTGCAAGGTTTGGTTGGGAGGGCATGGTTTAACTCAAACTTTGTGAGGGATCGTTCTACTTCTATCATCTAAGCATGCAAAGTAGTAAAATGCATAAGAATAGCATTCACATAAATGTGACACAATATGGCCCATTTTCTCATGGTGATCTCCATCGCCATAGAACCTGTCCACCGTGATGATCTCCATCTTCATGTTCCATGTGAGCCATCCTCCAAGTGATGAGTACTCCAAGAACTAATACAAGCTATTACTCCTAACAGCTAGTAATCAAAATTACATAAAACTGTGAAAAATGAGAGATCGAATCTGCACATTTTTCTTTAAGGATTTTGATCGGCAAATCAAATTTACCATAAACCGTCTGTTGTTCCGATCTAATCAAACTCCTTTGATCATGGTACAACGATTTTAGATTTAGGTTCCGATTCGATCAATCATATTGATCTTCGCGTGATTCAACAGGATTTATGTGTCACTGTCTACCCCGATGGTGGAAGCCGACCGGTAGGGGTATGTCGTTCGACAACCTCAGAATCACGATCACGGAAAGCAAGATCATAGATCAATCCTGAACCACTGCAATATAAACAATCACATCATTCATATCAATCTGCATATCACCATATGCAACCATCCTGAACCTATAACTGAACAGCATCGGCTCTGATACCACTGAAGGGATACGGGAAGGCTACACTAGCGCAAATCAAAAAATTTCTACCACCTAAACCACGAATACTGTTGTCATAGATCACGGGATTACCACTAGACGCGCAGTTGCGGAATCGATGAAGCGCGTCGAGGCAGTGCAGACGTTCCACGTCTCCTCCTTCTCCTCGTCCCATGAGAAGCTCCCCTTGCGCGGCTCGTCCAAACTCTACAGATGCAGCGCCTCCGAGGTATCCACATATACAGGGTGGAAGCGTCAGACGCCGGACTGCTAGGTCCGCGCGTGCAACAGAGGCGTGAGGAGTGGCGGCTGAGGAGAATGGTCTAAGGTCTAACACTGGTAGAAAAGGGCCCATGCGTCCCGGTTGGTAAGGGCCATTAGTCCCGGTTGCCCAACCGGGACGGGGCAATCGGGACTAAAGCTCTAACCATTAGTCCCGGTTGCCCCACCAACCGGGACAAATGGGGCACACGTGGCGGCATCAGAGCGCGAGGGGGGTGGAGCATTAGTCCCGGTTTGTAACACGAACCGGGACTAATAACCTGCTGCCGCGGCAGAGATTTGGCCCATTTCTCTGCCGCGGCAGAGAATTCATTTTGGCACATTTTGTTGCCGCGGCAGCATTTTCGCCACTTTTTGTGCCGCGGCAGAGAATTCATTTAGGTTGTTTTATTGTTTATTTAGTGTTTTGCACTTATCAATGAAGGAACCTTATATTACACAAGATCATCATGACAACATTACATTCAATACACGGATCGAGTTCATGCACTACATACAAAAGTTGCTATTCGATGCTACCGGCCAATTTCTTGAAAGTTGCTATTTTTACAATTCCTATTGTCTATACACAGCCGAGTAGTATTCCCCTTGTGTGTTTAGGACTTCTGCATCCAAGAATCCCGCCAATTCCTCCTGAATTGCTCGTATGCGATCCTTTGGCAGAAGACCGTCCCGTAGACGTTCGATCTGATTTAAAAAAGGAGTCAGCCTATATGAATATGAAACTAAACAAAATTTGATTGTAATAAAAAACTATAGAAATCGTTTACGTACGTGGAGTTGCTCTAAATTTCTGTCCTTCTCATCGCACGTCTGCCGGAGGAACTCGCATACATAGTATCCACATAGATTGTTACCTGGTCCCTGCATCAGGCACTTTACGAGAACAGAGTTCAATCAAAATAATAATCAAGCATGATAATAACTGTATCAAAACTAGAATCAAAGAGATGCGCGGATATAGCTAGTGGTGCTTACATCTAGTGGTTGAAATGTAAGCTCCTCTTTCCAAACACCCCTAGCCTTCTTGGTGAACCGTTTCCAAGCGCTGCCCGGCGTAGAAAACGAATAAAATAAGTTATTAAGTACTTGATATCATAAAATTCATGAACGTTGCCGATATAGTGTCGTAATGATTAGAATTGCCGCTGGAGAAGTATCTGCATGTCCTTCCACGTCTCAAGGGGTTTATGTTTCGAGTCCATGACTAGTACACGCCCTTTGTCAAGTTGAATGATTAACAGAATATAGTGGTACCTCCGAATGCAGAACTAATCAATTATATACTTAACATCGAGTAAGCGAAATAGAAAGTGTATACAAGACAATAACACTCACTGGAAGTTGTAAGGAAATAGTATTTCCCTTTTGGTTTCTTGAAACCTTAACGCGTGTACTATATTATCCTCCGTATCCTGGGGGCTTATTTTGAGATTAGCTTCATGAACCCAATATGGGTCAATGAAGCCAATGTCATAGATTTGTCCTCTGCTGCATTCGAGAATCTTCATTCTGCATATTACAGTATGATTATATACATGCAATAAACAAAATAATATAGCTAGAGACTAAATTAATTACAGAATTAGTACTTACAGACAATAGGCACTCATGATCGATTTGTCCAAGGCGTCTTGATTGAATAATTGAAATAGTTCATCAAATTCAATGGATATCATGTCATCCTTATCTTTCCCATGATGCTTTTTTGTAACCCTCAGCACTATCCAGTTAGCCCCGGCCCTTGTGGCATGCATGTACCAGTTATGCAATCTTCGCATTTTTGTTGGAAGATTGTTTACCTCCTCAGGTTTGACGAGAGGTTTTCCGTACTGGTATTGGTATGCTACTTCACTCATGGGGAAGAACTCTAACTGGGATAAGTACTGGGCAATACTCATACCTTGAGCAGCGGCAGCTTCTCCGTATTGTGCAACTACCTCTGGATCATACTGCTCTTCGGCCCCATATTTGCTCGACCCCACATTGGTTTGAGAAATCACCTTGAGAGGGGCGCAAGTCTGTTTTGCTTGTTCTCCGAGCTGGGCAACAGATTTCCCGCTTGCATCAGTACTGCTCTTCGAGGCTTTTTGTGCCGCATGTGACTTGAGAATAGAACGCTCATAGTCTGATGACAGCTTTGGCTCGGGTTGATGAAGATTCTTTAGCATTTTCAACACTTTGGCTTTTTCTTCTTTGGTGCTGGGGAACTCTGGCTCTTTCGGCCGCCTCAGCTTAGCGAAAAACGCTGTCGTTTCCGCATCAACGGTCGCCGTAGTCTCCTCTTCAGTACAGTCATAAGCTCTCTTGGGAGGAACCGTTGGTACTTTTGGAAGAGGCTCTTGTTTACATTTCGGCGATCGCTTACGACGCACAGTAGCGGTACGCTTACGCTTTTTATCCTGAGGCGTCGGCGATGGCTCCCGCGGCGATGGCTGCACCAGAGATTGGTGAGGCGACGGAGCCGGGTGAGGCGACGAAGACGGCTGCCGCGGCGGCGACGACCTCGCTGGAGACGGGTGAGGTGGCGGCGAAGATGGCCTTGGCGTGTGATTTCAAAGCACGATACAATCCTTCGGCCATAGAATGGTGACGTTTTTTGCGTCACCCAGCACAGTCACATCCCCTTCACCAGCAGGGTAGTGAAGATCCAAAACCTCAAAGGTGGGCATGATTTCATCCACGCCGACAACAGCGTAGCCCTCTGGAACCGGACGACAGTGGTAAGTTGGTGTGGGTCCAATTGGTAAGGCATAGCCGACCGCCACCTTCATTGATATGTTCACAACTTTGACATGTAGCTCGCAGTGTGTCATCTCTGTGGTATCATCCACTGGGTAGCCAACAGGAGCCATCGTCGGTGCATCATCGGCATCGCCATTGTCATCACCCGGGACCTCGGTGGAAGCCACACTGCTTTTTCGATTATTCGATAGGCCGGTAGCATCGAATGCAGTGTGCTGCTGAGATGGGGCGCCGGTAGTACTTTGCTCTTTAAGTGTGTTAATTTCATCTTGTTGTTGCTTTAATCGTTCTTCAATTAAACGCATTCGCTCTTTCTGACTTTCTGCTTCAACTGCCGCCCTGTCCTTTCTCCTCTGACGGCTTCTATCAGGATATTTCTTCCTCTCTTCGGGAAACCCAGTCCTCCATGATTGGGAGCCTCTTGTGCCTCGTGTTCGTCCATCATGTTCCTTATTTCCAAGGGCGAGTGTGAGCTCATCATTCTCTCTATCGGGAATGAAGTCCCCATCTTTAACAGCCTTTACTACTTTTCTGATCCTCTCGATTGGCAAGGGGTCTTCTTTATGTCGTATGTTATATATACACCTCCCTTCCGAGTCCAACGTGCCCCCATGCCCGTAAAACCAATTCCTTGCACGTTCTACCCAATCGTCTGTCTCTGGGGTGATATTTTTATCACGCAGTTCCTGCTCAAGTTTCTCCCACTTAGGAATGCCAACCCTGTAGCCATCTTTCCCCATAGTATGGTGATACTTCTTCTTAGCAGCATTCAGCTTATTCGTTTCAGACATTTTCTTAGCTTTTTCTGATTTCTTGTATTCCAGAAACTCATCCCAGAATGGTTTTATCTTCTCAAACTGAATATTCTTGAAATCGGGAGTCTTCTTTTTCACGACATAGTCAAGGTGCAACCTTTTCTTCCATTTGGTGAAACACTGGGCCATCTTCTTCAAAGCCCACTCCCTGACCTTAGCCTCCATGGCTCTCCCATGTTGTAAGGCGTCCTCAACTGGATCCTCCGCATTTGGATCCAGCTCTATCTTCGGTAGTTTGAAATTAACCATGAGCCTCTTCCACAGTAAATCTTTGGCGTGGTTAGGGACAAATAAACATGTTCCCTCTTCATCCGCATTAGCAGGCCTATTCCAATTTCTAATGGTGATCGGGATTAAGTCCCTAACGATTACTCCGCATTGTGCCACAAATTTGGTTGCGACAACTTCGGGAGCTGTCGGTCTGCCGTCTTCAGCGACATCTTTGATCCTGAACCTCTCATGGTCTTGCAACTTTTTGGTTGGGCCTCGTCTGCTCTTTTCAGTAGATTCCTTCGATCCGGAGGGCTAAAATAAGAAAGATCGTCGTTACTATTTCTATATAGATAGCAGATGATTAATTAATGAATTGATTTATATTACATGCACCTCGCCGGAGCGGTCGTCTTCTCGATTACACAAGGCATCGCCTTCTCCCTCGCGGAAGGCAACACCTTCAACCTCAAAGAAGTTGTCTACTCCGGTAAAAAGAGGATCACCCTCACCGGAGTTGTTCAAAAACGTTGATACGTCTAAATTATCTTCCCCACGGATCACACCTTGGATCAACTCTTCCTTTTCTTCGTCTTTGACGTGTGGGTCCATATTTTCTGCATAGGTGGAAAAACGAATAAGTCAAAGCGGCTAAAGGAGAAAGTTAAGTACGGTGTTGAGAGATATAAACCCTAATTCAGAGAAACCCTAATATATACATACACAATAATAAAAATGAAGAGAAAGGGAAACCGTGTAGTAGATAGGCACATCGTCGAACCCACATGCACCTAAGTTGCTTGAAAATGTGAATCGGGTCTGGGCTACCCACAGTGACTGACCACTGGGGCCGAAGACCAATAATACCAAACTAATTAATAAACCTAATAATACCTAACTAATAATAAACCTAATAATCCAAACACCAAAAAGAAAGGGAAACAATCAACACATGGCATCGATGCAATGCTCAAGCAAGTATGATGATATGACAAGTTAATTTGCATTGAATGTAACCCTAAGAAATGCTCGACGATTTAATCGGGGTTCCGAGGGGTGAAACCCCTAACTCGGAGAAACTCCGGAACACATGAGAGGGGTGGATTTGTTCTTCTAATTAAACTTGTAATTTAAGTTGTTGAACAATGCATGATTATAGCTTAGATAGCTAGGTTTCATTTTTCTGAACATTTTGATATATTATTCATATTTTTATGACTTATAGATTAAAAGTTATTGAATTTATAAGATTATAATTATTTCTGAAATTATTAAAAGATGGTTAAACTTTTTACACCGCAGGCATACCTACCCACAGTGACTCACAGAGGGGCCCCATGGCCACCTCAGCAGACTCGCAAGCAAGAGGGACCGGGGGTTATTTCTCACCGACGCGACATCTAGCCAGAGAGGCTGACGAGTGGGCCTGGGCCACGCAGGCAACACGTGGACGCCACACGAACGCCACATCGGCTCGCCGGCCAACGGGCCAGACGGCGGCGCGGGTTGGCGCTAGGAGGCGAGCGGGGCTGCATGGGCTAGCGCGCTGGACTCACGCGGTTGCGTTGAGCCAAAAGGCAGCGGCGCCGCTTCGGATTGGTCACCGGAGCATGGCGCATGGTGAGCAGCGGCGGCGGCGCTTGCAGTTCGTCGGCGAGCGGTGACCACAGAGCGAGCGAGAGAGGGAAAAAAGGTCGGCGAGATCCGCGTGCTCACCGTGGTGCTCAAGGTAGTGACGGGGAAGTGCGGGGAGGTCCTGAACGGCGTGAATGGCGACGGCGGCCGGCGTCGGTGATGGAGAGGACATGCTCGATTCCGGCGGGAGAGGGCACCCCAGCAAGCGAGCTTCGGTGAGGAGGTTCCTGGCGAGGAGGCGGAGCTCTAGAGGCAGCCGTTAGGGCGTGCAGGACGGCGGGGCAGCCTGCCGGCGTCGGGGGCGGTTGTGCGCGCGTCGGTGAAGCAGAGAAGTGATGGGGAAGGGAAGAAGAAGAGGAAGGGCTAAAGGGTTATAACCAAAGGACCTTTAGTCCCGGTTGGTGGCTACAACCGGGACTAAAGTGTTATACGTCCCGGTTGGAGCCACCAACCGGGACCTATACTCCAATATTTTCAGCAGATCAAGGGTTGGTGCGCAGGGGGTCTTTAGTCCCGGTTGGTGGCTCCAACCGGGACATATTCCCCTGTTTTCAAAAATTTCAGGTATTTTCTCTCTGTTCCCGCCTTATTTTTTATTTTGGGGTTTAAATTTGTATTGTTTTTTAAATGATAATTAATTTGGAATTTAGAAAAACTTTAAACATAAAAAGTGTTTGGATTTGAATAAATAATTCAAAACCATTTTCTGTTTTAAAAAATAATTAATGTAACCATTTAAAATATGAACCATTTACAATTAAAAATAAATTAACTTAAATTTTTTTAATATCAATTTGGAATTTAGAAAAACTTTAAACATAAGAAGTGTATGGATTTGAATAAAGAATTCAAAACATATTCTACTTTTAAAAAATAATTAATATAACCTTTTAAAATGAATTAACTTATATTTTTTAATATTAATTTGGAATTTAGAAAAATTTTAAACATAAAAAGTGTTTGGATTTAAATAAATAATTCAAAAACATTTTCTGTTTTAAAAAATAATTAATGTAACCATTTAAAATATGAACCATTTACAATTAAAAATGAATTAACTTATATTTTTTTAATATCAATTTGGAATTTAGAAAAACTTTAAACATAAGAAGTGTATGGATTTGAATAAATAATTCAAAAACATATTCTATTTTTAAAAAATAATTAATGTAACCTTTTAAAATGAATTAACTTATATTTTTGAATATTAATTTGGAATTTAGAAAAAAATTAAACATAAAAAGTGTTTGGATTTACATAAATAATTCAAAAACATTTTCTCTTTTAAAAAATAATTAATGTAACCATTTAAAATATGAACCATTTACAATTAAAAATGAATTAACTTATATATTTTTAATATTAATTTGGAATTTAGAAAAACTTTGAACAAAAAAAGTGTTTGGATTTAAATAAATAATTCAAAAAAAGTGTTCTCCATACCAATGTCCACACACATGCATAATATGGGCACAACATCACAAACTATGCCGTGATTCAGCACATAACATCGGTCATTTGGATCGAAAGCCATGAAACCTCGAACGTTTTTTCGAAACATGATCAATATACCAAGTCTGGTATTTTTCCTTTCAACTATGTAACATAATATGACACCACGCGAAGGATTTTCATTGTTCGGATTTTTTTTGAATTTATTATGCTCGTTTTGAATTATCTGAATTTCTAACTATGGTCGAACCGGTGTGCATGAAGATAGGGGACGAGCATCGTTAGAACTTGCATTGGATCTCTAAAGAAACCACATATTGCGAGTCTAAAAATGATTTTTTCAAAAAATCACGGGCGATAGATCATGTACCTGTAGTACAAACCGGACCCACTTCCTACCGATTCGGCAGACATTTGTCCTTTTTACCCGGGATGGACGAAAAGGTTTGAGATGTACCGGTTGGGAGATAGTCCATGTAAGGTGGTCTAGTATTTTAGGAAAATAGGACGGTAGCATTCTGAAACGGCATTTTGGTGGTTACTTCACAAAACGACCCGTTTTTTGTGCTCGGAAAATGGAAAAGGGCTTTTCCGTGCGACAAAAAGGAAAACTTCCTCCTGCAACATTGTTCTCCATACCAATTTCCACACACATGCATAATATGGGCACAACATCACAAACTATGCCGTGATTCAGCACATAACATCGGTCATTTCGACCGAAAGCCATGAAACCTCGAACATGATAGGTCATTTTGTGAAGGTTTTTTCGAAACATGATCAATATACCAAGTCTGGTATTTTTCCTTTCAACTACGTAACATAATATGACACCACGCGAAGGATTTTCATTATTCGGATTTTTTTTTGAATTTATTATGCCCGTTTTGAATTATCTGAATTTCTAACTATGGTCGAACCGGTGTGCATGAAGATAGGGGACGAGCATTGTTAGAACTTGCATTGGATCTCTGAAGAAACCACATATTGCGAGTCTAAAAATGATTTTTTCAAAAAATCACGGGCGATAGATCATGTGCCTGTAGTACAAACCGGACCCACTTCCTACCAATTCGGCAGACATTTGTCCTTTTTACCCGGGATGGACGAAAAGGTTTGAGATGTACCGGTTGGGAGATAGTCCATGTAAGGTGGTCTAGTATTTTAGGAAAATAGGACGGTAGCATTCTGAAACGGCATTTTGGTGGTTACTTCACAAAACGACCCGTTTTTTGCGCTCGGAAAATGGAAAAGGGCTTTTCCGTGTGACAAAAAGGAAAACTTCCTCCTGCAACATTGTTCTCCATACCAATGTCCACACACATGCATAATATGGGCACAACATCACAAACTATGCCGTGATTCAGCACATAACATCGGTCATTTGGACCGAAAGCCATGAAACCTCGAACATGATAGGTCATTTTGTGAAGGTTTTTTCGAAACATGGGCAATATACCAAGTCTGGTATTTTTCCTTTCAACTATGTAACATAATATGACACCACGCGAAGGATTTTCATTGTTCGGATTTTTTTTGAATTTATTATGCCCGTTTTGAATTATCTGAATTTCTAACTATGGTCGAACCGGTGTGCATGAAGATAGAGGACGAGCATCGTTAGAACTTGCATTGTATCTCTGAAGAAACCACATGTTGCGAGTCTAAAAATGATTTTTTCAAAAAATCACGGGCGATAGATCATGTACCTGTAGTACAAACCGGACCCACTTCCGACCGATTCGGCAGACATTTGTCCTTTTTACCTGGGATGGACGAAAAGGTTTGAGATGTACCGGTTGGGAGATAGTCCATGTAAGGTGGTCTAGTATTTTAGGAAAATAGGACGGTAGCATTCTGAAACGGCATTTTGGTGGTTACTTCACAAAACGACCCGTTTTTTGCGCTCGGAAAATGGAAAAGGGCTTTTCCGTGCGACAAAAAGGAAAACTTCCTCCTGCAACATTGTTCTCCATACCAATGTCCACACACATGCATAATATGGGCACAACATCACAAACTATGCCGTGATTCAGCACATAACATCGGTCATTTGGACCGAAAGCCATGAAACCTCGAACATGATAGGTCATTTTGTGAAGGTTTTTTTGAAACATGATCAATATACCAAGTCTGGTATTTTTCCTTTCAACTATGTAACATAATATAACACCACGCGAAGGATTTTCATTGTTCGGATTTTTTTTGAATTTATTATGCCCGTTTTGAATTATCTGAATTTCTAACTATGGTCGAATCGGTGTGCATGAAGATAGGGCACGAGCATCGTTAGAACTTGCATTGGATATCTGAAGAAACCACATATTGCGAGTCTAAAAATGATTTTTTCAAAAAATCACGGGCGATAGATCATGTACCTGTAGTACAAACCGGACCCACTTCCTACCGATTCGGCAGACATTTGTCCTTTTTACCCGGGATGGACGAAAAGGTTTGAGATGTACCGGTTGGGAGATAGTCCATGTAAGGTGGTCTAGTATTTTAGGAAAATAGGACGGTAGCATTCTGAAACGGCATTTTGGTGGTTACTTCACAAAATGACCCGTTTTTTGCGCTCGGAAAATGGAAAAGGGCTTTTCCGTGCGACAAAAAGGAAAACTTCCTCCTGCAACATTGTTCTCCATACCAATGTCCACACACATGCATAATATGGGCACAACATCACAAACTATGCCGTGATTCAGCACATAACATCGGTCATTTGGACCGAAAGCCATGAAACCTCGAACATGATAGGTCATTTAGGCCTGAGTGTTAGCTAGTCCCGGTTTGTCCCGGTTTTTAATATTAATAAATGTCTTAAGTGTTACCTAATAAATAGAGGGAAATGCCTATATAAAGAGAGGGTTCATATTTAGTCCCGGTTGGAGAAACCAACCGCGACTGAAGGGATTGCGGCAGAGTGGGCCAGACAACACTAATAATAGGGGTGAGTGTCGACATTATGTCGTGCGGCTTGTACCTTGTCCCGGATGGTGTCACCAACCGGGACTAAAGATGAACCTTTAGTCCCGGTTGGAGACACCAACCGGGAGTAAAGATGAGTCAGCACTAATAATAGGGGTGAGTGTCGACATTATGTTGTGAGTGTCGACATTATGCCGAGCTGCTTGTACAATAAATATGCATCCTTGTGAGTCCAGTCCTCCAACCAGTTTGAGGCATCTCCAAGATGGTTTTAGAGAGCAGGGACACCACTACGGCCAGTTTCAGGGAGATGCCGACGGAGCCCAGTCCTCCGGCATCTCCGAGAAACTGGTCATAGAGGCACTCCCTAATATGTGAAATTAGTTAGCTCCGAGGCGTATTGATCTAGTTAGTGAAGTTACAAGCTGCAAGATGGTTTTCGAGAGCAGGGACACCACTGCGGCCAGTTTCAGGGAGATGCCGACGGAGCCCAGTCCTCCGGCATCTCCGAGAAACTGGTCATAGAGGCACTCCCTAATATGTGAAATTAGTTAGCTCCGAGGCGTATTGATCTAGTTAGTGAAGTTACAAGCTGCAAGATGGTTTTCGAGAGCAGGGACACCACTACGACCAGTTTCAGGGAGATGCCGACGGAGCCCAGTCCTCCGGCATCTCCAAAAAACTGGTCATAGAGGCACTCCCGGTCCAGCCACAAAACGGGACTAACACTCAAGACATTTATTAATATTAAAAACTGAGACTACAAAACCGGGACTAAAGGCCACAAACCGCGAAAGATATCCTTCGGTCAAGCCACAAACCGCGAAAGACATGAACTAGAGTTACATAATATGAGCATGAACTTCTTGGCATATGTCATTCCTTATGACCGCTTCAGACGTAACCATGGAGCATCTTCTTTACTTAACGGAATGCTTGGGTCAGTTTTCACTGTGAAGGGCGGAATTTCATCAAACTTATTATAATCTTATAACATGTCTGTCTTGTCCTCGATTCCCACGATGTTTCTTTTCCCTGAAAGAACTATGTGACGCTTTGGCTCATCATATGATGTATTCGTTTGCATATTTTTTCTTTTTTCGGTGTGGAGGACATGTCCTTCACATAGAAAACCTGAGACACATCATTGGCTAGGACGAATGGTTCATCTCTAACTAAGATTGTTGAGATCCACTGTTGTCATTCCGTACAACTGGTCTATCTTTACCCCTTCCCCATTCAGGTTGACCCATTTGCAGCGAAACAAAGGGACCTTAAAAGAGACTCCATAGTCTAGTTCCCATATCTCCTCTATGTAACCATAATATGTGTCCTTTTGTCCATTCTCGTCTAAGCGGACACCACTATTTTGGTTGGTGCTCTTTTTATCTTGGGCGATCGTGTAGAATGTATTCCCATTTATTTCGTACCCTTGGAAATTCAATACAGTAGAAGATGGTGACGCGGCCAACAAGTATAGCTGATCTCCAACAGTGGTGTCATTCAAGAGATGTGTCCGCATCCAACCACCGAAAGACTTCATGTGTTCATCTGTAATCCATGATTCAGGCTTCCCCGGGTTTTTGGAGCGTGCAATATTCTTGTGTTCCTCGATATACGGAGCTGCCAAGGTGGAATTATGTAGAACTGTGTAGTGTGCTTTAGTGAAAGAATCCCCGTCCCTACATATCATTGCTTTCTTTCCCAGAATGCCTTTTCCACTTAGTCTTCCCTCATGCCGCGAGTCAGAAACACCAATCGGCTTAAGGTCAGGAATAAAGTCAACACAAAACTCAATGACCTCCTCTGTTCCATATCCCTTGGAGATGCTTCCTTCTGGTCTAGCACGGTTATGAACATATTTCTTTAAGACTCCCATGAACCTCTCAAAGGGGAACATATTGTGCAGAAATACCGGACCGAGAATGGAAATCTCTTCCACTAGATGAACCAGGAGATGCGTCATAATATTGAAGAAGGATGGTGGGAACACCAATTCAAAACTAACAAGACATTGTACCACATCCTTCTGTAACCTTGGCAGAATATCTGGATTGATTACCTTCTGAGATATTGCATTGAGGAATGCACACAGCTTCACAATGGGTACTCGAACATTTTCCGGTAGAAGCCCCCTCAATGCAATCGGAAGCAACTGCGTCATAATCACGTGACAGTCATGAGACTTCAGGTTTTGGAACTTTTTCTCTGCCATATTTATTATCCCCTTTATATTAGATGAGAAGCCCGACGGCACCTTGATACTGTAAAGGACTTCAAAAAAGATTTCCTTCTCTTCTTTGGTAAGAGCATAGCTGGCACGAATTAAGTGACGCCCTTTATCCGTCTTGTTATCTGTATGCATGTTCTTTGGGTCTTTCATAATTTGTTGGTCCTCCCGTGCTTCAGGTGTATCTTTTGTCTTCCCATACACGCCTAGGAATCCTAGCAGGTTCACGCAGAGATTCTTCGTCACGTGCATCACGTCGATTGAAGAGCGGACACGCAGGACTTTCCAATATGGCAGCTCCCAAAATATAGATTTCTTCTTCCACATGGGTGCGTGTCCTGTAGCGACGTCGTTCGGAACTGATTGACCGCCGGGACCCTTTCCAAAGATTACTTCTATGTCCTTGACCATACCAAATACATCATCACCAGCAGGGAGTTCAGGCTTCTTCCGGTGATCTGCCTCACCTTTGAAATGCTTGCCTTTCTTTCTTACGGGATGATTGGTCGGAAGAAATCGTCGATTCGCCAGGTACACAACCTTCTTGCATTTATGCAAATATGTACCTTCGGTCTTATCTAAACAGTGGGTGCATGCCTTATATCCTTTGTTTGTCTGTCCTGAAAGGTTACTAAGAGCAGGCCAATCATTGATGGCTACGAATAACAACCCTCGTAGATTAAATGGCTCCTGTTTGTTCTCATCCCACGCACGTACACCTGGTTTGCCCCACAACTGTAAGAGTTCTTCAACTAATGGCCTAAGGTACACACCAATGTTGTTGTCCGGTTGCTTCGGGCCTTGGATGAGCACTGGCATCATAATGAACTTACGCTTCATGCACAACCAAGGAGGCAGGTTGTAGATACATAGAGTCACGGGCCAGGTGCTGTGACTGCAGCTCTTCTCCCCAAAAGGATTCATGCCATCCGTACTTAGACCAAACCATAAGTTCCTTGCGTCACCTGCAAAGTCTGGGAAGTCTCTCTCGATTTTTCTCCACTGTGACCCATCAGCAGGGTGTCTCAACTTCCCGTCTTTCTTACGGTCTTCTTTGTGCCATCGCAACAACCTGGCATGCTCTTTGTTTCTGAACATGCGTTTCAACCTTGGTATTATAGGAGCATACCACATAACCTTAGCAGGAACCCTCTTTCGGAGGGGCTCTCCCTCAACATCACCAGTGTCATCTCGTCTGATCTTATACCGCAACGCGTTGCATACCGGGCATTTATCTAAATTCTCATACTCCTTACCGCGGTAGAGGATGCAGTCATTAATGCATGCATGTATCTTTTGCACATCTAATCCCAGAGGACAGAGAGTCTTCTTTGCTTCGTAGGTACTCTCGGGAAGTTCGTTATGTTTTGGAAACTTCGGCTTCATTATTTTCAGCATCTTTTCAAATGAGGAGTCAGTTAGACCACACTCTGCCTTCCATCGCAACAATTCCAGTGTGGTACCGAGCTTTGTGCTGCCATCTTCACAATTTGGGTACAACAATTTCTTGTGATCTTCTAACATGCCCTCTAACTTCAACTTCTCATTTTCTGTTTCACAGTCTCGCTTTGCATCAGAAATGACCCTACCAAGTTCATCAGCCGGCTCATCTGATGCCCATTCTTCACCTTTTTCCTCTCCATTGTCTTCCATTGTAGTATCACTGTATTCAGGAAACATATGATGATAGTTGTTATCATCATCTTCTTCTTCACCATCTTCCATCATAACCCCTCTTTCCCCGTGCTTGGTCCAGCAATTATAGTTGGGCATGAAACCTTTCATAATCAGGTGGCCACGAATGATTTTCGAGGAAGAGTACTCCTTGTTGTTCCGACATTGAACACATGGACAACGTATAAATCCATTCTCTTTGTTTTCCGTAGCCACATCGATAAATTTATCCACGCCTTTGATATACCCGGCTACCCGCCGGTCACCGTACATCCATTCCCGACCGTTCATCTGCATCATATAAGTAAGTTTATCAAAAAACAGGACATCATAAATAGTGAAATAACCAATTCACACCGACAAATGAATTGTATCAATGACCAAGAAAAGATAAGATTGCTAACCTCGATCGAGGGAAATAAAGAGGAGAAAGCTCAAGTGCGTCTCGGACACCTTCTATATTTTTGTTCTATGAGAAATTCAACGGGATTTTTCACTCAAACATTTCAACAAACACCTTCAATGCATGCATGAGAAAAAACTAGCACACCCCCTCACACCTTACACCATTCGAAAAAACAGAGTGGAGGCAGAGGGGGCTGGGGCGTTGCATTTATAGAGGGCAGGGGTCTTTAGTCCCGGTTGGAGCCAGCAACCGGGACTAAAGGTGCGTGCCACGCCACGTGGCTGTGGCCAAACCTTTAGTCCCGGTTGGTGGCTCCAACCGGGACGTATTCCCCCTTACCAACCGGGACGCATGCCCCCTGGCCCCGTGCCCGCTCCAACCGGGACGCGTGCCAGCATTAGTCCCGGTTGGTGGCGCAACCGGGACTAATGCTCCAAGGGGTCGCGAACGGATGGCCCTTTTTCCTCTAGTGTAACCCTGGTCAGCTCGCCCCACCCTCTCTAATATAGGCGTCCCTAGTGGGATTCTACATTAGCAACCCATTAGTAGCCTAAGCCTGGTCTAATTCGGATCCAATCCTCATTAGGCTTCCATCCCCTTAAGTGTGTGACCCTATAGGTTCATATACGTGTAGACATGACACGAATACACTTATACTGTCAATAGTTGGTAGCGGCCTCTAGCAAGACGTGACAACTCCTAAACGCATACAAAGATCATATCGAACGAACCATCACAAGGTTTAGTACATGTATTTCCCTTTGCCTCACGATATTTGTTCTAGCTCCAAGCTGACCTCTCTTTCTCGATACTGTAACTCGGAATCCCTTTACTAGGTTAACTATTAACCTTATGTAGCATGGCCATGCATTTCTAGATCCGTTCACTCGAGGGGCCCAGAGATATCTCTCTCAAGTAGAGAGGGGAAAATCCCATCCTGATTGACCATGCCTTGCAGCATGCTTCAGGACAAACCCGAAAGCTACCTTTATAACTACCTAGTTACGGTGCAACGTTTGATAGACCCAAAGTAGGTCGATCCACATCTCAAGTACATGCGACAATCTTAGGTCTAAGGACAAAACGTACACGATATGTAGAGAGGGAGCTGCAACTAATTGCCAGTCTCAAGTTGGGTCAGTCCAACCCCATGTTCATAACATGTCTCCACATCATTGGTTTAACATCTCCATGTCTATGACTTGCGAAACATAGTCATCAACCAATCGATGTGCTAGTCTAATATTCATGTGTGTCCTCACATGAACTCCGACTAGGGACAACTCTTAAATAACCATACAAGTAAAGAGTTTCACAAACAATTCACATAATTGCCAATCAATACAAGTTGCCTGATATGGATATTCAAGGAACATTACAATAACTCATGGATACATAAGAAATATAATCATATCTATGGTTGCCTCTAGGGCATATTTCATTCACTACTCTCTGCCGGCCTTCCATGGAAGAGGGCTAATATATTGGCATTAAGAATCGGTTGGTATGTGTGGGTAAAGTTGTCCACCCGTGCAGGGTTATTAATCTTTTCGAAAAGACGTGTCCACGGTTATGGACGACTTGGGAACGAATTTTGTGATCATAGAGAACTATAACCGAATGATAAAACTTGCCAACTAAAGTGAGATCCAGAATACTTCCTCGGGGTTGTTGAGGGGGTAGTCCGGGAAGAGTGGTTCAGTTGATGATGATGCTTGGTGGATATCAAAGATGAATTTAAGAGCTATAGTTGAAGCCTTCTTATCACCTTTTGAAAATGATCTGACTAGACGAGTTCCTTCTCCCTCTTGTTCTGAAAAGAGAAGATGGCTTCATGCAAAATAACTCCACTAGCCATAAGTCTTGCAGAGTACACCATGTACTCAGCCTTGCTTCGTTGATGTTTTTCTACAGATGATGCTACCCCAACTGAAGGTGGTTTCTACATCCAAGTCGACGAGTAGTTGGGGTTCCCGGGCAGCAGCCTAGGATCTATGGAAGGGTCGCTACTTTTTTTATGGCCTCTTAGGCCCTTTGCTGAGTTTGTTGTTTAGAACAACTTGTTTGCTTCCGTTGTTTGATGTAATGATGGGTCTATGACCCCTGGCTTGTATGACTGGTTTGTAACTCTCTTGGGAGTTTACCTTATTAATGTATGGTTTGTATGTTCTGTAATGTACCAATCTTTCCCTGTGCATTTCGGAATTTAGGTTAGGCTTATATCAGATGAGAATCTGGTATTTGTCTAGCCCTGATCCCGGGTCGTGACAGATTTTGGTATCAGAGCAGGACTGCCTGTAGGAAACCCTTCTAGCTGGTCGATGTTGAGTCTAGAGTTTGAGAAAGCTATTTGAAAGCTAAAAACTATTTGCAAAACTCTGAATAGGACTCTTTTTACTCCTTATCCAAGGTTGTTCTATTGCTGAGTTATCTTACGTCGTTTGCTTTGCAAGGTTTTTACTTCTCGTCTATCATTTCAAACTCTCGTCTATCGTTTGCTTGGCTGACTTGCTTTCATACTTAAGCTTACTCTTCAAAATTGACTTAGCTATAAAATACATAAGAATGTATGTCAGGTGTGGTTCATAAAGAAATAATGTACAAAGAACTAAAGATCACAAGGTGCTTACCTTTTAACCACTGGCAAGACTTGTGCGCCAGCGGTAACCACAGTCTTCTTGGCCTTACGCTTCTTGGAAGCAGAGGTAGGAACTTCCTTCACCTCGTCATCCTATGTCGCTTCCGAGTCATATGAGGGATAGCCCTCAAGAGGGGCAAGCATAGATGTCGTCGGATTGTCGACAAGTACGCCATAGGGGGTCCTTGTGGCGTTGGAAATATGGGGTGTGAGACGTCGGATGTTCCAGGAGCGGTGAGCACAAGTTTACCCAGGTTCAGATCCGACTGCGGTGATCGGATCCTACACCTGCTAGCAACCCAGTAATATATCGGCGTAAGCCGGATGTTACAGCGGATTACAAGAGAGGTTCGCTTGTACGAGTTGTGATTGTGGTTGTTGTACGTGTTGTTGCCCTAAAGGCTCCCATAGGGCTGGTTTATATAGATACCAGGGCCTAGGGTTACAGGAGAGACCTATCCGGCTATGTCATAGAGTCGGTAACTAGATACAGCTTGGACTACAAGTAATACTACAGACCTAAGTCGGTAACTCTTATGGGCTTTGCCGTAGCCAGAACTGGCTCCTCCTCTTTCTCTGACTGGGACGCCCATGAAGCAAAGCTCTAACCTGTTGGTGGGCCACCCTGGTCAGCGAGTCCTATGGGTATACTTGGAAAGTATATCCCCAACAGTAGCCCCCGGAAGTCTCCAAGATCCAAAGTCGGATAAATTGTCTAGCTTGATGGTTTCTTCATCTTCCGAATCTTGAAGGGTTCCCGAAAACATCATTTAATAGTATAGGATTCCGAGTCAGTTGAGTCGGATATGCTTATTCTGACTTTAGTATTTTCCTTGCTCAGTTTAAAACATCAGCCGGATTTTTCAGCGGCGTCCGGGCTAACAACTTTTCAGACCAGGTCCTGCCACTGACAGAAGTCCCATCAACCCGACCATTGGTGGGTCCTTTCCTTACGGAATAGAAAGTCGTTTCAATGCTTACGCAAAAATCAAGGGGGCAAAAGAGTCACGAGGAAGCTACCTCCGTCTCTCCTCTACGTGTGGCGCTAATCGCGCGTATTAACGCACGAATCTTGGCACAGAGGTAAATAAAAAGAGGATAAAACCATTCTCTCGGATTTATCTCTCCACCGCTTCATTCATTGTCTCCTCGTACTCCTCGAGCGCTCCGCACCCATTCCCGTCGACACGCCATGAGAAAATCTTTCTCCCCCACCAGTCCTTATTCTCCAAGATCAATGGTGTCTGCCTCGACCTCAGGAGCAGCGGCGGGTTTGTCGGAAGCGGATGAAAAGAAGATGCGGGGCCTTTGGATCCCCAGCGCCATGGACAACACCGAACTCCAAGTCATGGAGGACGAAGGACTCATTGTTGCCGGCGCGTGGCGGAGCGCCTTAGGGCACGCCATTCCCGCCCCGCGCAACGGCGAGCAGGTGATGTTCGGCACGCACATCGACCATCGCCTCAGCTTGCCACCGTCGGACTACTTCGTCGAGGTCCTCAATTATTATGGTGTGCAACTCCATAACCTTCCTTCCAACTCTCTTCTCGATCTTAGTTCTCATGCAGCTCTATCCAAGGGGTTTCTTGACATTAGGCCAATTCTCACCCTTTTTTGGTACTACTATGGTACCCGGAAGAACTCTATCACCGCCGGTGTGCCTTACACCACCGGAACCCTTAGCTTAGTCCTTAGGATAAACCGAGTTTATCCTATGATTAATGCTAGTGAATCCATCAAATGCTGGGCCGAAACTTTCTTGTATCATAAGGATATTCCGGCTCCTGGAAATGCAGATGGTCTTCCGGCCTTCATCGACGGTGCTGCCCCCCATCAGAACTCATGGGACGTGGAAGCGCCTGAACTGTCGGATATCTTGATTCTCGCCATAAGGCGGATTGAGTTTGTGATGAAACACGAGGGCCTCCGCGGATCCGACTTGATCCACTGCTAGTTGGAGTGTCGGATTCAGCCTCTCCAGCACCATGGAGATCGCCTCATGTACCAGATCACCAGTGACAAGAAGGACAAGATGCGGGTCAGTTCGAACCGGATTCCGGCGAAGGACTACAACACCCTTATGCAATATTTGATCAAGGAAAGGGTGGAACAAAAATTCTAGAAGTCTCCATGAAGATGTTTACGTCCAATCTTCCTCTGACTCTGGTAAATATTTCGAATCTTCTTTTGCGTTTCATTGTTCTTTTCTGTTCTTTCTCCGACTCTATTTTCATTGATGCTTTTCGACTTCATTAGCTCGAGAAAGTATCCGAGTCTGAGTTAGCTCCACTAGAGGGATATCTTTCAGACGATTCAGAGGCGACGGAGGATGATGAGGTGCAAGAAGTTACCGCCTCCGCCTCCAAGAAGCGTAAGGCGAAGGAAGTTGTTATCAGTGTTAGTAGCCAAGTGCTGCCAGTAGTTAAAAAGTAAGCACCCTATATTTTGTTTTCAGTACCTTGTACCTTTGTTTCTCTCCAGAGCACATCTAATATTTGGATTCTCGTGTTCTAGAGCTAAAGCAGTTTTTAAGAGTAAGACCAAGTCGGAAAGCAAACCAGTCAAACTGCTACGTCAGTAGAAGCTTGTTATTTCTCCTGCCATGCCGCCACCGACTCCATCCAGTACTCCATCAGCACTAGAGGCTTCTGCCTCTCCTGATGCTGGCAACATCTCGCAAGCCCTGGTCACCTTTGGTGATCAGGGAACTCACAAGGGTGAACCCGTTAAGGTTAATGATCCCATGGTAATATCTATAGGAACATTGGATAAAGTGCCCGGCTCTACTGTCTCTGGCCTGAAGAGGAAAAGGAAGGAAGATATCCTCAGGCTGGCTCAATCCAGTCTTGAGAAGCAAACCTTAACCGCAGAGGCAACGAGCCAGGAGCAGGAGGACGTCAAGCTGGTCACCTCCTGGACCAAATTTTGGTCTGGGATGCTAAGATAGAATCTGGTGAACTCCCAGTGATGGATGTTACCTCCCTTTCCCTTGCCGAGAAGGTGTTTCATAGCACCAAGATCGGATTTGAGAAGTTGCACTCAGAACACATTGTAAGTTTCCGAATCTTATTTCCATTTATTATCATATCCTCTATCCCCCAAGCATAAAGTCGGATAAACATCGTTGGATCCGAGTTGATGCTTTTAGGTTGCAAAAGAACGATGTAGTGTAGCCCCCA
Organism: Avena sativa; assembly: GCA_916181665.1. Lineage (NCBI taxonomy): Eukaryota > Viridiplantae > Streptophyta > Magnoliopsida > Poales > Poaceae > Avena > Avena sativa. Next base: position 90,449,448 of record OV702281.1, read on the forward strand.
AGACTCGTGCTGTACTTTTACTTAATTAAATTTGCAGCCCGAGTCTTAGTAGCCATCTGACGGTATTCCGTCTTCTAAACTTACAGAATTTTGCATCTTCCAACCAGGAATTGCTCAAGAACTTCTGTAATAAACGTAAGGAGATCAAAGCCTTGTGACATGAGAATTCAAAGTTGCAAGTTGAGAGAAATGAAGCAGAAGGTAAATATTTATGGCTTCCTTGTTGTCAATTACCTATTGTCATAGTCAAACTTATTATGTCCGATTGATATGTTTCCCTTTGTAGAACTATTGTGCGAGTCCAGCAAGATGCTGGAGCAATCCAAGAACTTCAAGGTCTTAGAACTAGAAAATGCTGAACTCCGGGACAAGCTTTAGAAGCTCACAATTGAGTCGGAGAAATCCGTAGCTGTTGTCCTGGAGTCAAGCAACCATGAGACCGTGAGGCTCGAGAAGCTGCTAGCCCTTCGAGATGAACAACTAGATGATCTCAAGAAGGACTTCGATAGTCAGAAGGATCTAGCCCAGGCCACAGAGAGTGAACTTAACAGCCTCCGCGAGGAGCATGCTCAATTGAATCGTTATATGCTAGGTAAGATTACCAAACTTTATTTTTCCTTGATTTTTCCACTTTCTTATCAGTCGAATTTTGACTTTTTGGTTCTTTCCTAGCCCCCCTGAATCTTTCAGACTCTCCTACCTCTGAAACTCGCCTCGAGCGTATCAAGCTCGTCGGAGATATCTTGTACGACTTTCGCTAGACTCTTGAAGAGGCTGGTCAGTCGATCAACCTTTCTGACTTGCACATAATGTCAGTGCAAGAGGTGAGAGACAAGGCCAAGGAGATTCTGAAGATTATCGAGGACTGGAAGATCTCCTACACTCGGACAGATGCTCAGACTGCTCTTACCATGGTGATGCGCAACCATAGCGAGATGGAAATCTGGCATGTCACCAAAGGTATCGCCGAGGAGGACGATGAGGGCAACCCAAAGGACATCAAGGCAATCCAAGATTCCTGTGCGGGTTATGCTTGTCGTGTGGCAGAGATGACCAACTATACGACGCTGTTCTTTGAATCCATTGACGTGTCTCCCTTGCCTCAAGAGCCAGAAGACAGCTTTGCAGCTTCCGAGTCTGAGATCCAGGGCGACAATGTTGTCGACTCCAGCGCTCCACCTTCTTCATCACTACCACTTGGATCTACAGCATAAATAGTTTTTTATGCATTATTCTGAACTTTTGGCAATGTAATGATGGAAACAATTATTTTGGCTGTGCCGGTCTGTAAAAACTAATGCTTTTACAGTCATAGCACTTATGTTTATACATTTTATGCGTGTGCTTTGAAAATTTCTGAAGCATTTTTTGTTTTATGCCTATACTTGTCATTTTATCTAGCTCTCTACCTCGTCCCTTTCATGGGCCGGCCAACCTTTAGCACGGAAACTTTACCGAGCAACGGACCACAATTGCTAACCCAGTTTAAACTCGGAAACAAAGCCGGCTTCTAGTACCAACAACTCATTACTCGGAAAATACCAGCGTCTAAGCAATCAGATAAAAACCAAAGTATAGACAATAAATTGAATTTTTACCCTAAGGTAACATTTTTTTAGATATTCAAAAATCGTAACCAGAACGGACATGAACATAAAGTACTTTCAAGAATTCTGGGATTTTTAAAAAAAATGACATGCTCTTTTGGAAATAAGATGGCAAAAACTTCTCAAAGATAATATATGAGGAAACCAATATTTTATTTCACTTTAAAAATGTACATATATCATTACAAAGAAATATAACTAAGAATAGAAGGGTCGTAGTTGTGCAATTTTCCATGGACGGTCTATTTCATCCGGATATGTTCTACCGCCAGCTCTCTTTCTCTTCCGAGTATCCGGTATTTCCTTGACTGGTCTCATATCGGTTAAATAATATGACCCATTATGCATAACTCTGCTAATCATAAAAGATCCTTCCCAAATCGGGGAAAGTTTGTGCTTTCTCTTTTGCACAAGACGGAGAACCAAATCGCCTTTTACGAAAGAGCGGTTTTGAACTCTCTGAATATGATACTTGCGCAACTTCTAATGATAGGTTGTAGATATCTGCTCAGTGATGACGCATACTTCTTCGATTATATCAAGATCATCTTGTCGAGAAAATTCTGCATCTTCTTCGATATACGCTTTGACTCGTAGAGACTGATGGATTAGATCGCTTGGAAGAACTGCTTCTACACCATAGACCAAGAAGAAAGTAGTATAGTCGGTTGACCTGTTAGGAGTTGTACGTATGCTCCATATCACAGACGGTAATTCTTCTGCCCAAGCCCCCGCGGCCCGTGAAGCGGAGCCTCGAGACGAGGTCGAAGTCCTTGCAAAAGAAGGCCATTAGTTCTTTCGACTTGTCCATTAGCTTGTGGATGTTCCACTGATGCAATATCGAGTTGGATCCCTTGTTCATCGCAGAATTTGGCAAGTTCCCCCATGGAAAAATTGCTCCCATTGTCAGTAATTATACTATGCGGATATCCAAATCGGATGATTACGTCATCAATGAACTTTCTGGTTGTGGATCCATCGCAACTTGTTACGGGTTTAGCCTCAATCCATTTGTAAATTTATCCACCACCACTAGTAGATGGGTAAATCCTCATTTTGCCGTGCGAAACGGTCCTACCATATCAAGCCCCTAGAACGCAAATGGTCATGTAATAGGGATTGTTCGCAACTATTCAGCTGGAATGTGTGCCTGATGGGCGCATTTTTGGCAGCCTCTGCAGATTTTGACCAGTTTGTCGGCATCCGTCTTAGTTGTAAACCAATAGAATCCATGTTGAAAAGCTTTTTCCACTAAGGATCTGGCTGCAGCATGGTGACCACACTCGCCTTCGTGGATTTCTCTTAAATTTTCCACTTCTTCCGAAGAAATACATTGTTGAAAATGTCAGAGACACTCCGCTTATAGAGCTCACCATTTATTATAGTATAGGATTTTGCTCGTCGGACGATCTGCCGACTCAATACTTCGTCTTCGGGTAATTTTCCGTCTATCAGGAAGTCCATATAGGGTTTTGCCCAGCTAGGAATTACAGCCAGAACTGCTATTAAAGGTGAGTCGCATTTCGTCGAATAGTCCTCATCAACACTGACTATGGAGGGGACTCTTAAATGGTCTAAGAAAGCATCACCCGGTACTTTTTTCCGTGCAGAGCCTATCCTTGATAGAGCATCTGCTTTCTCATTTTCTGCTCGAGGGATGTGTTGAACCTCAAAACCCTCGAATGATTTAGATAGTTCATCCACAACAGCTTTGTATGCGGCCATGTGCTTTTTGCGTTGCAGATATCGGATACTTGCTGAGAAACTAAATCCGAGTCTCCTTAACACATGAGTCTTGTTATGCCAATGTTTTTGGCCATGCCTATTCCATGCAGCAATGCTTCATACTCGGCGATATTGTTTATTGCCGTAAAGTGTATTTTAAACACATAGAACAGATTATCTCCTTGGGGTGATTTGAGCACCATGCCAGCCCCCGAGTCTCCTCGTTCCTTTGATCCATCAAAGTGAAGGGTCCAAAATGCCGAGTCTGGAGGACTTCTGTTTTCTACCATTTTTGTCCAATCAACAACAAAGTCGGCAAGTATGTGGGACTTGATTGCTGTGCGCGGTTTGTACTCAATATCGAAAGCTGCAAGATCTATTACCCACTTTGCAACACGTCTCGTGGCATCGCGGTTATTGATTATATCTCTCAGGGGAGCGGTGCTCACCACTGTGATCTTGTGCTCTTGAAAATAGTGGCATAGCTTTCTGGATGCAAAGAACACTCCATAGGCTAGCTTTTGATGATGTGGGTACCGTTGTTTCAATTCTCTCAGGACCTCACTCAAGTAATAAGTTGGTCGCTGCACCTTATGCTCGTGGCCTTCTTCCTCGCGCTCCACTACTGTTACCACACTTATGACCTTGTTGGTCGCTGCAATGTAGAGTAACATAGGCTCCTGAGGTTCTGGAGCTGCGAGAACTGGTGGGTTTGAATGTAGGTCTTTAAAACTTTGCAGGGTGATCTCAGCTTCCTGGGTCTAGACAAATTTGTCGGATTTCTTCAAGAGTTTGTACAAAGGTGCGGCTCTTTCGCTGAGTCGGCTGATGAACTGACTCATTGTTGCGATGCAACTAGTGAGACGTTGTACGTCCTTCATGCGAGTCGGATTGGTAATGTTGAGTATAGCCTTGATTTTATCCCGGTTCACCTCTATGCCTCACTTATAGACGATGAAACCTAACAATTTTCCGGCTGGAATTCCAAAGAAACACTTCTTCGGATTTAGAATCATATTGAACTTTCGTAGACTAGCAAATGTTTCATCTAAGTCGGAAATTAAAGTTTCCTTGTTTTTGGACATAACTGCTATGTCGTCTACGTATACATGGACGTTGCATCCGATTTGGTCGTCGAGACAATGTTGCATAGTACATTGATATGTTGCTCCTGCGTTCTTTAAACCGAAAAGCATAGTTTTGTAGCAGAAGGTTCCAAAAGGAGTGACGAAAGACGTCTTAATTTGATCCGACTCTTTCATCGGTATTTGGTGATATCCGGAATATGCGTCGAGAAAACAGAGTAGTCCGACCCTGCTGTTGAGTCGATAACTTGATTGATTCGTGGTAAAGGAAACAGATCTTTTGGGCATGCCTTGTTCAAAGCGGTATAATCAACACACATCATTAAATCAATGGTGTCCTTTTTAGGGATGAGTACAGGATTTTCCACCTAATCTGTATGGATGACCACTGTTATAAAATCCTCTATTTCTAGTCAGGCTAATTCCTTGGCTATTGCTTTGCACTTTTCATCACCAAACCTTCGTAAGGACTATTTTACGGGTTTAGAGTCAAGGTACACATTAAGAGAGTGCTCGACAAGTTCCCTAGGTACTCCGGCCATGTCAGAAGGCTGCCATGCGAAGATATCACTATTAGCTGTGAGGAACTCAACGAGCGTGCTTTCCTATGCGTAGTCTAAGCCTACCCCTATGTTCGTCATCTTGGAGGGATCATCTTCCTTCAGCAACGTTTTCTTCATCTTTCCAATGCCTTGAACTGCAAACTTGGCTTCAGCACCTTGTTCTTTGTAGCGAGCATCTCGGACGGATTGATGGTATTCTTGATCTCCTAATACTCCTGGGCGTGCAGCATGGCCTCGGGAAAGGTAGCAGATCCTTCGTCGCTCTCTCGCGCCTTCCTCGGATTTCCTCGTACGGTGATTACGCCCTTTGGACCTGGAAGTTTAATCATATTGTAGACGTTTGAAGATGGCGTGGTAAGCACTTTTCAATGGTACCACCTCAAAAGAGTGTGGCTCGGTCCGGTAATTGTCTCGGGTTCCGAATGTCACGTCCAGAGTAATCTCACCCAGAGAATCCGCCTGTATCCCTAGTACAATGCCATGGAAAGTTACACTAATGTAACTCAACTGGCTCTCGTGTAGCTTCATGCGATGGAGCGTCTCGATGTAGAGGATGTTAATGCTGCTTCCACCGTCCATGAGTGTTTTAGAGAACTCATAGCCATCAATAAGAGGATTGACTAGAGGGTACTTTCCCTGACGATGTGTTTTCCTCAGGTGATCTGAGCAATCAAAGGTGATGGTTACATCTGACCAATCCATAAACTGTGGAACAGCCGGAACCGTGGCATTGAGCTCACGGAGAACCGCCTTCTTTTCCTTGGAAGGTTGGGATCCAAGGAAGAAGACGTATGCGTCTTTCTTGGTCAGAAAGGTCTTCTTTCCATCCGACTTGGGCTCTATAGTGGTATTCGCTTCTTCCATGTCGGAATCTTCCTTGGGATCCTTTCCTTTCTTGGAATTTTTCTGTCCTTTTTGTTGCTTGGCTCTATAGCCAGCGGATTCGTCTTTATTGATGTCGTGATTGAAATGACACTCGGCATTTGTGTGGGTAGATCCTCCGTTACTATCCAAGTGGTGGACATGGGGATTATTGGCAATGTCGGCCTAGGTATAGGTTCTTCGGGGTTGCTGATCTCCTCTACCCTGGATTCGGTAAGTTCCACGGCCTCTACCACGGCTGCCTCCGCGCCCTACTTGTCCTCCAGATCCGAACGTTACATTGACAGCTGCATTTTCCGGAGCCGGTTTTTCGTCCGAGGTGTTTTGGCGCTTCTGAGCTTGTTTTGGCTGTTTGGCTGCATTGGGATTGGCCAGAATATTTAGCAGCCCTTCTGAATCATCATCGGCATAGGCATATTTTCTTGCCGTCTCTATCATCTCTCCCAAATCTGTGACGTGGTCACGCTTCAGTCTATGACGCAAAAGTCCGACTGGGAGTCCTGCAATAAAAGCTTCTATCACAGTTTGTTCGTTTACTCCCCCGCAGGAGTCCTTCGTGTCAATCCAGCGTCCGAGGTAATCTCGGCAGGTTTCTCCGGGTCTTTGTGTGCAATGTTGCAAATCTCCGACTGTGCAGGGCCTCCTGTATGTTCCCTCGAAGTTTGAAAAGAACGCACTTTGCATATCATACCAGTTGTGAATTTAATTCTCTGGCAGTTCATTAGGCTATGATCGAGCCATCTTCCTCAGCATGAGTGGGAGATATCGGACTTTGACCAGGCTATTTCCTCCTTTGGCGATGCAGCAGGCCTGAAAGAAATCCTGGAGCCATGTATCTGGCCGAGCCGCATCGTCGTAGGGCTAAATGTGTTTGGCAATACCGAAGTCAACCAGAAATTTCTCCGGCGTATGCGTGTGCCAAAGCGCTTGGGTCCCATGTACACATCCTCTTCCTCGTACCGCCGCGCCTCTATGTTTGATTCGATGCGATGGCGAGCATTGTTCGGCGAGAGAGATTTGCGCCTTGGAGGCTCACGGCTTCTGCGCAAAGGAGTTGGTTTTCTACTTCTCCTATCACCATTGCCACCCCTGCCCGTGCGGCTTCCAAGGCTACGTCGGGATCCTTCATGGTCGCTGCCAGGAGGCGATGGTGGCCCTGGTGGATTATTTTCGGCTGGGTTACGCAGTGGTGGCGGTGGAGCCTCATTATGCTGACTCTGATGCCTGTTTCTTTGGGCGCTGTCCCTACTTGATTCAGGACGGTCTAGATCATCTCTTCGTCCGGCATTGCCAGCCGAACGGCTCGGTGGTGGCATCCTTAGCCGATATTGCTCTTATCACTGGCGCCGTGTTTTCGGGTCTTCTCTATAGCTGTTGTTTTACCGATGAGGGACATTACCCTGACGGCATCTTCGGATGCGGCCGGAATAACTCATGCCCAGTCGTGTGTCGCCCGACGAGAGTGGTCGTTTGATCCGGTTCTTGAATTCTCTTCTTCTCCACGACGAAGGTAGCATTGATTCATATCCCTGCGGAGCCTTCCATCAACGCTTTGGTCAGCACCAGTGTGGCAAAACTCGGACTTTGAGGCCAGCTTGCCACTAAATGACGTGGCCGTTTTCTGGTGCTTTAATCTTTTGTCCAGCAACACGATGCACTGCTGGACTTGCTATGGAGATGGATTGTTGCCGAGGATGGCTCGAGCTGCAGCAGCATTTTCCAACGACGTGCTGTAGACTCGGATATTCTCTCCGTCCTTTCTGTCGAATAGATCTTTGTGGATATCTTGGTTCTTGTTGGCAAGAAACGGACCTCCCCTTGTATTGTTTGGGTGTCGCTTGAAATCTGACTGATATTTGGTAGGATCACTGTCTAAATGCTATATAAGCTCGACGATGCGCGCGGCCTCTTCGAGCAGAAACAGACGGTGATTTTCTAGGTCCTCAGCCCTTTTCTCCAGCGCCTCCAGCGTAAGATCCGAAGTCGTTGGGATTGGAATTGTGAGAGCATCTCCGTAAATTTCACGTGCACCTTTGGTGACGACGTTTCCATCCACAGGAGGGTCGATCGGCGTGGTATTAATTGGATCTCCATCCTGATTCTCCATCTCGATCTCTTCATCAACTTTTTGTTCGTTGGTTTCCTCCATGTCCGGCTCTACCGGTGTCGGATTATTGTTATTTTTCTTCTTCTTTGACCGCGCAGTAGCCTTGACGTTCGTACCAGTGGCAAAGACAGCTTTTAGTCCGGTACCGGGGGATAAACTTTCGTCGGTACTTTCTGTCGTGGTTGGCTTATGGACCTCGGAGGAATCTCCGGTATCCATATCATCCTGCGAGGTGTAGCTTTCATCCATGCTATCATATCGACTAGGAGGAATTTCCAGCTCACCTTGCGTTGGGTTGGAGGCGTGCTCTTTCTCGTACTCCTCCATATCCTTGTCGAAGTCTGGAAGTTCCTGTGACATTATTAACTCTTGAGGGGAGCCAGGTAAGTCGGAGTTTTCCTCGATTGCATCTAGGACTGAATCACTGCTGGCTCTAGCATCGACAGAGTCGGATCCAGAGCTTATGTGGTACACGAAATAGTGCTTCTTCTTGTTTATGTTCTTGAGGTAGTGGTATAATTTGGTTTCCGCCTCAACATCGGCATAGCCGGATCCATAGCGGATGTATTCCTCATCCGTGTATCCGATCTCGTCGGAGAGATCAGATCCAGATTCTTATTCCACCTCTTCTTCCACTATAGGAGTGGGCTGGGTGGGTTTGATTTTCTCCGAGATCTTAAACTCTTCCACCTCTACGGACAAAGCAGATCCGGATTTTTCTTCCGCCATGGTCATCACCTCAAGGGTGGGTTGGGCGGGATGAGTTAAACCGAGATAAATATCGATCTCTCTGATGGACATGATTGTGTAGTTCGTCACGGGTTTTGAAGCCGGAATCCAGGTCTCGTCGAGAAGGACGAGAGGGACATCATTGACGTAGACCACGCGACCCGCGGCAATAATTTTGCCGATTCCTGCACGTGCGGATTCCGCCTGGAACGAAGCTCCAAAGGTCACTTGCCCCACTTGGGTGCCAACTATCGCCGGATTGTCGACAAGTACGCCAAAGGGGGTCCTAGTGGCGTTGGAAAGATGGGGTGTGAGACGTCGGATGTTCTAGGAGCGGTGATCACAAGTTTATCGAGGTTCTGATCTGACTGTGGTGATCGGATCCTACTCCTGCAAGCAACCCAGTAATATATCAGTGTCAGCCAGATGTTACAGCGGATTACAAGAGAGGTTCGCCTGTGCGAGTTGTGGTTGTTGTACGTGTTGCCCTAAAGGCTCCCATAGGGCTGGTTTATATAGATACTAGGGCCTAGGGTTATAGGAGAGACCTATCCGGCTACGTCACAGAGTCGGTAACTAATATAGCTTGGACTACATGTAATACTACAGGCCTAAGTCGGTAACTCTTCTGGGCCTTGCCGTAGCCAGAACTGGATCCTCCTCTTTCTCTGACTAGGCCGCCCGTTGTCACAACCCTCAGAATCGGCCCTATGCAAGTTTTAGCGAAACCCGCCAAACCCGCATAGAAACGATTCAAAGGTGCCCACCAGGCACTTTCGTGCGGGTGGAAAACGAAGTAATATCATTACACAATAGTCCTCGATGGAACCCACAAAACATATATATACAACGGCGACTCAATGAGTCAAGAATACAGATATTCAGTACAAAGATCCAAATCACCTTGAAAACGATACAGCGTTCGAGTACGGACAAGATGCAAATTGAGCTAAGAGCCCTGAAGAATAACCAATGGCGTCCATAACCCTGCCCAGGCCAAGCCGGAAGGGTAACCCTGCTAACGACGTCGATCTCAAAACCTGCTTAAACAAAAGGGGTGCCGACAAAGGGCAAAGGAAAAAGAGAGAGCGGTCAGTACTGAGGCCAGTACACGGCGAGGCTAGAATTCGGCGGTCCTCGCCTACATAGGTATGGTGGACTGAAGCGGCAGCGCAGCATGCACTAAACAACCTATAGAGACTCGAGATAACTGTCGGCTATCAGAGAGGGATAAGAAAGACCTATTCGGAACCAACCTGATACTACCACCAAACATACCCATCCTGGTATTTCCCCCTCGAGACCAAACGAGGAAGTCAACCGAGGAACTCACACCGTTGGCAGTTTTATTCATTCCGTTATAGTTGCGGCAATTACTAGTCAAATAAAGATGGCATGAGTCATCCTGGTATAATAAGCAGTGGGCAGTTTTAGTTAACCATTCCGTTGTAGTTGCAATACTTACTAGTCAAATATACGATTAGCATGAGATATCCCAAAACCCAGCAGTTGTTGGTACTTTTATTTAGCCATTCCGTTGTAGTGAAGCTGATTACTAGTCATATCGGATACAAGTCAAATTATAACAGTAAACTTTAGTTATAGTTGTCTATGATCGAGAACTGTGCTCCAAGTCGTCCATAACCGCGGACACGGCTTTTTGAAAAGATTTAACCCTGCAGGGGTGCACCAAAGTATCCACACGCACTTCGACCCTTTTTGCCAGATCAGTTAACATACACCCATCGGTATGTCGGCGGGGCCTAAGTCATGACGTTTCCCAGACCCAAAGAAAGTACATGGGGGCCACCCCACTAAGCTACCCGCAACGAAGTCGGCCGGTCTCCGAGACGGACTCAGGGTTTGTGTAGACGGCTGTAAACGACTGGGAACCCGAAAAGATGACTGGGCTTGTCGATACAGCAAAAACGTGTCACGATCCTAAACAGTATAGGTGCAGTACCTCGCACAATTTAAATAAAGCAGTAAAGCATGGCATAAGTACAGGATAGTAATAAAGCCCCAAACTACTTGTGGCCCCCGGTACAATACTTTGAAATCAGGTACTAATCGATGGGGGTGCCCATACACCCCACCTGTGGTTAGCACGCTCGATCTCGGAACAGGTGTCAAGAACTCGGGGTCCTACGGGACACAAGTGGACGGTTAACAACCAAATAACATCTATTGCCCACCTGTGCCTCTGCATTTTTACCTACTTCAGTTTTAGTTATTAAACAATAATTAAAGTCTTGATCATCTCCAACATTAAACATGCGGCAATACTCCAACAACTGAGGTACTGGACGACACGCAACAGCACTTGAGCAAGCGACTACGACGCGCAAGTCCAACTATCTACCAAACAACAGGTAATAGGATGTGTCCAAGGCAATATAAGGCTGCAAGGGATATCACGGGTACGACAACTAGAGCATCGCAACACAGATAGCAATAGATCAACAGGGGGGAATAAATACTATAAAAGTAAGATAGGTAGAAAGGGGGAGGTGCTCGCCTGAAAACATTGCCGAAGGTTCATCCGAAGATCGGGTCGACACTCGCATCAACTCATCGGCCTAATCCGTGAAGAAGCAAAGCACTAGAAGAAACACCGGATGGACTATTTAATACTATGACAGAAGATCAGGCATGATGCATGTATGATGTATGACATGGCAAAGGTGCAATGCAATTAGATCATATTAAGCGGAACCGGGGTCCCGACATTTAATTAATAGGTTTATGTTGTTTAGATACCCCGCATTTTAAATGTTGTCTTAACATGGCAAAAGATAGCACCGGTTCGCTACACCAATTTAAATGGAGTCCGGAATAAGACAAAGATATCCCGCATATAGACTCCATATTTAATTATGAGATGAATTGGCATAATGCCCCCAAACCACAGACAAGTATGCATGCATGAACAATTTAATATGCATCAGTTGATAATGTCATATTATAAAAATAATGGGGTCTCAGATAGGGAATCACTTTAGGGTTCGGCGAACTTGGGCTCCGAGGGGTTCGGGGTCGGGTCTCAGGGTTCGACGGGAGAATGGCTCGACGAGATCGGTCTCGGACAACGGAAGTCGATCTTGTCGCATCCGAGAAGAAGGACTTGGTTGGCGTCGGGGGCACATCGGATCCGCCCTGGTCGGTGCCGATCTTGTCGTTGCGAAGATCTTGTCGGGTCCTCGTATCGGGTCGGTCTTGGCGTTCGGGAAGAAGAACTTGGAGTGCGACGTCGTCGGCATCGGTGCGGGAAGGAGGTCTTATCGTTCCGTGTCGGTGACCTTGGCATCCGGGTTCTCGGCGAGCTCGGCGTCTGGGAAGGAGTACTTGTCGCACTGGGGTCTCGGTGTCCTCGGATCCGATTGAAGATCTTGGCGTTCCGGGCATCGGATCCCCGAGACCGGGGTCTTCGTCTCCGTGAGGAAGATCTTGTTGCATCCGTGAAGGCGATACTCGAGTATGGCCTTCTGGGGTTCCGGGAAGGAGAACATGGTATTCCTTGATGAAGAACTTGATGTTCCAGGTCGGAGCCGTGTGTTTCCAGGATTATCTCACTCGTCGATCATGATTCCCTCGTCATCAGACGGTCTTGTCTCATTTTAACAGTAGCACGAACACCTTGTGGTCAAGAATCAACAGAGATGGCAAATTCTTTCGAGTGGCCTCCAGACGTCGGGTACACAAGGCATAGAGCTGGTATGCTGCACAAGAGAAAAGGCCAAAGAAGTCCGGGTTGGAGCAGAGGGCCTCGAGGCACACATAGACGACCATGGCCACCGAGGTGTGCCTGCACACGGAACAGAGACGTGGCCAGGGAGGACGACGCGCGGGGCGAGCAGGGACACGGTCAACAGGGGGGAGGGCTCCACGACAAGGGAGGCAAGGCTGGCGGCGGCCTGCTGGGCGGAGATGCAGCGACGGCCGGGGGAGGGCGGGGTAGAGGCGGCCTGCAACGTGGCTCACAGACGAGCGACTCGGGGAGGACGGGATGGACGACGCTGGGCGGCGCCACCACGAGGAAGCGAGGAGGCCGGTCAGCGCGGGCTTGATGGCGAGACAGGCTCGACGGATAGTGGCGCGGGGTCGTGGAGCTCTGCCGTGGGGAGGGTGGCCGGAGAGAGAGGCGTGGGGAGGCGACCCGCGTGGCTGCGTCATGGCGACGGAGGGCGCGGCCGGGAGGCGGCCTTGGCCAGAGAGGAGAGGGTCGGCAGCACGCTTGCGGGAGGAGAGGCGAGCGGGGATGGAGGTCCTGATGCGGGGCTCGAGGGTGCCGAGCGGTTGGCGGCGGGGTTCGAGGATGAGCGAGCGGTCAAGGAAGGGGAACACGATCGTGACTAGGGTCGGGGTGGGGCCGCGTGCGTGTGGAGCGGGCGACATCGCGGGTGCATCCGCGCGCGTGTTGTGTTGGGTGCGATGTGTGGGTTTGGGTTTGGGTATGGGGCTAGCTGCTGGTGGGGCACATGCCGAGCGTGTAGGGCGTGTGTTTGGTGGCGTGGTGTTGGGGTTTGCAGGCAGCGCACATGGAGTGGATTGGGGTGGCGACGGGGAGGGGGACTGGGGTGAGGGTCTAGGGTTTGGGGGGTCTGGGAGATTAGGGTTAGGGTTTAGGTGAGGAAAAAAACTAGGGTTTGGTCTAGACGGTATGGGTTGGGCCTGCCGGGTGGTAGGTGGCCTGGCTTTCGGGCCGGGCTGCCTTCCCCGAACAAAATATTTATGTTAGTAATTTTTCCTGTTTTATTTATGAGGCCTTTTATAAATAATTTTAGACAAAACAAAATATTCGGAAAGACCGAGATTTCAATTTGAAATAGAGAAGGGGATAATTAGAAAACAATATAGGCTTTTGGGGAATAGGTTTAGTCAAACACATGCATGATGATGTCATGATGATGCGCAACATACAAACAACCGTGATTTGCTAGTACTGGTTTTTACCCGGGGTGCTATCATTACACAATAGTCCTCGATGGAACCCACAAAACATATATATACAACGGCGACTCAATGAGTCAAGAATACAGATATTCAGTACAAAGATCCAAATCACCTTGAAAACGATACAGCGTTCGAGTACGGACAAGATGCAAATTGAGCTAAGAGCCCTGAAGAATAACCAATGGCGTCCATAACCCTGCCCAGGCCAAGCCGGAAGGGTAACCCTGCTAACGACGTCGATCTCAAAACCTGCTTAAACAAAAGGGGTGCCGACAAAGGGCAAAGGAAAAAGAGAGAGCGGTCAGTACTGAGGCCAGTACACGGCGAGGCTAGAATTCGGCGGTCCTCGCCTACATAGGTATGGTGGACTGAAGCGGCAGCGCAGCATGCACTAAACAACCTATAGAGACTCGAGATAACTGTCGGCTATCAGAGAGGGATAAGAAAGACCTATTCGGAACCAACCTGATACTACCACCAAACATACCCATCCTGGTATTTCCCCCTCGAGACCAAACGAGGAAGTCAACCGAGGAACTCACACCGTTGGCAGTTTTATTCATTCCGTTATAGTTGCGGCAATTACTAGTCAAATAAAGATGGCATGAGTCATCCTGGTATAATAAGCAGTGGGCAGTTTTAGTTAACCATTCTGTTGTAGTTGCAATACTTACTAGTCAAATATACGATTAGCATGAGATATCCCAAAACCCAGCAGTTGTTGGTACTTTTATTTAGCCATTCCGTTGTAGTGAAGCTGATTACTAGTCATATCGGATACAAGTCAAATTATAACAGTAAACTTTAGTTATAGTTGTCTATGATCGAGAACTGTGCTCCAAGTCGTCCATAACCGCGGACATGGCTTTTCGAAAATATTTAACCCTGCAGGGGTGCACCAAAGTATCCACACGCACTTCGACCCTTTTTGCCAGATCAGTTAACATACACCCATCGGTATGTCGGCGGGGCCTAAGTCATGACGTTTCCCAGACCCAAAGAAAGTACATGGGGGCCACCCCACTAAGCTACCCGCAACGAAGTCGGCCGGTCTCCGAGACGGACTCAGGGTTTGTGTAGACGGCTGTAAACGACTGGGAACCCGAAAAGATGACTGGGCTTGTCGATACAGCGAAAACGTGTCACGATCCTAAACAGTACAGGTGCAGTACCTCGCACAATTTAAATAAAGCAGTAAAGCATGGCATAAGTACAGGATAGTAATAAAGCCCCAAACTACTTGTGGCCCCCGGTACAATACTTTGAAATCGGGTACTAATCGATGGGGGTGCCCATACACCCCACCTGTGGTTAGCGCGCTCGATCTCGGAACAGGTGTCAAGAACTCGGGGTCCTACGGGACACAAGTGGACGGTTAACAACCAAATAACATCTATTGCCCACCTGTGCCTCTGCATTTTTACCTACTTCAATTGTAGTTATTAAACAATAATTAAAGTCTTGATCATCTCCAACATTAAACATGCGGCAATACTCCAACAACTGAGGTACTGGACGACACGCAACAGCACTTGAGCAAGGGACTACGACGCGCAAGTCCAACTATCTACCAAACAACAGGTAATAGGATGTGTCCAAGGCAATATAAGGCTGCAAGGGATATCACGGGTACGACAACTAGAGCATCGCAACACAGATAGCAATAGATCAACAGGGGGGAATAAATACTATAAAAGTAAGATAGGTAGAAAGGGGGAGGTGCTCGCCTGAAAACATTGCCGAAGGTTCATGTGAAGATCGGGTCGACACTCGCATCAACTCATCGGCCTAATCCGTGAAGAAGCAAAGCACTAGAAGAAACACCGGATGGACTATTTAATACTATGACAGAAGAACGGGCATGATGCATGTATGATGTATGACATGGCAAAGGTGCAATGCAATTAGATCATATTAAGCGTAACCGGGGTCCCGACATTTAATTAATAGGTTTATGTTGTTTAGATACCCCGCATTTTAAATGTTGTCTTAACATGGCAAAAGATAGCACCGGTTCGCTACACCAATTTAAATGGAGTCCGGAATAAGACAAAGATATCCCGCATATAGACTCCATATTTAATTATGAGATGAATTGGCATAATGCCCCCAAACCACAGACAAGTATGCATGCATGAACAATTTAATATGCATCAATTGATAATGTCATATTATAAAAATAATGGGGTCTCGGATAGGGAATCACTTTAGGGTTCGGCGAACTTGGGCTCCGAGGGGTTCGGGGTCGGGTCTCAGGGTTCGACGGGAGAATGGCTCGACGAGATCGGTCTCGGACAACGGAAGTCGATCTTGTCGCATCCGAGAAGAAGGACTTGGTTGGCGTCGGGGGCACATCGGATCCGCCCTGGTCGGTGCCGATCTTGTCGTTGCGAAGATCTTGTCGTGTCCTCATATCGGGTTGGTCTTGGCGTTCGGGAAGAAGAACTTGGCGTGCAACGTCATCGGCATCGGTGCGGGAAGGAGGTCTTGCCGTTCCGTGTCGGTGACCTTGGCATCCGGGTTCTCGGCGAGCTCGGCGTCCGGGAAGGAGTACTTGTCGCACCGGGGTCTCGGTGTCCTCGGATCCGATTGAAGATCTTGGCGTTCCGGGCATCGGATCCCCGAGACCGGGGTCTTCGTATCCGTGAGGAAGATCTTGTTGCATCCGTGAAGGCGATACTCGAGTATGGCCTTCTGGGGTTCCGGGAAGGAGAACATGGTATTCCTTGATGAAGAACATGATGTTCCAGGTCGGAGCCGCGTGTGTCCAGGATTATCTCACTCGTCGATCATGATTCCCTCGTCATCAGACGGTCTTGTCTCATTTGAACAGTAGCACGAACACCTTGTGGTCAAAAATCAACAGGGATGGCAAACTCTTTCGAGTGGCCTCCAGACGTCGGGTACACAAGGCATAGAGCTGGTATGCTGCACAAGAGAAAAGGCCAAAGAAGTCCGGGTTGGAGCAGAGGGCCTCGAGGCACACATAGACGACCATGGCGACCGAGGTGTGCCTGCACACGGAACAGAGACGTGGCCAGGGAGGACGACGCGCGGGGCGAGCAGGGACGCGGTCAACAGGGGGGAGGGCTCCACGACAAGGGAGGCAAGGCTGGCGGCGGCCTGCTGGGCGGAGATGCAGCGACGGCCGGGGGAGGGCGGGGTAGAGGCGGCCTGCAACGTGGCTCACAGACGAGCGGCTCGGGGAGGACGGGATGGACGACGCTGGGCGGCGCCACCACGAGGCAGCGAGGAGGCCGGTCTGCGCGGGCTTGATGGCGAGACAGGCTCGACGGACAGAGGCGCGGGGTCGTGGAGCTCTGCCGCGGGGAGGGTGGCCGGAGAGAGAGGCGTGGGGAGGCGACCCGCGTGGCTGCGTCATGGCGACGGAGGGCGCGGCCGGGAGGCGGCCTTGGCCAGAGAGGAGAGGGTCGGCAGCACGCTTGCGGGAGGAGAGGCGAGCTGGGATGGAGGTCCTGATGCGGGGCTCGAGGGTGCCGAGCGGTTGGCGGCGGGGTTCGAGGATGAGCGAGCGGTCAAGGAAGGGGAACACGATCGTGACTGGGGTCGGGGTGGGGCCGCGTGCGTGTGGAGCGGGCGACATCGCGGGTGCATCCGCGCGCGTGTTGTGTTGGGTGCGATGTGTGGGTTTGGGTTTGGGTATGGGGCTAGCTGCTGGTGGGGCACATGCCGAGCGTGTAGGGCGTGTGTTTGGTGGCGTGGTGTTGGGGTTTACAGGCAGCGCACATGGAGTGGATTGGGGTGGCGGCGGGGAGGGGGACTGGGGTGAGGGTCTAGGGTTTGGGGGGTCTGGGAGATTAGGGTTAGGGTTTAGGTGAGGAAAAAAACTAGGGTTTGGTCTAGACGGTATGGGTTGGGCCTGCCGGGTGGTAGGTGGCCTGGCTTTCGGGCCGGGCTGCCTTCCCCGAACAAAATATTTATGTTAATAATTTTTCCTGTTTTATTTATGAGGCCTTTTATAAATAATTTTAGACAAAACAAAATATTCGAAAAGACCGAGATTTCAATTTGAAATAGAGAAGGGGATAATTAGAAAACAATATAGGCTTTTGGGGAATAGGTTTAGTCAAACACATGCATGATGATGTCATGATGATGCGCAACATACAAACAACCGTGATTTGCTAGTACTGGTTTTTACCCGGGGTGCTACACCCGTGAAGCAAAGCTCTAACCCGTTGGTGGGCCACCCTGGTCAGTGAGTCATGTGGGTATGCCTGGAAAGTATATCCCCAACATCAGACTCGGGAAGCTTCTCAAGCTAATAAGTTGTAAAAAATCAGTGCAAAATAAAGTCGGATATGAGATGAAAAAGAAAAATGCATAAAGATAGAGTCAAGAAAACTCAACGGAGTCAGAGGACGGTTAGCTATATACATCTTCATGGAGACTTCAGGTATCTTCTTGTTCACTCTCTCCTTGATCAAAAATTCCATCCTGGTCTTGGTAGTCCTTTGCAAGTATGCGATTCGGACGAACCTTCAGGCTATCCTTCCGGTCTCCGGTGACCGTGTGCATCAGGCGATCTTCGTGATGCTGCAATGGTTGAATCCGGCGATCCATCCAGTAGTGTATCAAATCGGATCCGTGGAGCCCTGGTTCTTCATCAAAAACTCAATCCGCCTTTTGGAGATGATCAAGTCTTCGGAAAGTTTCGGCGCGTCTGTGTCCATGATTCTTGGTCGAATGAAGCACCGTCTACGAAGGCCGGAAGACCTTTCGCCTTTTTTGGAGACGGAATATACTTATGATAGAAGAAAGTTCCATCCCATCTCTTTACTGGTTCACTAGCATTAATCCTAGGATAAATTCGTTTTCTTCTGAGGACTAAGCTAAGAGTGCCAGTGGTGTAAGGAACACCAGCACTGATGGAGTTATTACGGGTACCATAGTAGTACCGGAAAAGGATAAGACTCGGCCTAATGCCAATAAATCTCTCACTAAGAGTTGCGTGAGTGCTAAGCTCGATCAAGTAATTGGGAGGAAGGATATGAAGCTGCACACCGTAATATTGGAGAACTTCGGTGAAGAGCTCCGATGGTGGAAGGCTAAGGACGCGGTCGACGTGCGTTTCGAATAGGACTCGCTCACCGTCGCGCAGTGTGGGAACAGAATCTCCTGCTGTTGGGGATATACTTTCCGGGTATACCCACAGGACTCGCTGACCAGGGTGGCCCACCAACGGGTTAGAGCTTTAATTCACGGGCGGCCCAGTCAGAGAAAGAGGAGGAGCCAGTTCCGGCTACGACAAGGCCTAGAAGAGTTACCGACTTAGGCATGTAGTATTACTTGTAGTCCAAGCTGTATCTAGTTACCGACTCTGTAACGTAGACGGATAGGTCTCTCCTGTAAGCCTAGGTTCTGGTGACTATATAAACAAGCCATATGGGAGCCTTTAGGGCACAATACCAACGACCATAGCAATAGCTACGATCACAACTCGCACAGGCGAACCTCTCTTGTAATCCGCTATAACATCCGGCTTACGCCGATATATTATTGGGTTGCTAGAAGGAGTAGGATCCGATCATCATAGTCGGATCTGAACCTGGGTAAACTTGTGCTCACCGCTCCTGGAACATCTTACGTCTCACACCCCACCTTCTCAACGCCGTTAGGACCCCCTATGGCGTACTTGTCGACAATCCGACAACACCAGCGCCACTCCGCCACGTGCCGGCGATGAGGTAGCCCTTGTCTTCCATGTGTTGGATCTCGGTGTCTTCTATGGCGCTTGGGACCCAGATGCCCCACAGTTTCCTCTCATCTGACGACGACATGCATGTTGCCGTTGCCGCTCCGGAGCTTGGTGATGTTTCCATCTCGCCGGAGAGGGTCAAGAACTGGCGGTGCTAAGGGTTTTTGGGTGTGCAGATGGGGAGGATGCGGAGCGCTCGAGGAGTACAAGGAGGCAATGAAGAAAGGCGAGGAATGAATCTGGGAGAAAGAGATCTCTACTTTTATTATCCTCCGTGCCAAGATTCGCGCTGATCCACCTGATTTGCGCCACACGTATAGGAGAGAGATGGTGGCTTCCTCGCCACGCCTCCCCCCTCGATTCTCGTGCGAGCATTGAAACAGTTTCCTGTTCCATAAAGAACGGACCCACCAACGGTCGTGCTGACAGGATGTTTGTCAGTGACAAGACCTGGTCTGAAAAAGTTGTCAGATAGCACGGCACTGTTTAAATCCGTCTCATATTTTGAAACAAGCAGGAAAATGACTCAAGTCGAGAAGACATATCCGACTCAGATAAGACTCGGAATCCTACACTACTGGATGAAGTTTTCGGGAACCCTTCAAGATTCTCAAGACGAAGAAACCATCAAACTAGACGATTGATCTGACTTTGGATCTTGGAGACTTCCAAGGGCTATTGTTGGGTATTTACTATCCGGGTATACCCACAGGACTCGCTGACCAGGGTGGCCCACCAACGTGTTAGAGCTTTGCTTCATGGGCGGCCCATTCAGAGAAAGAGGAGGAGTCACTTCCGGCTAAGACAAGGCCCAGAAGA
The DNA here is from genome assembly GCA_916181665.1 of Avena sativa. Classification (NCBI taxonomy): domain Eukaryota; kingdom Viridiplantae; phylum Streptophyta; class Magnoliopsida; order Poales; family Poaceae; genus Avena; species Avena sativa. The sequence continues at coordinate 90,469,637 of OV702281.1, forward strand.
GTTACCGACTTAGGCTTGTAGTATTACTTGTAGTCCAAGTTGTATCTAGTTACTGACTCTGTAACGTAACCGGATAGGTCTCTCCTGTAACCCTAGGCCCCGGTGACTATATAAACCAGACCTATGGGAGCCTTTAGGGAACCAGATCATAGATCAACCACAACCTACTCACACAGGCGAACCTCTCTTTTAATCCGCTGTAACATCCGGCTCTCGCTGATATATTACTGGGTTGCTAGAAGGAGTAGGATCCGATCACCGCAGTTGGATCTGAACCTGGGTAAACTTGTGCTCACCTCTCCTGGAACACCGTACGGCTCACACCCCATCTTCTCAACGCCTTCAGGACCCCCTATGGCGTACTTGTCGATAATCCGACGATAGATGGTATTGGAAAGATGTTGCTCCTATTGCCAGGAATTTGAATCTTCGGTTGACCTTGTAGATGCTACTTCATGAGAGGCGCCGGTATCACTTCTTGAGGTCGTAGGTTTATTGGAAAAGGCATTTAACTAGCTTCCGAGTAGTTAGTTCTAAGCTAGTTATGTGTCTGATAGGTTGGAGGGTTGTCGTTTGCGATTGGAGGTCTAGGAACACGGTCATATAAGATGGACTCATTCTGGGTTGGGTCTAATGCAACGTCATGGGTAAAACACATGGAAGGGAACATCAAAATAGCATAACATTGAATAGGGTTCATACATAGTTTAGCAGGTCTGCGTTGGCCAGCTGCGATGGTACTTAACGTATTACATAATAGGGTTAAGCTGATAGGCATCGAATTACTTAGGTTTTTACAAAACAGGTTCTGGGACGGTACATAATTCTACCCCATGCTAGGTAGGAGGTTACTTTTGTTGCCATGACTACTCCATAGGTGCTCCTTTAATTTTCTTGTGATCTACCCGTGGGTTGAGAAGATGATCTAGGTTTGGCATTGGTTTCCATTGGTGTTGTTTTGGCGATCTTGGGTGCACTATGGGTCGTCTGGGGAGATCCGATGGGTGGCTTAATCTCTAAGGGTTGGTTGTTCCCTCTCAGGAAGTGTCTTCTCGGAGGGAGAGGAGTCTCTGGAGTGAGTGGCTTCCTGATTATTTTGCTCGAGGGGCTCATTGATTCTTGGCCCTTATTTTGTTTGATGGAGATCGAGTGGGGCACTCGTGGGAGAAGTGGCCCGGTTGGACGCAGGTGGAACAAACACGTGTCTCGGTCTCGGGTTTGCCTTGGGCTTGCTTTAGAGTTTTATTGATGGTAGATGATACTTTGGGGCCCACCTTTGTGGGAGCATTGTCCTTTCCACGTTGGGGACACTCTCGGCTGTAATGACCCGGTTGATCACAGGAGAAGCAGGTACCTTGCTTGGGACATGCCTTTCTTGATGACTTCCCAATGCTTACACATGGGAGTTGACGAGCCTTGCCAATCAGGAGATATAAGGGGAAGTCGGCCGGGACATGGTCTTAACCCTCGCAGAGGAAACATGTGACTAGCTGGCCGGGTTGGGAAAACCGCTAGAGAATGGAGGGCCCCACAATTTTTGCAGTTGCCTTCGCATTGGCTAGCTTGATGTCCTTCTTCTCCGTAAAGGCTTCATGCTTTCTTCGGGCTTCCGGTCTTCATGGACATATTCAGGGAGTTCTTTTTGTTGATGATCTTGCTGGTTATGGAAGTAAGTTGTGTTAAGAGGTTAGCCTTCGGAGTTCAAAATAGAGGAACTAGTGGGGTATAAAACTAGAGGGTACTATGGTTGTCAAAACAAGCAGGTCCAACAAGGGTTTAGGCCTCATGGGAGGGGGTAGTTACAGGTTAGGTGAGGTGGAGTTGACGTGATACTCTTTGGTTGCCATCCTGCTGAGGAGAGGTCTCAATTTACAAGATTATGGGTGTTGGTGTCAGGATACACAAACAAGGCGGTCTAAGCGATAGGGTCGAATGATCCAAAGTAGACAAGCAACACATTTCAAGCATCATATAAGAATATGACAAACAAACAAAGCGTACAATAGGTACCAAGGAGTGACTACGCGCCATTAGGGGAATCCTATATTGAAGATGTATATCATAGGTGCGGATGTTGCTGGCGGTCTTAACTTCTGTCTTGCCATATGGGGTCATCTGTGCCGCACTTGATCCTTTGGGGCGATGAAGGATGCTGTTGGTAGGGTGATCTTGTAGTGTCTCTCGTCATTGGTAGTTTATTTGGTTTGATTGTCTCTGTTGTGCTTTATTTAGGTGCCTCCATCTTCACGGTTTCCAAGTCAGACTTGTTTTTGAAAATGGTACATTTGAAGGTAGACGAGGTATAGAGTAAGCCATTTTCAAGTAGTTTAAGTCAGAGGAGATAATATAAGGAATCTTTCTAAAATATTTTGGGAAAATAGTTTTCGAAAGCCAGGGTTTTCAGAAATAGTGGTTTTACTGTCTAACGTCCATGCTAACTAAGGTCTCCTACAGTCAGGATGGCTCTGATACCAAGTCTGTGAGACCCCGGAATTTACGGTCAGAGAATCCATATTATGCCTGCAATTCACGTTCCCATGATCAGTGAGCCGTGATCATAACCAACTAGTATCATTACAGCATCCAGAAAGTAACGAGTACAAACTTACATCATTGCCACTATGGCGATCATGAACATCAGTAGCGGAATTTCCATTCATAGAGCCCATGTCAAGCCTTAGCCTACAGGCAACTGACTAGGAAGACAGCCAAGCTCGCATAGACGTCAGCATCTCCATCGTTCCTTGATCCTCTGAAAGTCTAGCCAAGTGAATAGCTAGGGACAATGCCAGTGATTACTTTGAATGTACTCGCAAACCACCTTAAGAGAACAATAATAACAAGAGGATATGCAATATGGATGTGCTAGTCGGAGGGATCCAAGAGAGTTTCTTTTCTCAAATAGTTTCTCTCATAGATATAAAAACTAAATATCTCTGTTGAAAACTTTTGTAAACATTTTGGAAACCTTTTTGAGAAGTTTTGGAAAACACTAGGATTGGGTCACCCATTCATTTTTTTCCTTCTGGTCATCCCATGACCAAACTCATTTCCTTCCTTTCCGACCATCCCATGGTCAAAACATTTCTAAAGCTATTGCTTTTCTGAAGTCCTTTTTGTAATAAAAACCAGCACCTCTCTACAACAACCTTCCCAACCATCCATGCCCATGGACATGGCTATTCAAATAGATTTACACTCTACAGAGGTTGTACACTTTACCCACACCATCCGGGTACCCTGCCCTGACCTATAAAGATTTTGTGTCTAGTAACCGGTCAAGACTCTCCGGATGCCACTCTAGTATAGGCCCTACCCTATGAGTTGTTCCCCTCAACACCGGGACATCTGGATCCACGGACCAATCGGAGTGCCTTACGACTCCTTGAGAAGGGGCACTTTTAATGAGGGGCTCATAATATAGCCCGGCTGCTCCCGAGGGTAGTTCGCAATTCCTCCAGGTCATTGTCCCGAAGTTGAAACTTTTTGTAAAGTAACCTCGGATTCGAGGGAGATGATCCCTTATAAGTAGTCATGAGAATTCCCACACCAGAGTAGCAAACTTCAAATCCAGCCCTGTCCCATACCAGAGCAATGTGGTTGCATGGGTTAATTGTTCTAGCAAAATTGCAAAGAACAGACCTTTTTCCTCCATCTTTCGTCTAGCCTTTTTGTAAAAAAAACCTTTTTCATTTCTCGAACTTCTCTTGGTAGGATAAACCTCACCAAGTTTTTGCCACAAAACATTTTTGTAGAACTTTTCCTGAGGTCTTCCCATCCTATAGTTTTTCTACGGCTAAAACTGGGTCTCCAAAGGGGGTATGGTGGTATACACCATCTACCATACTAGGGACGAGTAGGTGTCGGCAAGGGGATTGTACTTAGTAATAGAAATGTGTAATGGTTTGGAGGATCCAAGCCACTACCAGATTTAACTCATCATATATTTAAACAATATATTTTTATAAACAGTAGGTAAAACATGCATAAGTAAAACAGTAGGACATGTGCTTATGAGCAAGAAGGTTGCTTACCTGTGATCAAAAATATGGCATATATGTCCCTATACTTCTTCTTTAGATAACCAAGAATACCAGTAATAAAAATAAGATCTCTTCTTCTTTTCGTCAATACAATCGCAACTATCGCCGTCGTCGAGTATACATGCAAAAAAGAAAAGCCACAATCAACACAAGGCATACAAGAACCTATACAAATCAGCAAGCAAACATACAACACATTATTTACTTCAGTAGGTTTTGACCAATTGGGACTAAAGCAATTGATTTCATTTTAGTTGCAATTGTGGAATTACTATTAAGATTAGAGGCTAAAACTACCTATTTAAGGGGTTTTAAGGCAAGGCTAAGTTCTGTATGATATCAATATGTAAAAATGATAACATCAGATAGGTATTGATAATATGACACCAACAAAAGTGGTTTCACTATTTTATCAACTTCCTTTGATTTACTATGCATTTTCTAGTGATTAAAAACTCTAATTTGAGGAAATAAATCACCAAAAAAGTTTTCTAGGTCCAAAAATTATTTCTTTGGATGGTTAAGTAGTGTTTGGTGGACTGGTTTACTAAGATTTGGAATCACTTCAAAATATTTAAAAGAATGCTCTCAAGAAAATCCCAAAGTCAGTTTTGGTAGATATTTGTCGTTTTTACCAGATTTAATTTACATGGGATATTGATATGATTCCAAAGACACATGCTAGGTATTTGAGATACCTTACTACAGAAATTGGAATCACTCTTTTTGGATTTACATAACTACAGTACTGATTTTGTTGGTTAATTAACTAGGAACAGAACAGTTTAATTCATAGTAAATCAACCAGGGCTTAATAAATTTAGGGCTGCTAGGTTTTGATAGATATTGGTATGCAGGTGTTCTGGGAGTTGGAATTAGGTCAGTACCACCTTTGGTTTGGCCTAGAGAATTTCCTAAATTCTGGAATTCCTTATTTTTTTATTTTTGCTACAGGAAAACTAGGAAGCAAATAGGATGGGTTAAGGATGACATGCAAGGTACTTGAGATACCTTTCAGTAGCTAAATATTTCACTCCAATAGGAGTTGTAGAACTCACTTAAAGATTTTATTAGTGAAAAAGATGCATCTAGGCACTTGATTTGTTAGAATTAATCTGGACATCAACTTGGGGAAGTTACTACACTACATGTTGCAGCATCCGGTAGGGTATATGCTAAAATTATTTCTTGGACAATTGGATGTATTTTTCAATTTCATACAATTTAAATATGAGTAGCTAGATCTGGAATAAAAAGAAATGTTTAAAAGAAGAAGAAGGGTGGGAAGGCACTGGGCCAAATCTAGGGAAACACGGCCCAACGCCAGTGCTAACCAGCCCAGCCGGGAGTCGCTGCGCGTGGGAAATGGATTCAAGCACTGAGGGAGGGGGCACATTTGTAAGCGAAGTAAGGATGATGAAGGGGTACGAGGTGACGGTGGCCATCTGATCTAAGGGGGATCCACGGTCGTGGGTCGTCTTCCACCTCTGTCTCGACCCGACAGAGGGGAAACCCTAGGGCGGGTCAGAGTTGGACAGTTTCTCACCTAGGGGGCTTGTAGGTAACGGGGAGGTGGCAGAGGAGACGTGGCTTGGCGCGGGGAGTGCAACGACGGGCAGCACCACCCATTTTGGTGTTGGGACGGGAACACGAGTAGCGGCACCGATGAATCCTTTGGGAGCTCACCTGAGGGGCTGCCAGGAGCCGACCTGAGAAGTGAAACGTGTAGGGTTAAATGCATGGGATCAAGGCAAGTTTGACTAGGTAACATGCAGAGGGAGGGAATAACAGAGGAGGAGCTACGCTCGGATCTCGCTCGGGGCCAAGATTTTCATTTGCTTCTTCTCTCGGGAAAAAAAGCAGGAGAGAGTGATTGGGGGTACAAGGGAGGTAAGGGAGAGGGGAGGAAACTAATGAGCAGAAGGGAAGGTTCTGGGGTGGCCTGTGGGCTTATATCCCAAGAGGGGATCTTCCATGTTGCACCCGGTCCATGAGAGACATGAGAGAATGGGAGGGCTCGGGATTGGCGGTTGGGGTGGTGGTAAGGTCAAGTTAGGGCCACGGGAGGGCAGAGAGAGGTAGGCTCACAGTTTGGTGTAAGATTTCTTCTCTCTTTCTTTATTTCGGCCATAGGGAGGAAATGGGGAGAGGGAGGGCTAGGGTGAGCTCATTGGTGTGGAGAGTAGGTGGAGGAAGGTGTGTGGGTCTGGGATACGACCAGAGAGGAGTGGGAGGCGTGCTGCGACTTGGGTGGGGAGCAAAGATCAAGATTTGGTGAGATTTTCTGTGTCTCTCTCTTTTACTCTTCATACTCCAATCACTAGGGACAAAAGAGGTGGTGTGCTACAGTATCTTGGGTATAGTTCATGACTAGAAGAGTGTGAAGGTTGCTGTGGTGATTGATGGTGAGACTTTGATAAATATTTGCTTTAGTTTAGCCCATGTTTTGATTTGTTTGCACAATTTGATCAAAATGGTGCTTGTGAAGGAAGTTTAATAATTTTCATTGGTCGAGGTGGGAATATGGTACTGGTATATGGATATGGTCAAGGTACATCCCTAGGATTTATTTGGGATTTTTCTAAGGAGTATCAGTCCTCTTGAATCCATATATTTAAATAGTGCTGAAATGGTGTTTAGAAGCTCATTTGACATTTTTACATTGGACAAGTGTGGTTTTTGATGTGATATGGCCCTAAATACCATATCACACACTGTAGAATTTTATTGGAGTTTATATGGAAGAAAAAGTATTTTTAAGCCATTATTTCTTGTTTTAGCCATTTAATAAAAGGGCAAAAAGAAATAATAAAGCATCTCAAAAATATTTATTTTTCAGGTGGGAAGGCATCATGTGTGCCTTGAGTTGGCAAAGTAGTTTGTAGAAAAACAAACTTTCCTTTATAGGAAAAGTTTTGAAGATTTGGTCAAGGAAGGAAATAATTAGTTTTAGGGACAAACTAATTATGGAGAAATTTTATAAAATATATTCCCAAGTAAAATGATGTCAAATTTAAGTATAAATCACAATTAACCTTGGGTTTTTGCAAAACAAGATGTATTGTGGGAAGACGGCAAGGATTAGAGGATATACGGTTTTGTTATTTTCATACCACCTAAACTTGGTTTGATTAGGGAGCTCAAATCTCACCTTGATACAAGGGATAGATGGATAGGTAGACCAAGTTATGTAGATGATAATGGCAGCAATAGTTGAGCTTGGTTGTATTTTAGGTGAACTAGAAGTGATGGCAAACTTTGTTGAAAATAAGGTTGTCACAGCAGATGTGTCATGAAGCCTCATAAACCATGTGGGTTTAAGAAGCACAAAGATCCAATGGAAACTAGTGAAAGGTGGATTGATATACCATGGTTATTAGGTCATAACCATGCAGAGAGTTGGTCAAGAGAAGGTAACATATGGATGTGTGCTTCTGCCAAAGTAGGCAAGATGATAAGATTTGCATAAAAGATTATTATCTTGTCTACAAAACCATCAAGGATGAGTGGGTCAAAGAAGTGTTCAGCCAAGGACAAGAGTGGGCCTTGGTAGTACTAATGATGTAATACAAGATGGTTCAAGTACATTCTAAGAATGCACATAGATTAGAATAGGTGGAGTCTTAAATATTGAATCCAAATAAGGATTTCAGACTTAGCCAAATTTTGGCAGATTCGTGTATTTGGACAAGTATGAAGGAGGGAGATATTTGGAGAGGATGCATGGATCCATCCTCATCATCAAGTGGTTGACATTGAGGTATATATTGAGTATAGGGGATCCATGCTTGTATTTGGTATTTGATGAGTTGGATGCTAATACAAAGTTTTAGCTCAGGATTGATCTGGTTAAGTAGATTAGAGGGTCACCTAAGTGACTTAGGGTAGATCCAGCTTAGGATGCTTGGTTTGAGATTGGTGGTCTTAGGTATTGATTTTATCCCAAGGGATGAGATCCTAGATTGTCTCATGCTACTTCCTAAGCATACAAGTCATCACACATAGCAGATCAAAGTAATTCATCAAACAATAGATCAAGGCAAATCATCATAGCAAACTTATCAAACTCCTAGTAAGGTTACCATAAAGCCTATCTTGAGGTAAGGATGGGTATTTGAAGAGGTTGAATTTTGAACTAAGATAAGTACATCTTGGTATTTCTACCAAGATTAGAATGAAAAGGTTTTAGGAAAGGTTTTGGAAAACCTAGAGATAAGAGTAGTTGAAGGTTATGACTTGAAAACATAAGGATATTATATATAGATCTCCATAGTTTTGTTAAGTCGAAACTAATAAAAAAATTCTTGGGTCAAATCATCTTGGCCCAAGTTTGAATTGCCAGAACTTTTGAGGAAATGGAAGATGAGCTAAGGCATTTCTTTTGTGAAATAGTTTTTGTCAACTGAGGTTGAGGTAAGGAGTATATCATCTAATACACAATCAGTGGCATGAACACAAATTTAAAAAGTAAGCAAACATGGCAACACTTGACAAGAAAAGTTTGTGTTCCCCCTGATTTTTGCCTTTTGGACAACAAAACAGAGATGCTAAATTGGGATGTTACACATCGCTTGGAGCATGTGTTGGCTTCAAGGTAGAAGAAATGAAGAAGAATAAGAATAAGAAGAAGAAGAAGAAGAAGAAGAAGAAGAAAGTGAAGAAGATCAATTGTTGTTCAAGGATTCAAGGAATGATCCGGAGATTTGTCAAGTAGAAGTTGAGCCTATGGCAAGTGTATCTTGAATAACAAGATGGTGTGATATCTCATGTGTACATTCAAGACACCAACATAATAAACAAAGAAGACATGAAGTGTAAGTTCAAGATGTGCCATCTCGAAGAGATCATATGCTTGAATCTTTCCATCCTTATGATGATCATGAATATGTGAGGATATTCCTAAAACAGAGGCTCTTCCATAGTGGAGTAATGGGGAGCAAATTCCAAGTCTTCACCAAGCTAGTGCAATGAAGAAAGGTGCTCCACCTTGAGGTGTACAAGATCATCATCATCAAGACCAAGTGGAATATGCGCAAGGAAAAGGCATGATTTTGATAGGGTTTATTTCTTACCGGCCTCGTGGTGTTAGTTGGGAGACCGATTTATAGGATAGATAACTGTACTATCAAGAGGGGATCTCGAGTGAGTAACTTGATCATACCCTTCGGAGAGAGATCAAACCTTTGCATACCTGGCATCATATTTCTTGGTTATTATCCATGAGAGTATTTAGAGCTTGTGTTAATCTCCATGACAAGCTCAAGTTCATCAAAAACGGATTTCATATGTATTCTCTATTGTGTTTTCGATATTCACTACTGCAGAATAGTTTATTAATGACAGGCTCAAAACATCCACTAGTGACAGGCAAAGCGCCTGTCACTAATGACTATTCACTGATACACGGCTACTAGTGACGGGCAAGTGCCTGTCACTAGTGTGTATACTAGTGACAGACATTTATGTGTGCCGGTCACTGATATATGTATACTAGTGACATGCATCTATACTAGTGACATGCAAAAGAGATGCTTGTCACTGATTTTAATCAAAGACTACAGTCATGTGGTTGTTTGTAGTGACAAACACATTATCTTGCCTGTCACTGGTTTGAATTTCAATAATAAAAAAATTAAATGTGTTTTCCACATATATTCGAGAGAGCACAATAAGATGTGATAAGAATATAAAATGCATTTCCACGAATATTTAGGATAGTACAATAAAATATTCTACCAATGATACTCACATAAACCAATATGACATAATATTTGAGAACTTCCAATCTATCATAGACTAAAGAAGAATAGTTTCTTGATGAGTTATCCAGCAATCAACTTGAACTCCAAAGAATATCACCATCACAGTACATTTATTGGTCATATCCATAGTTCCAAGTTTATTTCAGTGTTCTATATGTTCATCATCTTGTTGAGGTGCAAATTCTTTCATTATGTCTTTCTTGTATGGACCGGAATCGCATAGGACATTGATGACGTGCTTAACCTGATACAAACAAGGAAATGAGCATATAATTGTGAGCAATGTCACAATGTGTTTGCAACATAGTTGCTGGATATAGAGTGTAGCTATTAAATACCATAATGGGGATTACATAGGGGCAAAGCCACGATTTGAGTATATGGGGCGAGGCGTGAGCGGAGTCAAAAAGAATCAGAGGTAGATTTTTTTTGCTAGTATTAACTTCAAGTTCTTGTCCATTGGTCAATAGTGGACACATCATAAATTTTGAGCCCTAACCATCATAGCTATTGCTCATGAATATAAAGTTTTTTTTCAATACTACATACATAAGGACTGTATGGGGAAATTTTTGTATTTTATAGTAGCACTACTACCATGCGTGAATTGAAAATCCTATCATCATTTGTGAATACACTTTCTCAAAGATAATATACATGTGTATATGTACTCAAGAAATGCCAGACTGCCTTTACTATTTATATAATAGTTTTTCTTACCACCAATTTAATGGCCAGAAGATGTTCTTTAATCTTATTAAGCTATGTACATGTATGATTTAAAATATCAAATTACAATGGAAAGCATAAGTTCAACATATGGTATTATTTCGGGACAAAAAAACTAAGTTATCTGTATCCGCAGTTCTACCAAAGTTGCTAGTTGGAATGCAGCAGAAGCAAAAAAAACTATTAGTTTTACCTTTGTTAGCAAGTTACAATTTGAAGAGCTCATTGCTTGCATATGTCAACTGCTGAAATTACAGAGTTCAGTTCTTAACAGTGAGTACATCAGCCTGCAAGAGTACACAATGAGCATTACTTGCTAAATCAGCAAAAATAAATATTCAAAGGGAAGCTTTTTAGCATATAGGCAAGTTAGATTTACTCTAGGAGTCATCATACTTCTAGTATTATATTTTCTCTAGTTCTAGAAGGGTTCATGTCTTGGGAAGAGAACTGCCAATACCTTTACTCCTCCTGTAACCGGAAGGCACAATGTACTTGCACTAAGAACTTCAGTGGCAATAAGGTCAGGGAGAAGCATAAACCAAAAGTTTCCAGTGTCATGCATAAGACCGGGCACGTCCCTGGCTATGTTGCTACGTATCTTCTCTAGAAGAGTGAGGCTACAATAAGAACATGTGAAGGTAAAAAATGAATAGATTAGGGATGTGCATAAGGGATGTGCACAGTTACCTAGCTCACTCCAGGACTTAGATTCTTGCAAAGTAAATTGATCTTTAGACCTTTTGAGGAAAACTCATGCTATAAAGAACAATGTAACTTTGCCAATATATTATTAGTTTTGCTAAAGTGAATCAAACATAACTACAATCAGTATAGCTTGTAATCAGAGGACATATAGTATTAGCTTGTAAAAATGCTATACTTATATACACATCACACTAGGTATAGCTTATACGTTTTAAAGCACAATCATATCTACTTTATAACAAGAATTGCTTGTTGTAATGACCTCGGATCGGTAAGGATCCTAAGTCCCTGTGATTAACATGCTAGTCCCTGGATCAATAGCTAGCACTCACAGTCGATGAAATATCATGTAAAACACAGTCTTTATTACACGGAGAATCCAGAGTATGAAATTATTACAAAAATTGCTTAGCATTATGCTAGCTCAAATAACAGCAGAAACATAAAAGCAGCATGAGTCCATCAACGCCCAGGCTTGTCGAGTGTAGACCCGCGATCCCTACGCACCTTTCAATCTTCGGATTCTGCATATAAGACGTGCAGCCAACAAGTTGGGTCAATACTTTGAATGTATTGGCAAATTACACCAAGGAGGGAAAAGACTATCTCTACATGCAAGGCTGGTATAGGCTGTAGAGTTCATTTGCTCAAAGCTAATTTTCTTAAGTAGAGAGAAGAATAGAAGATTGCCCTACTTTGTAAACATTTGCTTGGATAAAATAAGGTCGAGTGGCACACAAGGATATTACGCACCAAGTGTCCAAACAACCAAACAGTTGGATATTACGCACCAAGCGTCACTTGGATATTACACACCAAGTTCCCCAAATTCCCACCCATTAGCGATATTACGCACGACATGGGGTTTCAAAACTCTGTTTTTAGAAAAGAGAGAGGAAGATCCTTCAGAGGCTCCATCCTTCAGACGCTCATTGTTGTTCTGTTACCATGAACACGGCTGATCGATCAGATTGCAATACTCTCGAGAGTTTGTGCACTTTACCCACAATCCACGATCAAGTCCTTTTACAGACAAGACCATGGCGAGGCTTTCCCTTAGTAGCCCCTCTACCTTCCGGATCCAACCGTGCCAAGAACCTCCAAATGTTGGTACCCAGGTGAGGTTTCCCACTAAGTACTAGGCCAAGACAGAGCCCATAATGTATTGTGGTTGCACTGGAAGCTTCTGAATTCTGAAACATGGCAGACTTCTTTGATTTCTGGGCGGCCGTCCTCCACCAAAATCTCACTCGTTGACCCGACAACCATTCCGCCCAGAAGAAAACTTAGTTTTATATTGAAGTGGATTTGAGAATAAAAGTTTACTCTAGAGAGCCTTTATACTTAGAAAAAAAAATTCTTTGTCTTTCGAACCCCCCAACGGTACTTTGTATATATAGCATAGCAAGCAATACTTAGCAAAAACAGGGGTAACCTATTAGGATGGGAAATCCTAAGTATAGAGCTACTCATGGCATACTACAAAATCATCGCACTTGCAAAATAATACTAAGGGGAAAATCTACTAGAACATCCTACACATGCATACTACAGAATTTTAAAGATCACATGCATAGAATCAAAACTGGGACAAAATTATGAACAAGTGGTGTAACTTTCCTTGATCCGAGCAGCACTCTACACAATAGCACTCCTTAGCGCACTCCGAGCAATCTAACGAATCACAACATAGATCTGATCACAACTTGTTCAAGCATAACACAAAAAAATCATGCATGCATGCAACATGGTATTTATGCAAGGTTGGTTAAATTGATCAAAGTAGCAAGTTTGTGTGGTGATAGTTTAAGGATGTCACTAGGATTGATTCCCAAAGGTGTAGATCTAATAGAGTCACTAAAACAAATCCTTGGATTGTAAGAAGATCAAACCATCTAAATAGCCCCAAGTTAGATCTAATGATCCTAAGCAAAGCTTAAATATTTGGATTAGTAGGTATTGTGGAAACAATTTTATTGCAACAAGAATCAATTAAAATAGAATTTTGATTATTTTTCTATAGGTTAAACTCTCTAATCTAATGGTTAAAATCTACACCTAAAACTTTACTGAAAACCTGCAATATTATTACAGATTTGGATTCTACATAAAATTAGGAATCCAACGGTATATTATAAGCTAAATTTGGCCAAATATTTGATTTTATATGAATTTCGCAAATTTAAAATCAAATCTGCAAACAGATCTAAATATCACTTAAAAACCTGGCCAGGTGTCACCGTCTGATTGGTCCAGCTGGGGTGACGCGGTGCTGGCGCGTGCGTGCTGACGCGCGTGCCACGTGGCAAGCTGCTATTTGCCGATACCCCTTCGGCCTACTTCTGATCCTACGCGTTCGTCTTCGATCCGACGGTCATGAGAGGCGGCGGCGACTTACAGGGCGTGACGGCGTCGCGGGGCGGCGGTGGCGGCGCTCCGGCGGGTCCCTGGAACCGTGGCGAGGTCGACGAGGTTCGCCTGGCTCTCGCGGTCACGTTCGCGTCCTCGTCGTCTCCCCTTGCTTCCTCGGCGGTCAGCAGCGTCCCGCTGATCTCCTTCGTCTCCGGCGGCGCTCCGGCGAGCAATCGCGGGCAAGTTCCTGCGAGAGAGAAGGGGAGGAACACACGGCTGGAATCAGTGGAGGATGGGGAATCTCCGGTGGGAGGAAGGAGCGAGGGAGAGGCTTCGAACCGTCTCGGCGAGGTTGACCCGACGGCGGCGGGTGCAGTTCGTCGCTGGCTAGGGTTTGTGCAAGGAAAGAATCGAGCGGGGGGGGACGCGAGAGTGACGGGGTTTAAATAGATGGGAGCCTTGGCGTCGGGGGCACGGACTCGTCTCCGTGCCGGTCGGAGTCCGACCTCCTCACGGCGGCGCCCGGGTTCCGTGGGGAGGAGGGCGATGACGGGTAGGCCAGGGCGGTCAGCGGGTGCGGCGGGTGGCGACGGTGCGAGCGGGCCGGTGGCGGGCTGCGGAGGCTGGCGCGGCGCGCTGGCTGCCGCGTGGGCGCTGGTGGGCTGCGCTGCGGCCCAGCTAGGTCTGCCTCTGTGTTTTTTTTTCTTTTATCCTTTTTCTCAATTCCTGGTTTGATAAAACTCACATAACTTTTGCAAGACAAGTCCAAAAATGTTGAAACTTGTTTCCAAATTTTTGTAAAAATAAGGTGGTCAATATAGGACCATAGTTTACTGTTTTCATATAGTTTATATTGAAGGGTCAACTTACTACAACAAGGTGCTTACTTATGGGGATATTAAATAGGGTTTCTAAATGGGTTTATGTGTTAGGATTTTGTAGTTGCATTGTTTTCAAATGTAGGATGCAAATGATGCAAGGATGATGCATGACACTAATAACATCCAAACACAGAATCTGGGATGTTACAAACCTACCCCCTTAAGAAGAATCTCGTCCTCGAGATTCGGGTTGGCTAGCAAATAGGTGTGGGTGCTCTGTTCTCATGTCGTCTTCACGTTCCCACGTAGCTTCTTCCTCGGAGTGGTGGTTCCATTGTAACTTGCAGAATCTTATAGTCTTGGTGCGGGTAACCCTTTCGGCTGTTTCCAGTATTTTGATGGGTTTTTCCTCGTAGGTAAGGTCATTCTCCAATTGAACCTCGTCTAGGGAAACGGTGTCTCTTAGCGGTGTTTCGGCCATCTCCGGGTGACACTTCTTTAGTTGCGACACATGAAACACATCATGAACAGCCAATCCTTCCGGTAACTCCAACTGATAAGCAACTTCTCCTCTACGGGCCAGGACCTTATATGGTCCTATGAATCGTGGGGCTAACTTGCCCTTGATTACGAATCTCTTAACTCCACGTAGGGGTGAAACTCGGAGATACGCACGGTCTCCTATTTCATAGGCCACATCTCTGCGTTTGGAATCAGCGTAGCTCTTCTGTCGGGATTGGGCTACCTTTAGCCTATCCTGAATCTGTCGCACCTTTTCTTCGGCATCCTTTATCAAGTCAGGTCCAAAAAGACTGCGTTCTCCAACTCCATTCCATAGCAATGGAGTCCTACACTTCCTGCCGTATAGAACTTCAAACGGAGCCATCTTGATACTTGTCTGGTAGCTGTTGTTGTATGAGAACTCAGCATATGGCAGGTTATCGTCCCAACTAGACCCATAGTCTAGTGCGCAAGCTCTCAACATATCTTCCAAAATTTGATTCACCCTTTCTGTTTGGCCATCTGTTTGAGGGTGGAAGGCAGTATTGAATTCTAGTCGGATTCCAAGAGACTCATGTAGTTGACGCCAAAACTTTGAAGTAACCTGGGTGCCTCTGTCTGACACAATTCCCTTGGGAACACCATGTAGGCTTACAATCCTTGACATGTATATCTTAGCAAGCTTAGCACTTGTATATGTGGTCTTTACGGGGATGAAGTGAGCCACCTTGGTGAAGTGATCCACCACTACCCAGATAGAATCAAATCCAGAACGAGTCCGGGGTAATCCCGTGATGAAATCCATGCCTACCTTGTCCCACTTCCAGTCGGGTATAGGTAGTGGTTGTAGTAATCCTGCCGGTTTCTGATGCTCGGCTTTAACTCTATTGCACACATCACACAGAGAAATATACTCTGCAATATCTCTCTTTAGGTTATTCCACCAGAATCTATCCTTCACATCCATGTACATCTTTGTGTTGCCTGGATGAATTGAGTATGGCGAATCATGAGATTCTTGTAGAATCATATTCCTGATATCGGGGTCATTGGGAACGCACAAACGCTTCCCATACCAGAGGGTTCCTTGTTCGTCCAGACGAAATTCTTTAGTCTTTCCTTCATTTATCCTGACTCTTATTTCTTCCAACTCTTTATCCCCCTTTTGTGCTTCTTGGATCCTTTCTTGGAAAGTGGACACTATTTCCATAGTCGCTACGTGTCCTTTCGGGACTATCTCCAACCTGAGATCCCTGAACTGCTTGCATAAATCCTCTGGAAGTTCCCCTGCGGTAAGTCCATTTACATATACCTTACGGCTTAAGGCATCAGCCACCACGTTTGCCTTTCCAGGGTGGTACTGTAAATCCAAGTCATAATCCTTAATTAGCTCAAGCCATCTTCGTTGTCTCATATTCAGCTCTTTTTGGGTGAAGATGTACTTCAAACTTTTATGGTCTGTGAACACATCACAATGTTTGCCCATGAGGTAGTGTCTCCATACCTTGAGTGCATGAACCACAGATGCAAGTTCCAAATCATGAGTGGGATAATTGTGTTCGTGGTTCTTAAGTTGTCGGGAGGCATAGGATACCACTTTCCCATCCTGCATCAATACACTTCCAAGTCCTTGTCGAGAAGCGTCACAATAGACTTGAAAATCCTTCTGGATATCAGGCAGACACATAACTGGTGCCATTACAAGGCGTTTCTTCAACTCTTGAAAACTTGCTTCACATGCCTCGGTCCATAGGAATTTATTTTCCTTCTTTAATAGTTCCGTCATGGGTTTTGCTATCTTGGAAAAGTTTTCGATGAACCTCCGGTAATATCCTGCGAGGCCCAAGAAACTCCTAATATCTCCCACATTCTTGGGTGACTCCCATTCCGTCACGGAAGCTACCTTGCTAGGATCTACGGCAACTCCTTTAGCCGACACAACATGGCCAAGGAATCCCACTTCCCTTAACCAGAATTCGCACTTGCTGAATTTGGCATACAACTTGTGTTCTCTTAGTTTTTCCATAATAAGGCGTAGATGTTTCTCATGTTCTTTCTCATCCTTAGAGTATATGAGTATATCATCTATGAATACCACGATAAACTTGTCCAAATATTCCATGAACACCTTGTTCATCATGGTCATGAAGTATGCTGGGGCATTGGTTAGACCAAAAGACATCACGGTGTACTCATACAATCCGTATCTTGTGGTGAATGCTATCTTGGGCACATCCTGTTCCCGAATCTTTAGCTGAAAGTAGCCCGATCGTAGATCGATCTTTGAGAATACACTGGCTCCTTTTAGCTGGTCAAACAGGTCGTTGATGTTGGGCAGAGGATACTTATTCTTAATCGTCACTTCGTTCAACGAGCGGTAGTCCACAACCAGCCTCTTGGTCTTATCCTTCTTTTCCACAAATAGGACGGGTGCTCCCCAAGATGACGCGCTGGGCTGAATGAACCCCTTGTCCAATTGTTCCCTAAGTTGTTTCTTGAGTTCCTTTAACTCGTCCACATCCATCTTGTATGGTCTCTTAGCTATCGGCCCCGTGTCTGGCATTAAGTCAATGAGAAACTCGATATCACGGTCGGGTGGCATTCCGGGTAGCTCTTCTGGGAAGACATCTGGGTATTCCTTTACAATAGGTACCTCCTCCAAGCTAACCCCCTTAAGAGAGTTCACCATGACTTCTTTAAGAGCGAAATTCGACTTGATACGAATCCTTCTCCCTTCCGATGTTGTGAGCATGACAGTTCTCTTGGCACAATCTATGACTCCTTCATATTCGGTCATCCAATTCATGCCCAAGATTATGTCCAATCCTTGTGATTCTAGAACTACTAGACTGGTGGGAAAGATGTGTGTCCCAATCCTCAGTTCTAAATCCCGGCAACCGGAGTTTGCCACTATTTCTCCCCCAGGAGAACTTACCCTTAGAGGAAAGTTTATAGTCTCCGTTGGTATCTTGCCTCTATCCACAAATACCCTTGATATAAATGAATGTGATGCACCGGTATCAAAAAGAACAACTGCGGGAATAGAATTGAGTTTGAACTTACCAATCACGGAGTCTGGCGCATCACAAGCATCCTCCATAGAAACATGATTCACCGTGGCTTTGACAAACGGATTTGGCTTCTTCCCGTTTCCATTGCCATGGTTGTGTCCATTACTATTCCCATTGCCATTGCCATTCTTCCTCTCGGGGCAAGAGGTTGCATAGTGCCCTGTCTTGTTGCACTTAAAGCATGTCACCTCACTGAGATCCTTTCCATTGCTGCCATTTCCATTGCGGTTTCTGTGCCCATTGTGTTTGTGGCCACCATGGTTATGACCGTTATGGTTGTGGCCATTATTGTTATAAGGTGGTGGTGAGGAATTGCGCTGCTTCTGGTACGGAACAGAGTGTTTGTGAGGGTTAGATTTCATCTTGCGATTTTCTATGCTCTTCCTCTTTGATTCAACCACAATGGCTCTGTCCAGGAGTTCCTGAAAGTTGTCAAATTTCTGAGCCACAAGATGAATGGATATCTCATCATTGAGCCCTCTTAAGAACTCCTCCTGTCTCTTGGCATCAGTAGAAACATCATCGGGTGCATAACGAGCTAGCTTATTGAAAAGCTCACCATACTCGGTGACATAACGATGCATCTGGTGTAGGTCGCGAAACTCGCGCCTCTTTAGAGCCATGACACCAGCAGCCACATGATGAGTGTGAAAAGCTAACTCAAATTGTTCCCAAGTGATAGCATCAATGTCCGGGTGGGTGACTTGGTAGTTATCCCACCATTCTGCAGCAGGTCCTTCAAGCTGGTGTGCGGCATAACGCACCCTGTCGGCTCCGACAGCTTGCACGGTGTCTAGCTTCTTGTTGATCGTACGCAGCCAATCATCTGCGATGATTGGTTTAGTGTTGCTAGTAAAAGTAGGTGGGTTCAGCCTCAAAAACCGAGTCAAGCGATCCTGCTGAGGAGGTGGCGGCGGTGGTGGTGGTGGCGGGTTGTTGTTGTTGTTTTGCATGTTCTGAGTGAGCAGTTGGATCAGCTGGTTCTGAGTGGCCAAAAGTTCTGCTATTTCTGGCGGGATTTCGGGATTCGCACGTCTTGGCGGCATCTGGGTTTAAGAGAATAGTTAAGAAATAGACAGAAAGACTAAGTAGTAAACTCCTACCCTTATGAAAAACACACCAAGCACACAAGGCACACAAGGCATAACACCACAGATTTAGCACAGGAAACAACCAAATTTAACTAAACCAGACTTGTCTTGGTATTTATTACATTTGCGAATAACGTTCTACTATAGAATTAAAGGTGGTCCAACTACTACACATCTTCCACGCCTTCCTCTTCCTCGTCCTCGAATGAGTAGCCTTCTTGCTCTAGAGTTGTCTTGTACAACTCCATCTCCTTTGTGGTGGCTTCAAGCTTCTCTTGGAGGTCCTTTATCTCATCATGTAGCTTCCGGGTAGTGGCTTCCAGCTGCTCCTGAAGTCCCTCCTTCTCGCTTTGTAGTTCCTCCACTAAACTTGACTTCATTGCGGCTTCAAGTTGCTTTGCCAAGTCCCTTTTGGAAGCACGTACATCATTGATTATCTTGCAAAGGCCTTCAGTTTGCACTTCATCTCCATCGATCTGCTGTTTGAGTTCCCTAATTCTCTTGTTTTTATTTATCACCCTCTTCTCTTGGTTAGCGAACTTCTTCTCTTGGTCCTGGAATTTTATCTCTTGGAGCTTCATTGCCTCCTCCTGCTGCTTGATCATTTCTTCCTTCTCCTTGATGAGGGCGCATAGCTCGTCGTTCTTCAACATGTCGAGGAAGGTACCCTTTTCAAGGTCATGGATGTGGCACTCCAAGTCTTGATATTGTGTTCTTCGGCGCTTGGTAGAAGTTCTTTCCTCAAAGGTTAACTCCATGGGAATCCCTTCCTCATCTCTTCTTCCAAAGAGGCCGCCGCAGTGTCCTTGGAGAGCTTCATGATGACGTCCACATAGGCGACCAATGAGTTGCTGCAAGCTAATGCTAAGGGCCTTCTCCTTGGAATCGCTAACAATGTGGATTGCTATGTCTTCCTCCGGGTTCTTGCCTCGCTCTTTTCCTGGCTGGATGACCTTGACTCCCCAACAGCCGTCCTTGTGGAGTTTCTTCATTGTGCTCCCTTGGATTGTTGGGAGAGGAAGATCCAAACGCGTGAGTAGATCCATGAGGCATCCTCCAAAGCGAAGGGGCTCGATGTCCGCGACGGTGTCGTAGAGGAAGCTTGTCATCTTTGAGTTAGAAGAATGAGGGTTAGATACTTAAACAAGTAGAGGAAAGCAGATACTAGATGTGCGGAAAATAACTTAGTATGAAACAAGTAAGGTACAAAAATTAGAGGTGGTTCCAATCCTAGGGTCACGTCCTACAGGCAACGATGTGCTCTGATACCATCTGTAATGACCTCGGATCGATAAGGATCCTAAGTCCCTGTGATTAACATGCTAGTCCCTGGATCAATAGCTAGCACTCACAGTCGATGAAATATCATGTAAAACACAAAGTCTTTATTACACGGAGAATCCAGAGTATGAAATTATTACAAAAATTGCTTAGCATTATGCTAGCTCAAATAACAGCGGAAACATAAAAGCAGCATGAGTCCATCAATGCCCAGGCTTGTCGAGTGTAGACCCGCGATCCCTATGCACCTTTCAATCTTCGGATTCTGCACATAAGACGTGCAGCCAACAAGTTGGGTCAATACTTTGAATGTATTGGCAAATTACACCAAGGAGGGAAAAGACTATCTCTACATGCAAGGCTGGTATAGGCTGTAGAGTTCATTTTCTCAAAGCTAATTTTCTTAAGTAGAGAGAAGAATAGAAGATTTCCCTACTTTGTAAACATTTGCTTGGATAAAATAAGGTCGAGTGGCACACAAGGATATTACGCACCAAGTATCCAAACAACCAAACACTTGGATATTACGCACCAAGCGTCACTTGGATATTACACACCAAGTTCCCCAAATTCCCACCCATTAGCGATATTACGCACGCCATGGGGTTTCAAAACTCTGTTTTTAGAAAAGAGAGAGGAAGATCCTTCAGTGGCTCCATCCTTCAGACGCTCATTGTTGTTCTGTTACCGTGAACACGGCTGATCGATCAGATTGCAATACTCTCGAGAGTTTGTGCACTTTACCCATAATCCACGATCAAGTCCTTTTACAGACAAGACCATGGCGAGGCTTTCCCTTAGTAGCCCCTCTACCTTCCGGATCCAACCGTGCCAAGAACCTCCAAATGGTGGTACCCAGGTGAGGTTTCCCACTAAGTACTAGGCCAAGACAGAGCCCATAATGTATTGTGGTTGCACTGGAAGCTTCTGAATTCTGAAACATGGCAGACTTCTTTGATTCCTGGGCGGCCGTCCTCCACCAAAATCTCACTCGTTGACCCGACAACCATTCCGCCCAGAAGAAAACTTAGTTTTATTTTGAAGTGGATTTGAGAAGAAAAGTTTGCTCTAGAGAGCATTTATACTTAGAAAAAAAATCTTTGTCTTTCGAACCCCCCAACGGTACTTTGTATATATAGCATAGCAAGCAATACTTAGCAAAAACAGGGGTAACCTATTAGGATGGGAAATCCTAAGTATAGAGCTACTCATGGCATACTACAAAATCATCGCACTTGCAAAATAATACTAAGGGGAAAATCTACTAAAACATCCTACACATGCATACTACAGAATTTTAAAGATCACATGCATAGAATCAAAACTGGGACAAAATTATGAACAAGTGGTGTAACTTGCCTTGATCCGAGCAGCACTCTACACAATAGCACTCCTTAGCGCACTCCAAGCAATCTAACGAATCACAACATAGATCTGATCACAACTTGTTCAAGCATAACACAAAGAAAATCATGCATGCATGCAACATGGTATTTATGCAAGGTTGGTTAAATTGATCAAGGT
The DNA here is from genome assembly GCA_916181665.1 of Avena sativa. Lineage (NCBI taxonomy): Eukaryota > Viridiplantae > Streptophyta > Magnoliopsida > Poales > Poaceae > Avena > Avena sativa. The sequence goes on from OV702281.1 coordinate 90,491,520, forward strand.
AGCAAGTTTGTGTGGTGATAGTTTAAGGATGTCACTAGGATTGATTCCCAAAGGTGTAGATCTAATAGAGTCACTAAAACAAATCCTGGGATTGTAAGAAGATCAAACCATCTAAATAGCCCCAAGTTAGATCTAATGATCCTAAGCAAAGCTTAAATATTTGGATTAGTAGGTATTGTGGAAACAATGTTATTGCAACAAGAATCAATTAAAATAGAATTTTGATTATTTTTCTATAGGTTAAACTCTCTAATCTAATGGTTAAAATCTACACCTAAAACATTACTGTAAACCTGCAATATTATTACAGATTTGGATTCTACATAAAATTAGGAATCCAACGGTATATTATAAGCTAAATTTGGCTAAATATTTGATTTTATATGAATTTCGCAAGTTTAAAATCAAATCTGCAAACAGATCTAAATATCACTTAAAAACCTGGCCAGGTGTCACCGTCTGATTGGTCCAGCTGGGGTGACGCGGTGCTGGCGCGTGCGTGCTGACGCGCGTGCCACGTGGCAAGCTGCTATTTGCCGATACCCCTTCGGCCTACTTCTAATCCTGCGCGTTCGTCTTCGATCCGACGGTCATGAGAGGCGGCGGCGACTTACAGGGCGTGACGGCGTCGCGGGGCGGCGGTGGCGTCGGTGGTCGGCGGTGGCAGCGCTCCGGCGGGTCCCTGGAACCGTGGCGAGGTCGACGAGGTTCGCCTGGCTCTCGCGGTCACGTTCGCGTCCTTGTCGTCTCCCCTTGCTTCCTCGGCGGTCAGCAGCGTCCCGCTGATCTCCTTCGTCTCCGGCGGCGCTCCGGCGAGCAATCGCGGGCGAGTTCCTGCGAGAGAGAAGGGGAGGAACACACGGCTGGAATCAGTGGAGGATGGGGAATCTCCGGTGGGAGGAAGGAGCGAGGGAGAGGCTTCGAACCGTCTCGGCGAGGTTGACCCGACGGCGGCGGGTGCAGTTCGTCGCTGGCTAGGGTTCGTGCAAGGAAAGAATCGAGCGGGGGGGGGGGGACGCGAGAGTGACGGGGTTTAAATAGACGGGAGCCTTGGCGTCGGGGGCACAGACTCGTCTCCATGCCGGTCGGAGTCCGACCTCCTCACGGCGGCGCGCGGGTTCCGTGGGGAGGAAGGCGATGACGGGTGGGCCAGGGCGGTCAGCGGGTGCGGCAGGTGGCGACGGTGCGAGCGGGCCGGTGGCGGGCTGCGGAGGCTGGCGCGGCGCGCTGGCTGCCGCGTGGGCGCTGGTGGGCTGCGCTGCGGCCCAGCTAGGTCTGCCTCTGTGTTTTTTTTTTCCTTTTTCTCAATTCCTGGTTTGATAAAACTCACATAACTTTTGCAAGACAAGTCCAAAAATGTTGAAACTTGTTTCCAAATTTTTGTAAAAATAAGGTGGTCAATATAGGACCATAGTTTACTGTTTTCACATAGTTTATATTGAAGGGTCAACTTACTACAACAAGGTGGTTACTTATGGGGATATTAAATAGGGTTTCTAAATGGGTTTATGTGTTAGGATTTTGTAGTTGCATTGTTTTCAAATGTAGGATGCAAATGATGCAAGGATGATGCATGACACTAATAACATCCAAACACAGAATCTGGGATGTTACACTTGTAATAATAAATAGTCAATGCATGGTATTGGTGCGTGCAGAGCAGTGAATTATCTAGATAGTACTAAAGCTGCAACTTTCATGTCAAGAAACTATTATCTACAACTGTTGATTTACAACTATATGAAAGCAACCTTGTGCACTGATATGGTTGACCATAAAGACACCCTTCTTATGAAACATTCCAAAACAATCGGATGCAGAAATCCTTGCAAACATAATTCACACAATATTTTTTCGTTGATTGTAGAGAACACAACCAGAAAATCCAGAATAAGAAATGTGCTAGGAGTACTGTTTCTACCACTTATTGTGCTAATTAATTAAATATAGCTATGCATAATTGGAAGACATACTAGTTCATACAATAACGGGGAAAGCACAGGCATACATATCCCTCTATGTGGAAAATGTTACATCGATTACCTTCAATCCCTAACTTCCATGTTCTATATTTGTTTGGCACCAGCCCCTCTAACAGAACAACAGTGTTAATGTCAACAACAGCCCCTGTAATATCAATCACAAATTATAATCATTTATGAAATATTTTTCATATTGCCTTGGAAATAACGAACCAACTAGAGCAGAATAAATAGACAATGCATGGTATTGATGCTTGCGGAGAAGTAAAGTGTACAACTCTTGCCATCTCTCTGACATGAATTCATGATGGTCATACCACGTTACTGCTAAATGCATTGTATTCTCTCCCACAATCAAAATGATCAAGAAAGGTAGGTGGCGGATCTGTAACATTTCTAACAGACAAACAATGAGCTTCTATGTTTCATCGCTAAAATATAATATTTGCATATTTATTACATCATGCCCAAGATGGAAAATGTTATCAACCCAATCAAAGTTGGTGCACTAAGTGAGCATCATGCAAGAACATGCAAGGCACATGAGTAACTGGATTATCGCTGATTAGGATAACCGGGAGAGATCTGATCTCAAACTGGGGCAACCTGATTATAAAATTTACCCAATCAGGTATTTGTTCAAATACAGATCAATAATTCCAGGAATACATCGAACCTGCAGATGTGAACGGGACTTGCTGGACGGCGCGGGTGTCTGCGCCCCGGCGGGAGGGCGGCCTCTCGTCTTGCAGGATGTCGCCGAACTGTCGGCAGGGCAGCCTCTCGTCCTGCCGTGCAGGATATCGGCGCACCAGCGGTGGGGCGGCCTCTCGTGCCGGTAGAATGGCGTCTGGCAGCGGCAGCGGGAGGGCGGCGGCAGTCTGGGGCAGCGGTGGGAGGGCGGCGGCAGTCTGGGGCAGCGGTGGGAGGGCGGCGACGGTATGACAGCAGCAGAGGGTCGGGGCGGTATGGCAGCGGCGGCGGGAGGGCGGCGGCAGTCTTGGGCAGCGGTGGGAGGGCGGCGGTGGTATGACAGCAGCAGAGGGCCGGGGCGGTATGGCAGCGGCGGAGGGCTGGGGCGGCTTTGGCGATCTATCAGGGAAAGCGGTTCTTAGATGGGAGCTGGGAGTATACTGGTTTGCCGGATTGTCCGCTCCAAGCGCAATGAAGTGATAAGAACGGATCAATTCAATCTTTAATCCTTGAATAATTAAATCGTAGCGTCAGTGTCTACCGGATCATACCCTCCGGGTCTTTTTAGACTCCAAGCCTAGATGTAGATATAGACTAGTGTAGACGTAGATGTAGACTAGTGTGGTTGTAGATATAGGTACAACTATAAAAATACATAAAAAATCGAAAAAAATAATGCAAAATTCATACTATAACATTTATAAAACTTAGAAAAATATAAAACTTGATGAAAATATAGGATCATTCATAACATCTTTCATCAAAATAAATTAGGTTTCAAGTTTGTTCACGTTCAACCATCTTCTCAATGATAGTCTTGATTTTTTTAGTATACGATTACACGCTCGGAGTGACTGCGTCTTTGGAATAACGTAGTTTGACCCCTTCTGGTAGGACTAGGGATCGTAGGTCCACGGGTGGGCTAGCAAGCGGACCAGGAATGTGTGTGATCCGGCGCAAAGTTGCCCGGTGGCACCGGAATGTATGGTCGGGTTGTCTATTAGAAAAATTGACCTATTTCTAGTGACATGTCTTTAGAGTTGCATGTCACTAACAAATTGCCCTTTTCAATCGGTCTCCAAAGAAGATACTAGTGACATACATATTTTAAACTCCTCACTACTCATAGCATCCTTAGTGACAGGCATTTATGGATGCGTGTCACTAAGTAATTTTTTCATTTGGCCGGTCTCCACAAAAAGTACTAGTGACAGTCAATTTTATGTGTCTGTCACTAGTGTTTTATACTTGTGATAGGCTTATCTTTGCCCGTCGCTAGCAATACTTACTAGTGACAGGCACGGTATTGCCCGTCACTAACCACCTGGAGGCTATAAGCCTTTCTGCAGTAGTGATTGGAGGTTTATCGGTTTGTATTTTCTAGATAGGTTAAACCTTTCATCATTTGGTTCTATACTACCTTGCTGTACTACGATGGTTCTCTACACAATCTTGTATAGCTCGTTAATATCTTTGAAACGAGCCCAAGATCATCAAAATCGGAGTCCGGATGCAAAAGTTATGGTCATTTAAATTTTGCTGCTTCTATCAGTTTTGCCTTGGGCGGATTGCCCGGAGTGAAAACGCCGGACACTCCGGTGTCGCGTAGAAATCTCTGATTTCAGTCCCATGGTTGCCATTTTGTGTCCCATATCAGAAACCACCCGAAATCTGGCTGGAATGTCCGGCCCATACGCTCCAGATCTGTAATGGTTGGATTTTGGAGGACCTATATAAGGGGCCTGTAGCATCCCATTTGTCTAACAACTGTAATGCTACTTGGTCTAGTAATATAATGGCTACTTCCTACATATAATTGTTGCAGCATCATCATATCATGCTCATGTCATCATGCCACCTTGCATTTGAGCATCATACAAAAACCCTTTTTGTTTTGGTTCTTCTCCCATATGCATTGTTAATTGTATTTGCCTCTTGATATTGTATTTGGTTCTGGATATAATGATTAAATGCCCAAGTTGAGTTGGGGGCATATCTTTTATTTAACTCCACCACCTTTCTTGTCATCACCCCATTTTTCCACCATTCCATTATCCATGAGCTTGCAATTGTTTTTCCTTTGGGTTTTACCTCTAGCTCATATGGGTTGGGATGGATCCAATTCCTTTTCCACATGCTCTCATCTTAGCATCATGTTGTTTTCACATCTTTGTTATATGAGAGCCACATGGTCACCTTTGCATGCCTTGTGAGTGGAACCCTTTTCCCTAGATTCCATATGGATTATCATGGAATTATGCTCATGTTGGAATATTTTTGGGACTATTAAACATCTAGTGGCCCATACACGCTAGCAAGTCCCAATTATAATCAAATGTGATCATCTCCATCTACTCCACTTGGGACTTTCTTTAAATTCTTTTGCTTAGGCCTTACTCCACATTTTGGAGCGCATAAGAATAATACCATGTAAATCATCTTGTTTTCACAAAATAAGCATGGTATTAATTATTATGCATGGCCCATGCAAGTACCATCTTTTGCTTGTCATTTGGATTTTATTTGGTTTTTGAGTGGATCATCTCTATCTCTATCCTTCTTTTGGCTTGATATATGTTGATCTTGCTTAAAACCCTATCACCACATCCCTCTCTTTTTCTTGTCTTGATCTTGTTTGAGCTTGTGTTGATCTTGCTTGATCTAGTTGGAGCATGCAAGCATCTAAAAACCTAGCTCTCACCTTTTCCTCTACATTCTAGCAACCCTAAACCATACCTCTCTCTCTCTCGGCCTCTCCTCTCTCTACCATGCCTGCCCCACCTGGCCACCCTCTCTCTGGTCCCACACCCCAGCTCTCTCTCTCTCTCTCTCTCTCTCTCTCTCTCTCTCTCTCTCTTCCCACCAAACCCTAAGACCAACCCTAGCCGAGCCCCTCCTAACCTAGCACCAAACCACACCCGAGCCTACCCCTCTCCTCTCTCTTGCTCTCTCTCTCTGCCTGGCCTGCCCCACCCCGAGCTCCCTCTTACCGGACCCACCTGGCAGCCTCCTTTCCCTCCCCCTGCTACTGCCCCGACCCATGCACGTGAGGAGGAGGAGGAGGAAAGAAAGGTGGCACCGAGGCCACCTTTTCCCATCTACCCCACCCCCACGGCACCCTCTTTCCCCGTCCTTATCTACCCCCTCTCTCCACCTCCCCTGCATCCCTAGATCCACCCCAGAGGCCCTGCCTCGCCTCCCTTCTCCCGCTCCACCACCATCTACCCCGACGCCTGCCACCGTCGGCTCCGGCGCTCACCTGCTGTACGAGGAGGCGGGCGTGGGGTTGGGGGCATCGAGGAAGTACTGGAGACCCCCAGGGCCGCCTCGGTGAACCGCAGCGAGGAGGAGAAAGGCCAGAACGCGGGACACCGACGCGCCGCCGACGAAACCCTAGCTCCGCCGGTGCGCCAGCCTCGACGACGATCGCGACCACCCCGAGCCCGTCGACCACGCCAACGTCCTCTCGGTGAGCCTACCTTCCTCCCTGACAACCTCCGCCACGCTGTCGTCGTCTGTAGCCGCCGTTTGTTCCGTCGAGCACGCTGCGTGCGTCGGCGGCGATGTCATCTGCTCCGCGCCGCGCCTCGCAGAAGCCTACCTAGGCCCCACCCCCTTACCAGTCACCAACCTCACACCACCGCAGCGGTAGCCGCCTCTGCTAGCCCGCCCGAGGTCGCGGGTTCGAACCCTCGCGCCGCGCGCGTCGCGCGTGTGCCAGCGCGCGTCTGTCCGCGTCAGAGGAAGATCCACAGTGCCGCTGCACCTTTTGCGCATACCCCCCTGTGCTTTTTGCCGCTCTAACCGCAGTCCCCTATAGCCCCACCAGCCAGCGTCGGTGACTTTTTCTAAAAAGGCTCCCGACAAACGTTTCAATTAACCCGCGGTCCCTTCCACTCCTGTGCGCGCGTGTGGCACTGAGTCAGCCTGGCCCCACCAGTCACTGGCAGTGGCTAGGCCCAGGCTGAGTATAAAAAGGTTTCTGTTTCTGTTTAATTTAAAACTTTTCAAAATTTGTTTAAAATTCAAATTTAAATCTGTTCCAAATAACTTTTAAATTATAAATCCAAATTTAACAAATAATATATGTTTCTTAATCAGAAAAATGTGAGGATTTCAAATATGCCATCCAAAATATGTTTTGCACACTTAAAATTTCAAGTTAATTTAAATTACGATAAAATGCCCCTGGACCTTCATAATTAATAACTTTAGTTCTATAACTCCGAATTAAACAAATGATATGTCTAAAATGATCAGCTCGACGAGACCTTTCTGTTTATGCTATCCATGACTTAAATTGCAGCATGCATCATATAAAGATATAGTATACAGCAACTAATATGACAATAAAGTGTGGCCAAAACTCAATAAAATGTTTATTTCTTGTATTCTACACCTCACCCATGCCATGCTACATTTTTGCCATGCAACTTGTGCATCATTCATCATGGCATGATTGGTTTGCTTGACGCATTTATTCCTATGCTTGTGTACTTTATTTACGTTGGCCCTTGTTTGTTTGGTTCTTCTTCGAATAGACACTGAGCAGGGGATATATCAAGAGAACCAGGAGCACTACCCAGATCCATCCCTTACTTCAACTGAGTTGCCAGGCAAGCACTACTACATGCTTGCATACATACAGCACCTATTGCCTCTATCTTACTCTTGCATCATTGAGTCGCGATTGTATTAAATTGAATCCCAAGTATTGCATCGCCTTTACTTTTAAACCCCACCAAGCTTGTTCCTCCATCCCATGAGCAATTACTATAGGAGTTGTTTGAGCCATGCGAGTCGTAGAACAGCATGTGTAGGGTATGTGAGAGTCTGTTGGATAACGAGGTACTTAAACAACTTAACCTGAGTAGTAATGGGATAACTAATGAAAGTGGCACCGGTGGGCAATATCTGCTATTTGGTTTTTCCTGCTCACTTGTGTCCCGTAGGACCCCGAGTACTTGATTCTTGTTCCTTGATTATTCGCGCTATCCACATCCGGGAGGCTTATGGGACCCCCCTGAGCCAGAGCTTGATTCCGTCTTATTTCTTGGGGCCACAAACTAGTTTGAGGTTTTATTTACTATCCTGTACTTATGCCATGCTACTGCTTTATTTACGATTGTGCGAGGAGCACCTGTACTGTTTAGGAATGGTGACCCGTTTACGCGGTATCGACAAGCCCAGTCACACTTTCGGGTTCCCAGTCGTTTACAGCCGGCCCCACAAACCTTGAGTCCGTCTCGGAGCCGGCCAGTTTCGTTGCGGGTGTACTCCAAGGGGTGGCCCCCTGAAATATTTTTTTAATCCTGTGATTGCTTTGTCGTGAAGGCCTCGTTGGGTTTTGATTTGGTTTTTCCGAGGTTGATCGAGTGTGTGTTGCTATTTGTGCACCCCTGCAGGGTAAAACTTTCTGAAAGCCGTGTCCGCGGTTATGGACGACTTGGAGCACAGTTTCTCGATCATAGACAAGCATAACTAAAGTACCGCTTTTAATTTGACTAAGTAACTGACTAGTAAATAGTGCAACACTCATGGAATGGTTAATAAAATTGCCAACGGATGGGGGGTTGTTCGTCCGCTTCCTCGTTGGTAAGCGAGGAGGAGGATGGATCTGTGGATATTACTGTTATAACTGTTGTCTTTAATTCACGGACATCCGTCTATCTTTGGTTAGGCGGATGGTTAGCGAGTATCTATAGAACTGTTAGGGTTTATCTTTTGCTGCAATTGCGTCACCCCAGGTTGTGTCCCCTTTAGAGGCATAAAGACTTGCTGAGTACCCCTAGGGTCTCATACGATAAATTATTTGTTCAGATGAACAGGTACCCTCGCAAGATGGATACTGGGTGGAGGAGGCTGATGATATGGGCAACGATCGTTCGGTGTAGAGATTCCGGGAACGGGGATCCGTGAGATCTGTGGGTAGGATGTGCTTATTTCTGGGCATCTTATGCCGATTTGCTTCTTATCCGTACTCGGACCTTGTTTGCCGCTTCCGCCTGGTACTCTGATGTGTGATGTATGAGGAAATATCCTAAACTATTATATCTATCTAGGTCATTTGAATCTTGCCGTATGGCGTTGCTATATTTCCTTTCTTTTAGATGGTATGGCTCTGATGTACTATTGTATGGTGGCTTGCATACATACTCATTTGTGTATGTAGTTGATCCCTTCGCCTGCCGATTACGCCGCCCGTACTTGTCCCGATGATTGGAAATGGTTGGGACGACCGAAAGGTCTACCTGTGAGTGGCTTTTGGCCCCACCGTACTATTTCAACCATTTCCGCTCATCCAGACTTGTATCTAGGAGCGTAATTCACCGAGGTAGTTACAATTGGTATCAGAGCCATCCCGACCTTCAGGGTCTCAGCCAAATGGTCGTTGTCAGTCTAGCAAAATATTTTTGGTAGTTATGTATACTAGGGAAAAACAAAACGCGAGAGTAGGACTGCTTCCGTTTTTCTTCTTACCCACCCACCCATCCTTTTCTGGTAAGGAAGTGTAATGTTTTCAATCCTCTTCTTAAAAGTTCAAACTAGGATTCACGTGTTCTGGGTTTCCGTAGTACCATAGGTTGTGTTTTTGTGTGTGTGTGTGTGTGTGTGTGTAATTCTTTGTCTATCTGTTGCATCCAAGTTGTTATCACAATCGGCCTTTTGGTTATCAACTGTTGGTACATTCCATACCGACAGGCTTTTGCAAACCGACGCGATCTGTCTTACTCTTTGTTACCCGACGTTATCTTGTTTGGGGTGTTCGTTTCCGTAGTTACTAATCTTTAGGTTCATCGTGAGAAGAAGGGGTTAGGATATGTGTTCCACTTATTCATGTGCGGAGTAATGATTTGAGTGCGGGATGGAGTCGCGACCATACCACTACTCTTATCATTCGCTTTGGTATATTGAATTGGTAGAGTCACTAATCTTGATTCGTTAAGTGATTTTGCGTATCTATTGGTATTTTAATGCCAAAATTTGTGGAAAATTTTTCTTTGATATATCTGTGTACCACACTCCTTTTCAGTCGTGTGCGATATGCTTAATATCTTCTAGGTGCTTTGAACTTGGTTGATATTTTAATATCATCTTAGTAAATTGTATCCTTTAATCTTGGTTAATTCCATCCTGGTACTATGTTGGATTATTATTATTCTCCATTATAGTACTGACTTGTGTTTTATATCAATCACATGATGGCTCCACGCCGTTCTGATGAGGACATACCACCTGAACTGGGATCCGCGTTGTCAAACATCGCCAATGCCTTGGCAGCAATGCAGCAGAACCAGCAGCGCTTTGAGGAAAGTGTTCGGAGGAATGAGTTTGCTCCACTACCCCCACCTCCCAAGCGAGGAGACATCAAAAGCTTTCTGAAGTTCAACCCTCGCCAATTTGATGTTTCTGATCGACCACTTGATGCTGATGATTGGTTGCGCGAGATGTCAAGGCTACTGGAGACTGCTGATGTTCCTGAGCAAGAATGGGTAAAATGTGCTACTCACCTTCTAAAGGGAGATGCAGCTCTCTGGTGGGAGAATTACCTGAAGGCAAACTGCACTGGTTTTCAGCCTACTTGGGGACAGTTCACTGGAGCGTTCAAAGAGCAGTATCTGTCAGAAATTGTCATGGAGAGGATGAAGGAAGCGTTTCTCGACCTCAAGCAGGGAAATGATAATATCAATACCTACATCAGGAACTTCATGAATCTTTCTCGTTATGGTGGCGATGAGATCTCCGATGACAAGAAGAAGCAAAAGAGGTTCAGGCAAGGGCTCAATGCATCGATTAAATATGCAATCACACATGCAAGGCCGGCATCTTTTCTGGAACTTCAGCATACAGCTCTGCAGGAGGAAGCAAGTAGGCAAGTGTTTGAGGAGTCCAAGAAACACAACCGTGATGTACCAAGCTCTTCAGCTATGTCAGCTCCTTCTAAGCGGCGTGTCTGGGTTCCTAACACCCCACCGTCGCTCCCGGCTTCACCAAGACCTGCAAGCTACGCGGCAAGGCCACCAAACTTCATCACTGCTGCTCCCAGGGGCTACACCCACAACTACCCTGGAGCGCCTGGCGGAGTCCCTGGCTACGTTGCTCCACGTCCACCTGGTGCTTGCTTCACGTGTGGAGACCCTGGGCATCTGAACTGGAACTGTCCGTTGAAAAACAAAGCTCTTCTTCCACCCCCTCCAAGATCTGCGGCAAGCTCTCCTATGGTTCGTGAACCACCACCTCGGGCTCTCAACATCAACACCAAGCTCGGGTCTACTGTTGCTCGTGCCAACTGTGTCAACGCCGCTCAAGCTGAGCATGCACCTGGAGTTGTGATGGGTATGCTTTCCGTTAACTCAGTCCCTGCACGAGTTTTGTTTGATTCTGGTGCATCGCATTCTTTTGTTTCACATAAGTTTGCACAAGAGCAGGATCTGGATAGGGTTCCTTTATCACGTCGTCTGGTGGTTCTATCTCCTGGTTCAAACATGAGGGCTGCTCATATCAGCCATGGCAATCAAATTGAGATTGGTGGCTCTTCGTTCTCGGCGTCCTTAATTCTTCTGGGCAATTCTGACATTGATGTCATCTTGGGCATGGATTGGTTGACGGCAAATGCAGCTGTGATTGATTGTGCTGAACGCTCGGTTTCTCTGAAGATTCCTGAAGGACATATAGTCTTTTCTCCAAGTTTGACTCCTGCTGTCCAGCTTTTCTCTTTGGCGGCTCTGAATGATGATGCTATGGAAGCTATTCAGAGTGTCCCAGTGGTCTGTGAGTTTCCGGATGTCTTTCCTGAAGAGTTGCCGGGTATGCCTCCGGATCGTGAGGTTGAGTTTGTAATTGAGCTTGAACCTGGAACGGCTCCTATCTCCAAGCGGCCTTATAAAATGGGTCCTGCTGAGTTGGCTGAACTCAAACGACAGCTTGATGAACAAGAGAAGTTGGGTTTCATTCAACACAGTACTTCTTCTTGGGGTAGCCCAACAATCTTTGTGAAGAAGCGTGACAGGACTGATAGACTTTGTGTTGACTATCGGGCTCTCAATGCTAAAACCATCAAGAATAAATATCCCCTTCCGCGGATTAATGATCTCTTCGATCAGCTAGCTGGAGCTGTGGTGTTCTCTAAGCTTGACTTGAGAAGTGGTTATCACCAAATCAAGATTCGCAAGGAAGATGTGCCTAAAACAGCTTTCACCGCCCGCTATGGCTTGTATGAGTACACAGTCATGTCTTTCGGTCTCACCAACGCACCTGCTACCTTCTCGAGGCTTATTAACTCGGTCTTCATGGAGTACCTGGATAAGTTTGTTGTGGTCTATCTGGATGACATCCTAGTCTATTCTAAGTCAAAGGAAGAGCATGAAGAACACCTTCGGTGTGTCCTAAACAAGCTTCGTGAGAACCGCTTGTATGCAAAGTTCTCAAAGTGTGAGTTTTGGCTGCCTCAAGTAACCTATCTTGGTCATGTCATCTCTGCCAAGGGCATTGCAGTCAACCCGGAAACTGTGAAGACAATTGTTGAATGGCTTCCTCCTGTAAATGTCAAAGAAGTGTGGAGCTTCCTTGGTTTGGCTAGTTATTGTCGGCGCTTCGTTCAGAACTTTTCGAAGATAGCGAAGCCTCTTACCGATCTACTCAAGAAAGGCAAGAAATACCTTTGGACTCCTGCATGTCAAGCAAGCTTTGAGACACTCAAAGAGAAGCTCACTTCCACACCAGTCTTGATTCCTCCGGATACATCTAAGCCTTTCCAGATATTCTGTGACGCCTCTTTGCAAGGATTGGGTGCGGTCCTTATGCAAGAAAAGCAAGTGGTTGCTTATGCCTCTCGACAGTTGAAGACGCATGAGATCAACTATCCCACACATGACCTCGAGCTCGCAGCAGTTGTCTTTGCTTTGAAGCTTTGGAGGCACTACTTGCTTGGCAACCGTTGTGAGATCTTTTCTGACCACAAGAGTTTGAAGTACATCTTCACTCAGCCTGATCTCAACCTTCGGCAGAGGAGATGGATTGAAGCAATCAATGATTTTGATTTGACCATCAACTACACACCGGGCAAAGCTAATGTCATGGCCGATGCTCTCAGCCGCAAGGCTTATGTCAACAACCTCATGATGGAAGAGCAGCAACCTCTCTTGTGCGAGGAATTCCGTCAGCTAAACCTGGAAATTGTGGAACAAGGGCACCTCCTGAACCTTCTGGCTACTCCTCTCTTGGAAGAGAAGATTCGCTTTCGTCAGCGTGGTGATCCGCACACCAGAAAGATCACCTCCAAACTTCACCTTCCGAAGTATGAGTCCTTCCACGTCGATGATCAAGGCACGCTTTTCTTTGAACACTGGATGTTTGTTCCGAACTACCCGGGTTTGAGAGAGCAAGTTCTCAAGGAGGCGCATGATTCTGTTCTATCTATCCACCCTGGCAGCACGAAGATGTACATGGACTTGAAAACACAATATTGGTGGCCGGGTTTGAAACGATATTGTGCCAAGTATGTCTCGGAGTGTGATGTCTGCCGCAGAGTGAAAGCTGTCCATCAGAAACCTTTCGGTCTTCTACAGCCATTGAAACCCCCGGAATGGAAATGGGAGAAAGTAGAGATGGACTTCATCACTGGTTTTCCAAGGTCGCAGAAGGGCAACAATGCAATCTTTGTTGTCATCGACAGGCTTTCTAAAGTGGCTCATTTCTTCCCCGTCAAGGAAACAATTTCGGGAATTCAGTTGGCTGAACTCTATATCAACAGAATTGTCTCTCTGTATGGGGTTCCGCTTGAGATCAGTTCAGACCATGGGAGCATCTTCACTTCCAAGTTCTGGGAAAGTTTCCAAAATGCTTTGGGAACAAAGTTGAACTTCAGCACAACTTACCACCCTCAGTCGCAAGGACAAGTTGAAAGGATCAATCAGATTCTGGAGGATATGCTTCGTGCTTGCGTCATCTCTTTTGGCATGAAGTGGGAGGAATGTCTTCCTTATGCTGAATTCTCTTACAACAACAGCTTCCAGAAAAGTCTGAAGATGGCACCATTTGAGGCTCTCTATGGTCGCAAGTGCAGAACTCCGATTGGTTGGTCAGGTGCAGGAGAAAGAATTTGGTTTGGGCCTGACATTGTAACTCAAGCGGAGAAGGTGCATATCATTCTTGAGAACCTAAAGATTGCTCAAAGTCGCCAGAAGAGCAATTATGACAGGAAGCACACGGACATGGTGTATGCCCCTGGTGATCTCGTGTTCCTTCGTGTCACTCCCATGAAAGGCACTCACCGTTTTGGTATCAAAGGAAAGCTGGCTCCTAGATACATCGGTCCCTTCAAAATTCGTGGTAGAAGAGGAGAAGTTTCTTATGCTCTTGAGCTCCCGGAAAAACTCAAGGTTCATGATGTTTTCCACATCTCCCAACTCAAGAAGTGCTTCAAGGATCCCGGCAGGACCGTGGATCATGAGTTAATCAATCTCCAAGAAGACCTGTCTTATCAAGAACACCCCACAAAAATCCTGGAAGTCGCAGAAAGAAGGACTCGCAACAAGTCCATCAAGTTCTGCAAGGTGCAGTGGTCGCACCATTCTGTTGATGAAGCCACTTGGGAGCGTGAAGAGGAACTCCGTGCCAACTATCCTACCCTTTTTGAGTCTTCTTCTTCTTCCTAGAATCTCGAGGCGAGATTCCTGTTTAGTGGGGGAGAGTTGTAGCATCCCATTTGTCTAACAACTGTAATGCTACTTGGTCTAGTAATATAATGGCTACTTCCTACATATAATTGTTGCAGCATCATCATATCATGCTCATGTCATCATGCCACCTTGCATTTGAGCATCATACAAAAACCCTTTTTGTTTTGGTTCTTCTCCCATATGCATTGTTAATTGTATTTGCCTCTTGATATTGTATTTGGTTCTTGATATAATGATTAAATGCCCAAGTTGAGTTGGGGGCATATCTTTTATTTAACTCCACCACCTTTCTTGTCATCACCCCATTTTTCCACCATTCCATTATCCATGAGCTTGCAATTATTTTTCCTTTGGGTTTTACCTCTAGCTCATATGGGTTGGGATGGATCCAATTCCTTTTCCACATGCTCTCATCTTAGCATCATGTTGTTTTCACATCTTTGTTATATGAGAGCCACATGGCCACCTTTGCATGCCTTGTGAGTGGAACCCTTTTTCCTAGCTTCCATATGGATTATCATGGAATTATGCTCATGTTGGAATATTTTTGGGACTATTAAACATCTAGTGGCCCATACACGCTAGCAAGTCCCAATTATAATCAAATGTGATCATCTCCATCTACTCCACTTGGGACTTTCTTTAAATTCTTTTGCTTAGGCCTTACTCCACATTTTGGAGCGCATAAGAATAATGCCATGTAAATCATCTTGTTTTCACAAAATAAGCATGGTATTAATTATTATGCATGGCCCATGCAAGTACCATCTTTTGCTTGTCATTTGGATTTTATTTGGTTTTTGAGTGGATCATCTCTATCTCTATCCTTCTTTTGGCTTGATCTATGTTGATCTTGCTTAAAACCCTATCACCACATCCCTCTCTTTTTCTTGTCTTGATCTTGTTTGAGCTTGTGTTGATCTTGCTTGATCTAGTTGGAGCATGCAAGCATCTAAAAACCTAGCTCTCACCTTTTCCTCTACATTCTAGCAACCCTAAACCATACCTCTCTCTCTCGGCCTCTCCTCTCTCTACCATGCCTGCCCCACCTGGCCACCCTCTCTCTGGTCCCACACCCAGCTCTCTCTCTCTCTCTCTCTCTCTCTCTCTCTCTCTCTCTCTCTCTCTCTCTCTCTCTCTCTCTCTCTCTCTCTCTCTCTCTCTCTCTCTCTTCCCACCAAACCCTAAGACCAACCCTAGCCGAGCCCCTCCTAACCTAGCACCAAACCACACCCGAGCCTACCCCTCTCCTCTCTCTTGCTCTCTCTCTCTGCCTGGCCTGCCCCACCCCGAGCTCCCTCTTACCGGACCCACCTGGCAGCCTCCTTTCCCTCCCCCTGCTACTGCCCCGACCCATGCACGTGAGGAGGAGGAGGAGGAGAGAAAGGTGGCACCGAGGCCACCTTTTCCCATCTACCCCACCCCCACGGCACCCTCTTTCCCCGTCCTTATCTACCCCCTCTCTCCACCTCCCCTGCATCCCCAGATCCACCCCAGAGGCCCTGCCTCGCCTCCCTTCTCCCGCTCCACCACCATCTACCCCGACGCCTGCCACCGTCGGCTCCGGCGCTCACCTGCTGTACGAGGAGGCGGGCGTGGGGTTGGGGGCGTCGAGGAAGTACTGGAGACCCCCGGCGCCGCCTCGGTGAACCGCAGCGAGGAGGAGAAAGGCCAGAACGCGGGACACCGACGCGCCGCCGACGAAACCCTAGCTCCACCGGTGCACCAGCCTCGCCGACGATCGCGACCACCCCGAGCCCGTCGACCACGCCAACGTCCTCTCGGTGAGCCTACCTTCCTCCCTGACAACCTCCGCCACGCTGTCGTCGTCTGTAGCCGCCGTTTGTTCCGTCGAGCACGCTGCGTGCGTCGGCGGCGATGTTATCTGCTCCGCGCCGCGCCTCGCAGAAGCCTACCTAGGCCCCACCCCCTTACCAGTCACCAACCTCACACCACCGCAGCGGTAGCCGCCTCTGCTAGCCCGCCCGAGGTCGCGGGTTCGAACCCTCGCGCCGCGCGCGTCGCGCGTGTGCCAGCGCGCGTCTGTCCGCGCGTCAGAGGAAGATCCACAGTGCCGCTGCACCTTTTGCGCATACCCCCCTATGCTTTTTGCTGCTCTAACCGCAGTCCCCTATAGCCCCACCAGCCAGCGTCGGTGACTTTTTCTAAAAAGGCTCCCGACAAACGTTTCAATTAACCCGCGGTCCCTTCCACTCCTGTGCGCGCGTGTGGCACTGAGTCAGCCTGGCCCCACCTGTCACTGGCAGTGGCTAGGCCCAGGCTGAGTATAAAAAGGTTTCTGTTTCTGTTTAATTTAAAACCTTTTCAAAATTTGTTTAAAATTCAAATTTAAATCTGTTCCAAATAACTTTTAAATTATAACCAAATTTAACAAATAATATATGTTTCTTAATCAGAAAAATGTGAGGATTTCAAATATGCCATCCAAAATATGTTTTGCACACTTAAAATTTCAAGTTAATTTAAATTACAATAAAATGCCCCTGGACCTTCATAATTAATAACTTTAGTTCTATAACTCCGAATTAAACAAATGATATGTCTAAAATGATCAGCTCGACGAGACCTTTCTGTTTATGCTATCCATGACTTAAATTGCAGCATGCATCATATAAAGATATAGTATACAACAACTAATATGACAATGAAGTGTGGCCAAAACTCAATAAAATGTTTATTTCTTGTATTCTACACCTCACCCATGCCATGCTACATTTTTGCC
Organism: Avena sativa; assembly: GCA_916181665.1. NCBI lineage: Eukaryota > Viridiplantae > Streptophyta > Magnoliopsida > Poales > Poaceae > Avena > Avena sativa. Next base: position 90,508,619 of record OV702281.1, read on the forward strand.
ATGCAACTTGTGCATCATTCATCATGGCATGATTGGTTTGCTTGACGCATTTATTCCTATGCTTGTGTACTTTATTTACGTTGGCCCTTGTTTGTTTGGTTCTTCTTCGAATAGACACTGAGCAGGGGATATATCAAGAGAACCAGGAGCACTACCCAGATCCATCCCTTACTTCAACTGAGTTGCCAGGCAAGCACTACTACATGCTTGCATACATACAGCACCTATTGCCTCTATCTTACTCTTGCATCATTGAGTCGCGATTGTATTAAATTGAATCCCAAGTATTGCATCGCCTTTACTTTTAAACCCACCAAGCTTGTTCCTCCATCCCATGAGCCATTACTATAGGAGTTGTTTGAGCCATGCGAGTCGTAGAATAGCATGTGTAGGGTATGTGAGAGTCTGTTGGATAACGAGGTACTTAAACAACTTAACCTGAGTAGTAATGGGATAACTAATGAAAGTGGCACCGGAGGGCAATATCTGCTATTTGGTTTTTCCTGCTCACTTGTGTCCCGTAGGACCCCGAGTACTTGATTCTTGTTCCTTGATTATTCGCGCTATCCATATCCGGGAGGCTTATGGGACCCCCCTGAGCCAGAGCTTGATTCCGTCTTATTTCTTGGGGCCACAAACTAGTTTGAGGTTTTATTTACTATCCTGTACTTATGCCATGCTACTGCTTTATTTACGATTGTGTGAGGAGCACCTGTACTGTTTAGGAATGGTGACCCGTTTACGCGGTATCGACAAGCCCAGTCACACTTTCGGGTTCCCAGTCGTTTACAGCCGGCCCCACAAACCTTGAGTCCATCTCGGAGCCGGCCAGTTTCGTTGCGGGTGTACTCCAAGGGGTGGCCCCCTGAAATATTTCTGAATCCTGTGATTGCTTTGCCGTGAAGGCCTCGTTGGGTTTTTATTTGGTTTTTCCAAGGTTGATCGAGTGTGTGTTGCTATTTGTGCACCCCTGCAGGGTAAAACTTTCTGAAAGCCGTGTCCGCGGTTATGGACGACTTGGAGCACAGTTTCTCGATCATAGACAAGCATAACTAAAGTACCGCTTTTAATTTGACTAAGTAACTGACTAGTAAATAGTGCAACACTCATGGAATGGTTAATAAAATTGCCAACGGATGGGGGGTTGTTCGTCCGCTTCCTCGTTGGTAAGCGAGGAGGAGGATGGATCTGTGGATATTACTGTTATAACTGTTGTCTTTAATTCACGGACATCCGTCTATCTTTGGTTAGGCGGATGGTTAGCGAGTATCTATATAACTGTTAGGGTTTATCTTTTGCTGCAATTGCGTCACCCCAGGTTTTGTCCCCTTTAGAGGCATAAAGACTTGCTGAGTACCCCTAGGGTCTCATACGATAAATTATTGGTTTAGATGAACAGGTACCCTCGCAAGATGGATACTGGGTGGAGGAGGCTGATGATATGGGCAACGATCGTTCGGTGTAGAGATTCCGGGAACAGGGATCCGTGAGACCTGTGGGCGGGATGTGCTTATTTCTGGGCATCTTATGCCGATTTGCTTCTTATCCGTACTCGGACCTTGTTTGCCGCTTCCGCCTGGTACTCTGATGTGTGATGTATGAGGAAATATCCTAAACTATTATATCTATCTAGGTCATTCGAATCTTGCCGTATGTCGTTGCTATATTTCCTTTCTTTTAGATGGTATGGCTCTGATGTACTATTGTATGGTGGCTTGCATACATACTCATTTGTGTACGTAGTTGATCCCTTCGCCTGCCGATTACGCCGCCCGTACTTGTCCTGATGATTGGAAATGGTTGGGACGGCCGAAAGGTCTACCTGTGAGTGGCTTTTGGCCCCACCGTACTATTTCAACCATTTCCGCTCATCCAGGCTTGTATCTAGGAGCGTAATTCACCGAGGTAGTTACAGGGCCCTTCTTCCCCAATGGTTACCTACCCATTCTTGCAAGTTTTCCCTCCCATTGTTGACCTTTTTTTAGCTCGCTTTCCCTCAATCCCTCCTATAATTCTTGCATATACCTGAGGGATTTGAAAGAGGAGATCTAGATCTACAAGCCCACCAATCAATCTCTCCTCTAAGTGAGGGGAACATATTGGGATCTAGATCTTGGAGTCTTTTGTGGATTTCCTCCATTGTTCGTCCTATCTTATTCTCCCATAAGAGTTTGTAGCTTTTGTGGAATTTGGGAGAGAAGTACTTGAGAACTTCTTGTGTTCTGGCCATTGCATTTTATGCATCGGTTTGAGTTCTTGTTGAGGATTCAATTGGGTGAATCGCAAGAAGCTTTTTTACTCTTGGCTTCTTGGAACCCTAGACGGCTTATTTATTTTGCGTGTTTTTTTGTTTACTTGGGGCCTCCAATTAAGTTTTGGAGCTTTCTCCAAGCTTGTTTGTTGGGAGCCTCCAATTGAGTTGTGGAGAAGTTCCCCAACCTTGTGAGAGGTTCCGGATTGCCACCGACAAGTGCATTGGTAGTGGAAGTGTAGATCGATCCTGTTGGGGTGAGATTCACAGGATAACAAGGGATGCCTCTTATGGCGTTGGTGGTTTGAAACCACCCCCTCTCCAAATGAGACATACTCCATTGTTGGGAGGAACTTAGTAAAACATCGTCGTATCTACGTGCCTCGGTTATCTCTATACCCGATCTCTTACTTATGCACATTACTTTGTGATAGCCTTTGTGCTTGAATTATATATCTTGCTATCACATAGTTGCTTTTCTTACTTAGCATAAGTTGTTGGTGCACATAGGTAAACCCTAGTTGTTCTAGGTATTGAGCTTGACAAAGTAAACGCTAGTTTCATTCTGCCTTTGTTGAGACCCTCTCGGAAAAGTTTTAAACCGCTTATTCACCCCCTCTAGGTGACATCCGCGATCTTTCACTTGGGATTCAATTTAATTTGGACCGTGACATATGATGCAAGAATAATATAGATGCAATAGGTGCTATATGTAGTGCAAGCATGGGGAATTTCTTTCATGGAAGCTCAGTTGCAGAATATGAAGGATCTGGGTAAAACTCCTGAGGCTCCTGATATTCTCCTTGCTCAACGTCCATCCGGGTAAAAACTAAACACACAAGGGGCCGAAATAAATACATTGCATAATCATATAAATCATATGCAACAAGAAAATAAGGCATGCCATGATGGAATTATGCACAATTACATGGTATAACATAGCATGGCATGGGTGAGGTGTGGGGTCCAAGAATAAAGCATTTGATTACTTGTTTAGTCATATTTTCTCCCAAAACATTAATGTATGCTTAATATTTATATGATGCATGCTTAAATTCATATCATGGAATGCATAGTTAGAATAGGCTCGTTGAGCTAATTGATTTAGACATATCATCTGTCGAATTCGGAGTTATGGAATAAAAGTTATTCAATTATTAAGAAAATGGTATTGATTAGCATTTAATAATTCAAAATTTTAAATTGCTCAAATGATATTATAAAAAGCATAAATAGATTACTCATACTTTTCTAATTCAAAAACATATATTATTCCAATTATTTGGATTTATGAATTTAAATTAATATTAAAATCAATTATATTAAAAGGGGGTCAAAGTCAAATGTTTGACTATTTTGAATCAGATTTGAATATGTAACTGAATTCATAAATAAGAACTAAGCACATTTCATATTAACCTTTTATTCAAATTCATATTTATTTAAAATTATGAATTAGTTTGTATTTAAACAGAATATAAAAAAATGAATTTGAATTCAGAAAATGTTTCTCGGCTTTTGTTACTCAGGTTGACTGTACCCACAGACACTATGCAGTGGGGCCGGAAGCTCAGCGGGTCTGCACGGGCGCGCACCAGCGATTGGGCAACACGTGGGCAAGCCGGGGGTCACAGGTTGATTAAAGACAAGTATGGGTCCCTTTTTACAAAAGGACATGAACGGCGAAGAGTAAAGAGGCTATCAAGTGGGACTGTGGCTGGACTGCGGGTTCATGGATTGAAATTCCGGGTATCTTTTTGCAAATCAACCACGGTCTCTCTGACGACTCAGATGAACGAAGGCGGATGCTCGGTGGATGCGGTGATCTTCCGTCGACGATGGAGATGCATACACTAGGAGTCTCGCGATGCCTCCAAAACAAAAACCGAAGATAGATCAAAGGGTTACAACTCATGTACAAGTGTTTTGGTCTATTGTGGACTGTAGAGGGTGGGCTCCCACATTGAATAGAGACAAACACCAGTGTTTTAAAGTTGCAGTTAGCGTGGCTAAACTTCTGCAGTGCGATGGGTGGCATGAGCCGGCGCGGCGAGGTCAGCAGCGGTACATGTAGAGGGAGTGTCCCAACCTTTATTTAATATAAGGTGGAGTCCCCTGTGTTTACAATGCTAGTCCCTGGATCAATAGCTAGCATCCACAGTTAAGATGTAATATCAAGAAACAAAGGTCATAATACAACTTTATAACCAGGAATAACATAATTTTATTACATCTTACATAGCTCATTTGGCTATTACATTACATTGCAGCAGAATATCTATAGCATGGGGTCCTTCATCTTCAAAGTGCCACAGGCAGACATGTTGGTTGTAGACTTTGTAATCCTAATCAATCAATCTTCTCTAAAACAATCAAACCTGCAACATAACAAGTTACAGCCACAAGGGTCAATACATTTGAATTGTATTGGCAAGTGATACTATGGTAGTATAGTGGAGTCTATCATCTATATGCATTTGGCTAAGTGGAGTTGAGGCTTGCATTGCTCAAAATAGATTTTCCTTATCATTTTGAAAACACTAAGTTTTAGCTTGACAAAATCATTTTTCTCAATCAAAGATTGAAGATCCTTCAACCCTTGTTCAACCACAAGTTTTTAACTTAGAAATTTGAATGATGAGATTCTTGATTGCTTCCATGTCTTGATGCTCAAATTGTCCTTTACCAGGGACATGGCTAAGTACTTAGATTTTACACTCTGCAGAGGTGGTGCACTTTCCCCACAAGACTTGGTTTCCCAAGACAAGATCTTTCAGAAGCCTTCCCTTAGACCAAAATGGACGCGTTCCAACCTATCAAACTCTACCACCCACTGTCCATATGGCTAAGTTCTTGCAACCTATATGATCCAGGCAGATCCCATAATGCCAAGTGGCTGCACTTGAAGCTTCTCAACATTTGACATCTCAAATCCCTTTGTTCCTGGGTGGCCATCCACAAGTGAGATACACAAGGTAAACCATAGACATGGGCCTTGTGAACCACTCAACCAAAATCCACCAAGCAATTACCATTCCACCCAGGTGATTCATTAACTTAGTTGTTTTATTAAACAAAAAGACAAGTCCTCAGACTTGTAAATTTTTCCATAGTATGGATATATATTCCACCCTTGTTTTCTATTAGCTAAGCTAAGCATGATAGTAGTAGGTATCTTGACTTAGGAATTTCTACTAAGGTTTCATCTACTAGGTTTTCTTACAGAAGGGTTTATACTTAGCAAAATTCCATGCAAGTTTTACTTAGAGAAAAATCACTAATGCATAGTGAAAGTAATGAGACAAAAGTATGAAGCATCACTTGCCTTTTTGGTAGAGTATGGGTTCACTACTTGTCCTTGCAACAATCACACTCTTCAAGTCACTACAATTCAATCAAACAAGGCACAAACTCGATCTACCAATCAAGCAAAACAACACATAAAATAGCAAAGTCAAAGTAATGCATGCAAGCATGCCAAGGATTGTTTTATTTGAAAAAGTGGTTCCTAATGGTCATACACATTTTAAAGCACCTAATGATCATTTTGTAAAGTGGCAGAGTCATTTGCAAAAGGTTTCACTTTAAAAACCATTTTCAAAACAAAGTATCATTTTATGTGGTGTAGAAATATTTTTTTACTAAGGCATTAATCTATAGGGCTCACCAAATATGTTTTCAAACCATAAAACTTTGTGTTTAGGGTCAGAGAGTTTAAAACAAAACATTTCCCAAAAGTTTTCTTCCAAAACCATTTTTAACAAATAAACCACATTTCTATTTGACTAGAAATGGTTTTAAATCAAAGAATCATTCTTTTTCCTCACCAAATACATTTTTGAAACCAAAAAGTGTTTCCTATGGTCAGTAGGTTCAAATCACACCATTTGCAAAAGATTTTATCCCCAAAATCATTTTTGAATAATTTTTATAACCTAAACAAGCATTCAAATGTTTCTGCAAAAACAAACATTTTTCCAGAAGCTTTTTACTAAACAAATGGCATGGTTGGCTAGGGCTTGTTCCACTGATTCCAACGATATAAAGTTTGCAATTTTTGGACGTGTGTATCAAAAGTTATAGGTTTTACAAAATTGAACATCAATTAGATCAATTCTGTTTTAAATCAAACCAGTAGAGACACGTGGCGTGTTCTAATTCGTCGGTACCGGTTCGCTCGGATTGATCTCTCTGGATCGTTGGATCTAGGTGAGATCGTGCGGTGCAGAGACACTACTTACCCTTTCGCTCACGTTCTATCGCATCCATCAGATCAAGATCCTACGGTCGCTAGCATGCTTGCCAAAGATCGGCGGCGCTGGCGGCGGCGGGTGGCGGCGCACGCTCGGGCAGGAGGTTTCCGGCGAAGCTAGCAAGCGAGGAAGAGGGGAAATGGCTTATAGTGCTCACAGGGTCGAGGTGAAGCTCGAGGTACAGTCGGCTTGGCAAGGGGCGCTCAGGGTTCGTTGGAATTCCTCACCGGAGTCACGGACGGCGTCAGGCGGCTCTGGTCGTGGTTGGAGGCGACACTGTAGATCATGAGGAGGCAAACATAGGGCGTGGTCAGATGCAGGAGATCACGGAGATGACGCGAGCGTGAAGGAGAAGGCTTGGGGCGGTCTGGACTTACCAGGAGACGTCGCCGGAGTTGCTTGCAGATGCGGCGGCGCTCGGTCGAAGTGGTTGGCGTCGTTCTGAGGCGCCCGCGGTCGAACGAAGAGCACAGGGAGAATCGTCTGGGAGTGGGGAGTCTGCTCGTGTGCTCGAGGAGGCAAGGGATGGTGGAGCTTGGCCGGAATCGACAAGGAGGGTCGTCGGAGCAGTGAGAGGGTCGAGCCAAATTCGGCAGCCTGGAGGCGTGCTTGGGGGAGGTGACAGAGGGGAAATGGAGGGGAGACGCTGGCGTTTAAATGGGCGCGGTCACGGCGAGTAATGGTGGCTGCATTAAGGTGAATTGAAGCCGTGGAATCACTGGCAGAAACGGTCGGCGTGGTCGTCGCGAGGAAGAAGAAGGAGTGAGCTGGCTGCGTGGGTCCCTGCTGTCAGCGAGGAATGAGAGGGAGAAGAGGGTCCACTGGTCAGTGTCTCCGCGGGTCAGTTGCCAGGTGTGAAACGTTTTCTTCCGGGAGAGGGGAGCTGGGCTGGTTCTGGGCTTTGTTGGGCTGCTGGGTTGGGTCCACCAGATCCTTTTTTTTTTCTTCCTGAAACCCTTTTCTTTTTCTAATTCTAATTTCTATTTTGAAATTCAAACAAACAAACAACACTCAAATCCATTCAAGCATTCACCACACTTTGTAAGTTTGGATTTGTTTCTGTTCAGCAACATAATCCAAAATCCAAAAACAAAATAATAATTTTATTTTAGGGCCCATTATTAATTAAATAAATAGACCTTGTTTAATAAATCAAAATAGAATTTGTTTTATTTAAATACTCCTTTTGAAATCTAATTATTTTCAGAACCAAATCAGTAGGTTTTATTTGGGAATATAAAATACTTGGAAAACTTATTTTAAATAATTAAATAAGTTTTGATGTTTTGGAAATAGTAAAACCTTTATTAATAAAACTTGGATATTAAATCCTTATTACTTTATTTAAATACACCTTTACTATTTTTATCAAAACAAAATGTTTTAAATCAAAAGCCTGGCCAAGGTTTAATTTGGCTCTATAAAATAATCTTTATTTATAAAACTTCTATTTCATTTGAAACCAAAACTTTTTATTTAAAAGATCAAAATAGTAATTCCAAAATATTTTATCTTTCCTTTATCAAATATCTTTTTAAATTCCTTTAGGATTTTATTTGATCCAAATTGGTTTGAAGATTTCAAATTGGATTCAAAAAGTTTCTTCTTACCCTGAAAATCAAACAAAGTTTTATTTTATTCATTCATTTTTCACATTACAAGATTTGGAAAATCTTGGGATGTGACAGTACACCGACGAGTTTTTGGAAGCGGGGCTCTAGGGGGGTTCAGGGGGGCCCATCCTAGCTCCATGCAGGACAGGACCAACATGGGGAGGCCGGCAAGGTGAGGTACCGCAAGGGTGGTTACGCTCACGGCGTTGCCCACAGTGCGCTCGATGGAAGGACCAGCGGCGAGGAGAACCTGCGGCATGCCCAGAGGTGTCCAGGAGATTGAGAAGACTCATCAGAGTTCGATAGTGTGGTCGCTGGTGATTGGAGAGGCGGCGATCGTGAGGGAGGGAGAAGGTCTGGATGCTCCGGCTAGTTGAGTTGCGCGGTGGCGCTGGCGCTTATGAAAGGATATGGGTATGCTACACTAGCGCAAATCAAGAAAATTCTATCGCATAAACCAGGAATACTGTTGTCATAGATCTCAGCATTACCACTAGACGCGCAGTTGCGGAACTTGATGAAGCGCGTCGAGGCAGTGTAGATGTTCTACGCGTCCTCCTCGTCCTCGTCCCATGAGTAGCCCCCTTGCACGGCTAGTCCAAGTGCTACATCCGCAGTACCTCCGAGGTATCCACATGTCCGGGTGGAAGAGTCAGACGCCAGACTGCTAGGTCCGCGCATGCAACACAAGCGTGAGAGGAGTGGCAGCTGGGTGGAATTCTCAACCCTATTCAACTTGCCCCTCCATCTCTTATATAGGCGTCCCTGGTGGGCTTCTACATTAGCAGCCCATTAGTAGCCTAAGCATGGTTTAATTTGGATCCAATCCTCATTAGGCTTCCAGCCCCTTAAGTGTATGTGACCCTATAGGTTCATACACGTGTAGACATGACATGAGTACACTTACTCCGTCAATAGTTGGTAGCGGCCTCTATCAAGACTGCCAACTCCTAAACGCATATAAAGATCATTCGGACGAACCATCACAAGGTTAAGTACATGTATTTCACTTTACCTCACGATATTTGGTCTAGCTCCAAGCTGACCTCTCTTTCTCGATACTGTGATTCGGAATCCCTTTACTAGGTTAACTCTTAACCATGTAGCATGGCCATGCATTTCTAGATCCAATCACTCGAGGGGCCCAAATATATATCTCTCAAGTAGAGAGGGGCAAATTCCATCTTGATTGACCAATGCCTTGCAGCATGCTTCAGGACAAACCCAAAAGCTACCTTTATAACTACCCAGTTACAGAGCAGTGGTTGATATCCCCAAAGTAGGTCAATCCACATCTCAAGTACATGCGACAATCTCAGGTCTAAGGACAAAACATACACGATGTGTACATAGAGCTTCAAGTATAATTGCCAGTATCAAGTTGGGTCAGTCCAACCCCATGTTCATAACATGTGTCCACATCATTGGTTTGACATCTCAATGTCTATGACTTGCGAAACATAGTCATCAACCAATCGATGTGCCAGTCTAATATTCATGTGTGACCTCACATGAACTCTAACTAGGGACAATAATTAGATAACCATACAAGTAAAGAGTTTCAGAAACAATTCACATAATTGTCAATCAATACAAGTTGCCTGATATATGGATATTCAAGGAACATTACAATAACTCATGGATACATATGAAATATAATCATCTCTATGATTGCCTCTAGGGCATATCTCCTTTAGTCTCCCACTTGCACTACAGTCAATCTGAAATGTATCTAATACCTATTGCTCTTGTGTGTGCTTCATGCACAGGCTGCGGGAGAGTCTTTGTAAAGGGATCAGCAACATTTGAGTCTGTATGTATTTTGAATATCATGACACTACCATCCTCAATGAACTCACGAATATGATGGTAACGCATGCAAATGTGTTTGTTCTTCTGGTGCTGTCTAGGTTCCTTGGATTGTGTAATAGCACCACTGTTGTCACAATAAACGTCCAAGGGATTGGACGCGCCCTGAACCACACCAAGAGCAATCAGGAAATTCCTAATCCAAACACATCCTTTACAGCCTCTGAGGCAGCAATATATTCATCATATTTTGAAGAGGAGGTCATTGTATCTTGCTTGGACTTTTTCCAGCTCATAGCACCACCATTCATGACAAACACATAACCTGATTGCAATTTGGAGTTATCTGAGTCCCTAAGGTAACTTGCATCTGTGTAACCCTTTACACTGAGTTCATCCTCACCTCCATAAACTAGGGACATACCCTTAGTCCTTTTCAAGTACTTAAGGATATTCTTTACCGTTGTCCAGTGACTTTCACCTAGATCAGCCTGTATCTGCTCGTAACACTTAGAGCATAGGAAACATCTAGGCGAGTACATATCATTCCATACATGATGGATCCAATAGCCAAAGCATATGGAACCCTACTCATGTGCTCACGCTCATCAGTAGTCGAAGGACACTGAGTCTTGCTGAGTTTAATGCCGTGAGACATGGGCAAGAACCCCTTCTTAGCTTCTTCCATGATGAACCATTTCAACACTTTGTCAATGTATGTACTCTGGCTTAATACAACTAGCCTCCTTGATCTATCTCTATAGATCTTGATGCCCAGAATATATGCCGCTTCTCCTAAGTCCTTCATTGAAAAACTATTTTTCAATTAGATCTTAACAGACTCGAGCATAGGAATGTCATTTCCAATCAGCAATATATCATCTACATATAAGATTAGAAACACAAGTGCTCTCCCACTTTCATTATTGTAAAAACAAGGTTCTTATTCGTTTTTGATGAAGCCAAACTCCTTTAAAACTTCATCAAATTGAATGTTCCAACTCCGAGATGCTTGCTTCAACCCATAAATAGACTTTTAAAGTTTGCATAACTTTCCAGCATTTTTTGGATTGACAAAACCTTCGGGCTGCATCATATACACGTCCTCGGTAAGGATTCCATTTAAGAAAGCCGTCTTGACGTCCATCTACCATATCTTATAGTTGAAATGTGCAACAATGTCTAGAATGATCTGTATAGATTTAAGCATTGCTACGGGCGAGAAAGTCTCGTTGTAGTCAACTCCTTGAACTTGTCGAAAAACTTTTGCAACAATTCGAGCTTTATGGATGGGAACATTTCCATCCATATCAATCTTCTTCTTATAGATCCATTTGCACTCGATGGCTTTAAAACAATCAGGCAGGTCAACAAAGTTCCAAACTTGATTGTCTCCCATGGTCTCTATCTCGTATCTCATGGCCATCATCCATTTCTCAGAGTCTGGGTCCACCATCGCTTCCGCATAGGTCGCAGGCTCATCATTGTCTAACAATAATAATTCCTGCGTTTCGCGGAGCCTCGCCGACCTTCGTGGTTGTGGTTCTTCTATTGCCACGGGTTCCTCAACTTGTTCTTCTACACTAGCATCACTCGCAGAAGCATCCCCGACTGGCTCATCTTGAACTTCTTCAAGTCGCATCGACCTTCCACTCGTTCCTTTTGTGAGAAACTCTTTCTCTAGGAAAACACCGCTATGAGCGACAAACATTTTTCCCTCTTCTTGGTTGTAGAAGTAATACCCTAAGGTTTCCCTCGGATATCCCACAAAAATGCACTTATCTGATTTGGGTGTTATCTTGTCCAACTAAAGTCACTTGACAAATGCATCACAACCCCAAATCTTTAGAAAAGACAAACTGGGATTCTTTCTAGTCCACATCTCATATGGTGTCTTAACCACGGATTTAGATGGTACCCTGTTTATTGTGAAAGCTTTCATTTCTAGAGCGTAACCCCAAAATGATAATGGTAAATGATGGGGATATGCCTACCGGGGTATACCCAGCAGGACGTTTCCGACTGGCCCAAGAACCGGCGAGTGGGCCTGCAGAATGGCGAGTGGATCGAAGCCCAGCAAGGAACCGAGCGACTGGAAGCTGAAGGCCCAGGCGAGTAGATAGGCCCAGTCGGGTTAGGTTAAACGACTACCGAAGCTTTAACCGAATCGGTTGAGATATGTAAACCCTGGGGGAGGTGAGCCTATATAAACCTCCCTATAGGGTGAGTAGAGACACGTTCCCTTAGACACCCAAGCGACTCGCCGCCCAGCCGCCGAGCTCGCCCATTGTAACACCTTGATAATACAATCTAGCAGGAGTAGGTCTTTACCCTCCGGGGGGCCGAACCTGGGTAAAACCTTGTGTCTTTGCCCTCATCTCGCACCGCAGATGGCTGGCCGCCCTTGCCCCTTGTTCTACTACTCGTTGCCAATTGCAGCATCTGCCGTGACCATTCCCACGACAGTGGCGCCCACCGTGGGGCCTGGCCGGTCTGGCCGGTGTTCTGCGGCGACCTCAAAAAGGTGCTACTCGCCGCACCACTACTCGCCGTCCCCGTTGACAAAGAACCCATGCTGGTTTACGTCGCGGCGTCCGAGCGCGTCGTCAGCGTTGTGATGGTCGTTGAGCGACCAGAGGAAGGAAAGGAGCGCCCGGTCCAGCGGCCTGTGTAATACATCAGCGAGGTCCTCACCGAGTCGCGCCAACGGTACCCACAGTACCAAAAGCTAGTATACGCGGTCTTCAGAGCTCAGCGGCGCCTGCCGCACTACTTCCAGGAGCACCCGATCACGGTCGTCTCCTCAGCACCACTGCAAGACATCATCCGCAATCGCGAGGCGACCGGGCGGGTCGCCAAGTGGGCCGTCGAGATCGGCGTCCACAACATCAAATACGAGCCACGAAAAGCGATCAAGTCACAGGCACTGGCAGACTTCATCGCCGACTGGGAGGAGGCCCAGCAACCAGAGAAGCTGCCGTACCTCCATTACTGGAGCCTGCACTTCGACGGCTCCAAGAACGCGGACGGCGCAGGAGCAGGGATCGTGCTGACTTCACCGAAGGGCGACAAACTCCGCTACGTCCTCTGCCTCGACTTCACCCCCTGCACCAACAACATGGCCGAGTACGAGGCACTACTCCACGGCATGCGAGCTGCAAAGGAGATGAACGTCAACCGCCTACGCTGCTACGAAGACTCCGACCTCGTCGCTGGGCAAGTCGCTGGCACCTGCGACGCCGTCTCCCCCACCATGGCGGCGTACCGCCAAGAGGTGGACAAGCTAGGCGGCCACTTCACCGGCTACTCCGTCGAGTGGATCGACAGGCGAAAGAACGAGGAGGCCGACGCACTCTCCCGCATCGGGTCGGCTCGACTCGCACCACCGGCCGGCGTTTTCCTCGACACGATTACCAAGCCGTCAGCCTCTCCCCCGAGGGAGATCGACATTGGGGTCCCACTCCAACCAGAGGCATCCTTGGTCGCACTCATCAACGAGCCAGACGACTGGACCAAGCCCTACATCGCCTACCTGGAAGCCGGCACCTTGCCGGCAGACGAGACAGACGCTCGAATGATCGCTCGTCGATGCAAGTCCTACACCATCATCGACGACGAGCTCCACAAGCGCAGCGTCACCGGCGTGTTCCAACGCTGCGTCCAACCAGCTGAAGGACGCAAAATCCTCCACGACATTCACTCCGGTGACTGCGGCCACCACGCCGCCGCTCGTTCCCTGGTCGCCAAGGCTATGCGACATGGCTTCTACTGGCCCACCGCACACGCCGGCGCCGTCGACATCGTCCAGTGATGCGCCGGATGCCAGAAGTACGCTAATCAGACGCACGTACCGAGCTCGGCGCTCAAAACAATCCCCATCACCTGGCCATTCGCTGTATGGGGCATGGACATGGTAGGCCCCTTCAAGAAGGCCCCCTCTGGCTACACCCACCTGCTAGTCGCCGTTGACAAATTCATGAAGTGGGTGGAGGCCAAGCCAGTCCGGAAATGCGACGGGAAGACCGCCACTAAACTCCTACGCGAGTTCATATATCGCTACGGGTTCCCCAACAACATCATCATGGACAACGGCACCAACTTCGCCAAGGGAGCCATGGCCGAATTCTGCGAAGAGCATCATATCCGGCTCGACCTCGCGTCAGTCGCCCACCCGGAGTCCAACGGCCAGGCGGAACGAGCCAACCAAAGCATCCTCCACGGCATGAAGCCGCGACTCCAAGTACCACTCGAGCGCACCGCCGGGTGCTGGGTCGAGGAGTTGCCCTCTGTCATCTGGGGAATCCGCACTTCAGTCAACAGATCGACGGGATTCACTCCCTTCTTCATGGTCTACGGCGCCGAAGCAGTCATGCCCACCGACCTCGAACACGACTCGCCACGGGTCGTCCACTATACGGAGGCTGCAAACGAGCTTGCCCGCCAAGACGGATCGACCAACTCGAAGAAGCACGCGACCTCGCTAGGTCACGCACTGCCATCTACCAGCAAGGACTCCGTCGCTACCACAGCCGGCGGGTGAAAGCTCGCACCTTCCAGGAAGGCGACCTGGTGTTACGCCTCATCCAGGACAAGAAGGGCATGCACAAGCTCTCCCCGCCGTGGGAAGGCCCATTCGCTATCGGGCGCATACTCGGCAATGACGCCTACTACCTCATCGACGTCCACGGGGACGGCGAACTCGATGTCAAGCGACCATGGAATGTAAACCTCCTACGGAAGTTCTACTCCTAGAACCCCACACATGTACTCTCCAGTGGCTATGAAATACAAAGAAACGGTTACCGCAAATTGCGCTTACTCTCCATGACTTGTGCCACTCGCACTCGTAATAACAGCGTCAAGCTAAGTGTAGAAGTCAACCTTTGGTACAGCGATCGGAACGGCTAAGTAGTGCGGTGTAAGAGCACTGAATCACCTCAGGTCTTGCATCGTCCATGAAAAACGCCCACCCGGAGCCCCATTGGAGTCGCCTGGCTCGACTGGTTCTACGAGCCAAGACGACTGCCCTCGCTTCTCACAGCGACCTTGGTCCTCCGCATCCTCGGCATAGCGACTCGAACAGCTAAGTACCACGCTCGGGGACTGAAAACCAGTTCGTCGCGAGCGGCCAGGGAAAACGCCAAGTAAGAGAGCATGCCCAGGACTCGCCACGCGAGTGACCCAACGGGACAGGCAGGAGCGACGCGCTCACACCAACGCGCTAAATCCTCAACCACCCTTGAGTCGCGCCTAGAACAACCAAGTACCACGCTCGGGGACTCGGCCACCCGACCTTGTTCGCGCAAGGGAAACGGTAAAGTATAGAGCACTCAAGGGAGTCGCCTTGCGACTGGCTCTTCGAGCTCGGGCGAGTCGACCAAAACAACAAAACACATGATAACAACACGTACATCATATACGAGGTAAACCCCACAAAAGGGCGGACGCGCTCGGGGACTCGTTCAAAATCAATCAAAAGCACACAAACAAATACCAAAATAGACACGACGTCTCATTCAATCGCATATTGCATTGTTTTATGTTACAAAATATGCCCGCGTGGCAGAACTGCTGCTAACGCCACAAGGCAAACTACTCTACTCTGCAGGCTTCGATGACGACTCGCCAACATCCCGGCGATTGCGGATGAACGCCGTGTACGGGTTTGATGGATACGTCATCAGTTCACCCGCCATCGCCGCGCGAAAAGGTTGCTCGACCTTGAAGTCACGGTGCGGCGGCTCGGGGTCGTTCGGCGCGACAACCGTCTCCTGGTACGGCAGGAGGTCGCCCATTGCCCAGACACGTTCCGAGTACGTGGCGGCACGTTCTTGCAACTTAAGGACCTCGGACAGCTCCACCGCGCCAGTCGACGATGGATACCCACTCGTCACATCGTCAACGTCGAAATCCTCGGGGAAGTGGGCGAGTCCAAGGCTCAGTGCCGTCAATGCTCCACGCCGAAACGCCGACCGCGTCATGAACTCAACGACCGCGGGCGCCTTCTCCAAATACTTCCACACCTCAACAAGGTCGCTGGGAATCACCTCCGTGGGCGATATTTCTTGGAGGTAGGCGCGGATGCACGTCGCCGACAACGTCGCCGAATCAACGAACATGCTTACGCATTGCCTCGCGTCGAGCGAGCTCGCCTCTCCTTCGCTATCAATGATGCGACCTGCGAGTAGAAGACCATGATGAGTACGACGGACACCACAAAAGCCACAGCCACTAGAAGGGAAGATGTACTCACCAAGCAACGGGCGGGCGAGTCCCGTGATGAAGAACTGAAGCGACGTATGGTCGTCCTGAAGCCCAGCAATAAGGACTTCCGACACCTTGCGATCCTCCTCAGCAGCCGCAATGGCGGCCTTAGCTCGCCCGTCCGCCGAGCTCGCTTCTTCTCTCGCTTCCCGCAGTTCACGCTCAAGGTCGGCGATCCGTTGTTCAGTGGCACCCAGAGCAGATCGTGTCGCCACCAACTCACCAGTGGGAACAAGCCCCTGGCGAGCTTCCTCTGCCTTCACAGCAGCAGCCTGAATCCCCTTGTTCGCCTCCTGGACGATGGCCAGCTCCCTCTCCGCGCGCTGTTTCGCGGCCAATCGGTCCGCTGACTCAAGCTGCAGACCCTGCACGTCACCAAAAGGTTAATCAAAGAAAAATTCCTAAGTGCCCACCCGCTGAAATTCACCGAGTGCGCACTCGGGGACCGGATGCGACAAACAAAAAGATGAGAAATTATAAGAATCAGGCCGCTGCAGAGCACCGAACTGATCCTCGGGGACTGGACGTACCTGGATGGCCGCGCCAAGCATGCCGTGGAGTTGTATCGCATCCACGGACGCGAGAAGTGCCGGCGTGTGCCCGCGACGTTGGTCGACTTCAGCATCGGCGGTCCCAGGAGCGTGGCTCGAGGGTGTATGCCCACTCACCGTGGCCGCCTTGGTCACGAAGCGCGGAAAGGTAGCGATAGAGGCACCCGCTCCGAGAGAGGTCGCCTCCGCCGTTCCAGGCAAGGAAGCACCCTCCTTCGTAGACGCGGCTGCCTCCAACACGGGCCCGGCTGGTGCGACCGCTGTATCATCAGAGCTGGTGACGGTGTCGTTGCCCTTGGCCTTCTTACTGCCATCCGCCGAGGCGACGACTTCGTCTGCCTTCCTCTTGCGGGAAGGATCCTCCTCGCTAGCGGCGGAGGACACCTTGGCCACGGTCGGGTGGCCCATCCTTTTCACTCCGGTCCTGCGCATCAATCGAATCAACAAAGACAATCGAAATAGTTATGAAAAATAAGGAGGGGTGAGCGCACTCACTTGGCGACTGGGATGAAACGTAGCCCCGTACGAAGGCCGGCCGGTTTTTCCAGTTCAGGGCCTAGTTGGCGACTGAGCCCCAGTTCCAGGACGTCGCGTGCCCAAGACACGGACGACTTCTTCGTCGTTGAGGCCGCAGCTGGCGCCTCTGGGACATCCTCTGCGGGAGCTTCCTCGCGAGTCGAAGCCGCTGTAGCCGGAGCCTCCTTGCGAGGCGAAGCCGCCGTAGCTGGAGCCTCCCCCGGCCCAAAGACTAGGGCGAACGGCAGAGGCATTGAGGCCAGCGGCACTTCCACGGTCGCCGCGTCCAGCACGGCTGTCGCTGGCGGTGCGCCGTCACCGGCTGGGCTGGGAGCATCGGAGCTGCTCGCCGAGTGCGGTGGTGAGGCCGTCTTCGACGGCTTCGTTTTCTTCTTCGGGGGGGCCCTCGCCTCCCTTTCCTTCTTCTTCTTCTTTGACGGAGTGTCTTGACGGCGCGAGGTGGTCTCTAGGAGCTCGTCGTCGTCATCATGACGCTCGAGGCTTCTGCTCGCCTCGATCTCGCGCTGTCGTTGCCCGCGGGTCTTCCGGACCAGCGGGGCGACCTCCTCTTCGGACTCGTCCTCGTCGTCCTCGTTGCCCTTGGCAGGCGGCGATTCGCCTATGCCCTGGGCGGATGGGCCCGAGCTCTCATCGTCTGAAGGGGGATCCACCCTTCCACCACTTGGAATAGCTGCAATGAATACAGAACGGAATCAGAATTACCACGACTGCATAACTGCGACTGCGAGCAAGGTTAAATAATTACCGTTGGAGTCGGACGCTTCGTGGTGTAGGGGGCGACCCCAGCCTGCGCATCCAGGTACACCGCCTGGGTAATCTTCTTCAACGCTGGGAGATAATCCTCCAGCTTCCACTCGCCGAGGCAGGCCTTCGTCGAGTCTCCCCGGCCCATGTACTGGTACATGTAGTGGTCGCGCTGGGCGAGTGGAACGAGCCGTCGCCCAAGCCAGCAATTGTACAAGTTTATCGTCTGAAGGCCCTTCTTTTTCAGACCACGGATGGTCTGGAGCATCTCGTCAACGACCATCCGCTGGTCGTCGGGGAGCTTGCCGACCTGGAGATGGCGCGGCTCGGAACGATTGGCAGAGTACCGCGGGATCGCCACCTCGTCCTCCGGGGTCGCCTCGGCCACGTAGAACCACGACTTCTTCCAGTCGCTCGCTGCCTTGGCGGGTAGCATCAGATCAAAGAAAGAAGCTTTGGACTTGAGCTGGAACGTCAAGCCGCCCGCGGATAGCATTGGGCCGCCTGCTTCCTCGCGGCTGATCCGTCCGTGGAACAGATCTTGCCACAAGGGGAAATAGGGCCGGCAGCCCAAGTAGCATTCGCAGAACGCCACGAAGATGGCGAGCTGATCGATGCTGTGGGGACCCAGATCTGAAGGCTGGATCCCGTAGTAGGCGCAGAAGCGCCGGAAGAACAAGGACGTAGGAAACCCTAGCCCCCGCTCGAGATGACTGGTGAAACAGATGAATTCCCTCTCTCGCGGGTTTGGGGTCGTTTCTCCGGCTGCGGGGATACGCCAACAGCCGGCTCGCAGGATCCCGGCCTCCTCGAAAGAGGCCAGTTGCGCCCTTGTGCACTTGGATCTACCCCACGGTTCGGTGGAAAGGGCCATGGCCGAGAGATTGGTTGGAGATTGGAGGATTTCGGGTCGGCTGGATCGCGGTGCGAAGGAAGGAAAATGCGCGCATTCGGAAGAAGTGGTGAGGAGTTGGCTCTACGTTTGCCTGCCATTCCTCTTATATAGCGGGCGTTACCCGCCAAATCAGGGAGCCGTTACCACGCGGTGATTACGCCGAAAGTTACCGTTGGGTTACCCCAACGGCTAGTTTGACAACGCCTGACGGTCCAACTACGGCCATTCGACTCGCCGACCCAATCACTAAGACAGTGTTTTTGCCGACTCGACTCGCCGAAGCTGCGACCTGGATCATTGGTTGTCTCCTTTATACAGGAGCCCGCCGACGATTCGACTGGATGCCTACTCAGAAGCCGTATACTCCGACTGCCAGCAGCCACCTACGCCTAATCGACGACGGCCTCGGGGACTACTGATGGGGATATGCCTACCGGGGTATACCCAGCAGGACGTTTCTGACTGGCCCAAGACCCGGCGAGTGGGCCTGCAGAACGGCGAGTGGATCGAAGCCCAGCAAGGAACCGAGCGACTGGAAGCTGAAGGCCCAGGCGAGTAGATAGGCCCAGTCGGGTTAGGTTAAACGACTACCGAAGCTTTAACCGAATCGGTTGAGATATGTAAACCCTGGGGGAGGTGAGCCTATATAAACCTCCCTATAGGGTGAGTAGAGACACGTTCCCTTAGACACCCAAGCGACTCGCCGCCCAGCCGCCGAGCTCGCCCATTGTAACACCTTGATAATACAATCTAGCAGGAGTAGGTCTTTACCCTCCGGGGGGGCGAACCTGGGTAAAACCCTGTGTCTTTGCCCTCATCTCGCACCGCAGGTGGCTGGCCGCCCTTGCCCCTCGTTCTACTACTCGCTGCCAATTGCAGCATCTTCCGTGACCATTCCCACGACAGTAAATCCAAATGGCTCATCATCGAACGAACCATGTCCAACAAAGTTTGATTGCGCCATTCGGAGACCCCGTTTCTTTGAGGCGTTCCGGGCGGCGTGAGGTGTGGAACAATTCCACAACTCTTAAGATGATTGCTAAATTCGTGACTCAAATATTCAACTCCACGATCAGATTGTAAGGCCTTTATTTTCTTGCCACATTTATTCTCTACCTCACTCTGAAACTCCTTGAACTTTTCAAAAGTTTTAGAGTTATGCTTCATCAAGTATACATAACCATATCTACTGAAATCATCAGCGAAAGTAATGAAGTAGTGATATCCTCCTCTGGCTGTCGTGCTCATTTGTCCACATACATCAGTATGTATGAGTTCCAACAATTCTGTCGCTCTCTCGGGTAAACCTGAAAAAGGCGACTTGGTCATCTTTCCAAGTAAACAAGCTTGACATGTCTCGTATGATTCAAAATCAAACAAAGTTAGAAGACCATCACCATGGAGCTTCTTCATGTGCTTTTCACTTATATGCCCCAAACTACAATGCCATAAATAGGTAGGACTCAAATCATTAGGCTGAAGCCTTTTAGCACTAACATTGTAAATAGACGGATCATCAAGATTTAAAATAAATAACCCATTCACAATGGGAGCATCAGCCATAAACATAGCATTCTTAGAGATTACACATTTGTTTGCACTCGCGAATGAATAACCATCCCTCATCAAACATGAAGGTGATAAAATGTTTAGACCCATGCTAGGAATGTAATAACAATTATTCAACTCCATAATAAATCCTGACGGAAGGTGAAGTTGCATGCCGCCGACGAACAATGCAGCAACCCTTGCTTTATTTCCGACGCGAAAATTCAATTTTCCTTTCTGCACTTCTCTAGTCCTTATTAGCCCCTATATCGAATTGTAAATATGAGCAACCGATCGTATCAAATACCGAAGAGTTAACATAGGAATCAGTGAGAAGAATGTCCACAACATTTACAACAAGCGCACCTGAGTGGGAAGTACTCTTACTTCCACTCTTCTTCAAAGAAGCCTAGTACTTGCTATGGTTTCTTTTCCAGTGGACATGGTCATGACAAAAGAAGCACTCAATGTCTTCTATAGGTCCATCCTTTTTCTTGGGTGTAGGCTTTGGCTTAGGGATCGTATCCTTAGCCTTGCCCTTCTTATTATACCAAGAAGTGCAATTTTTCTTGAACCTAGGCTATTTTTTCACATCCATCACATGGCTATGCCCTACACACTTCTTAATGTCACTTTCTGCTGTTTTCAGCATCCCACATAACTCATTAAGGCCCTTCTCCACCCCATGCATATGGTAGTTTGAAATGAAATGCCCATAGATAGATGGAAGAGACGCCAAAATGAAATTAGTAGCCAACTCTTGGCCTAATGGAAAATCAAGCTTTTCCAAAGTCAGACTGTAACCAACCATTTTGATCACATGGGAACCTACAGCTGCTCCCTCTGCCAGCTTGCATTCCACAAAGTACTTGGCGACATTGTACTTCTTAGTCCTTGCCTAAGTCTGGAACATGTCCCTAAGCGCGATGATCATA
Source organism: Avena sativa (assembly GCA_916181665.1). Taxonomy (NCBI): domain Eukaryota; kingdom Viridiplantae; phylum Streptophyta; class Magnoliopsida; order Poales; family Poaceae; genus Avena; species Avena sativa. Next base: position 90,530,019 of record OV702281.1, read on the forward strand.
TCGTACCCTTCCTGATCCTCAAACTGCTTTTGGAGTTCAGGTTCCATGCATGCAAGCATAAGACACCTAACCTCAAGAGAATCATCACATGCTCTCTTGTAGGCATTCTTAAGGGTAGCAGTTGCATTATCAGCATGTTCATTGGGGATTGGGGTATCTAGAACAATTTCCTTTTTATCAGCCTAGAGAATAATTCTCAGGTTACGGACCCAGTCCGAATAGTTTGTTCCATTTAGTTTATCTTTGTCAAGAATCGAACGCAAAGAAAAAGGTGATGAAGTGTTCGGTGCCATGGATCTACAACATAAAACATGCAAAATACTAAGTGTAAGACACCACCTTTATAAAGGTAAAGGTCCGTGTGATTGCAATGCTAGTCCCTAGATCAAATGCTAGCATCCACAGTTTCAGATGTAGTACACAGAAACAAAGTTCATTACTACATCGTCATTCCAGAGATAACATAGTCTTTTACAACTCCATAGCCATAGGCTAGTACAAGAGTTCAACTTAACAAAATAAAGTAAAGTCTTCCTCTTCATGTGCCACAGGCAAACATGTTGAGTGTAGACTCAAAACCCTAATCCTCATCAGAGTAACCTGCAACATCACAAGTTACAGCCACAGTGGGTCAACACATTGCAATAGTATTGGCAAGTGATACCTTAGAAGAATAATAGTTTCTAGCTTCTACATGAATTTGGCTAAGTGTAGATTAGGCTTGCTTTGCTCAAAATAGGTTTTTCCTATTAGTTGAAAACACTAAGTTTTTGTTTGACAAAAACTCCCAAGGAACCAACAATAGACATTGCTAAACCTTTACCCTTGTTCAACCACCAGTTTTTAACTTAGAAATTGGGATGAGGAGATCCTTGATAGCTTCCATGTCTTGATGCTCAAATTTGTCCATTTTCGGGGACACGACTAAGTACTTAGATTCTTCCTTCTCGAGAGGTGGTGCACTTTCCCCACAAGACTTGACATGCATCGAGACAAGATCTTTTAAAAGCCATCCCTTAGACCAAAATGGACGCGCTCCAAACCTATCACCCCTACCACCAACTGTCCATTTGGCAAAGTTATTGCCACCTATATTATCCAGGCAGAGCCCATATTGCCAAGTGGCTGCACTAGAAGCTTCTTAACATTTGGAATCTCAAATCCCTTTGTTCCTGGGTGGCTTTCCATAAGTGTGATACACAAGTTAGACCATAGATATGGGACTTGTGTAACCACTCAACATAACCCAAACATACCATTCCACCCAGGTGATTCATTCACTTAGTTGTTTTATTAAGCAAAACTCAAGTCAAAGACTTAGCAATATTTTCCATAGCATGTATATAATCCACCCTTGTTTGCTACTAGTTAGGCTAAGCATGTCAATATATCAAGTATCATAACTTAGAGAAAATTCTATCAATACTACAACTACTAGGATTTCCCATAGCATATCATATAGATACTTAGCAAAATATCATGCAAGCCCTATACAAAATATCACTAGTTCATAGTTAAAATATTGGGACAAAATATGAAGCACCACTTGCCTTGGTAGTTGGGGGAGTAGCAACAATCCTCACAATTACAATCACCACTAGCACCAAAATCTACACATAAAATGATAGCACCAATTTAGATTCAAATAAATCAATGAAAAATATATGAATGCATGCAAATGCCATGTGATGATTTTTCTCAAATCCAACAAGACAAGTAAATAGTACTAAACACTAAACTAAACATTTACACACTAAACAAACTTAATTTGGCTTTAAAAACATTTTCTAAATAATTTTTATCCACAAAATAAGCCTACAAATGTCTCTATATAAAATTCCATTGTAACAGAGTAAAAATACAAAACCAAGCCTAAATATGGGTAGGATTTAATTTTGTGATTCCATTGATATATTATTTGTATTTTTTGGATAAACAGAACACAAGTTATTGAATTTACAAGTTTAAATAACTATTAGATGAAAATCCAGATTTTAAATCTAAAACCTAGCCACGCGGCAGCCTCTGATTGGCGCGTACCGGTTCGGGCAGATCACGCTTGCGAACCATAGGATATAAGTGACGATGCACGGCCTAGATCTAATCATACCACTTCGCCTAGTCATCTAATCGTGGCCATTAGATCCAGATCCATCGGATCAAACCTACTTAACCAAACTCTAGCGGCGCGAGTGGCTCTGGCGGCGGCGATGCCACTGGCGGTGACACGCCATCAAGGTCAAAGGGTAGGGAGGGTGTGCTGGAGCTTACCGAGGTCGCGAGGACGTGGGGATGCTCAATGTGGATGCAGCTGGGGCGGGGGCGCACGCACACAACAATTATTCCTCGTCGAAGTTAGTCTGCGCGTGGGATGCTCACTGTCGGAGTCGAAGACGACGACCTATGGTGCAAGAGATCAAATGGATGGTATTAGGAGGCGCGCAAGGACATGGCGAATACAGTCGCGTGAAACAGGGGTCAAGGGGAGCACGGGGTTTACCGAATTTGTTCGCCGGAGTTGAGCTGCGCCTCAGGTGTTTGCAAACGACGACGGGGGCGACGACCTGGGGGCAATTGGACAAGCCACGGGCTTTATTCGATGTGTAAGATAATGGGTAACACGCTCGCATGAACGACAGGCAGAGGGGCGCACAAGGCTTACCTTAATAGCTCGCCGGAGTTCTACGGTACTGCGGCGGTGCGAGGGGAAATTAGGGGAGCCTGGCGGCGCTCTGTGTTGGCTGTGTGAGGGGAAATGGTCGCGAGGTGGTGGGGATTAAGTAACCGGAGCGGGGGAGGAAATCTCGCGCTGATTCAATGGCAATTATGCGAGGATTGATTCGGCAGTGAAGAGAGGAAACGGCCACGGGAGCTGGTCGTCGGCGCTGATTGAGGAAGAAGGGGGTGAAGTGGCTACGGGCCCAGTCGTCAGCGGGTGGGTGTGCGGTTGCGGGGTGAGAAACAGAGGGTGAGCGAGGGGCTGGTTCTCCCGGGTGGGCTGGAGTTTGGGCCGCATCTGTTGTTGGGCTAGAATGGTGGCGCTGGCCTGTTTCCTTTTCTTTTCTTTTTTTCTTTTTCCAATTTGATTTTCACGAAAGCAATTCAATTCAAATTCAAATGAGTTTGAATTCTAAATTTATCTGGATTTTGTAGGGTGAACCAAGAACATATTTATGTATAAAACACTACTGTTTCCACCAAAGCACTTTTGCCCATTTAAAAATAAAATAAAAACCATGCCTTACTTGATTATATATAATAGGCATAAGAATGGTTTTAGTTTTGATTTTTGTTTTGAAAACTGTGTGCATGCTTTGAAATCAACCTTTAGACATTTCTGGTTAAATCAAAGTATTCTCATACTTTGAGAGTAGAAATAAAACCATTGCCTTTCTTACATAAAATAATAGGCATACAAATGGTTTCTGATTTTGAAATGTTGTTTGAAAATAGCCAAATGCTTATGAATGCATCATGATGTGCAAACTTTATAAATCATGATTTTTCGGATGTTACAAATCTAACCCCCTTAAGGTGAATCTCGCCCAGGAGATTCGGATTGGCTAGAAAATAGGTGAGGTGATCTTTCCGAAGGTCATCTTCTCTTTCCCAAGTCGCTTCCTCCTCTAAATGATGGTTCCACTGAACTTTTCAGAATTTGATAGTCTTTGTCCGAGTAACTCTTTCTGTAGTCTCAAGAATCTTGATAGGTTTCTCTTCATAAGTGAGATCACTTTTCAACTGAACCTCTTCCAAAGGTATAGTATCTTTCAAAGAAGTCTCTTCCATTTTTGGATGGAATTTCTTCAATTGACTTACGTGAAACACGTTGTGAACTGCAGATAGTGATTCAGGTAATTCAATTTCATATGCCACTTCTCCTTTGCGACTCACAATCTTGAATGGTCCAACATACCTTGGTGCCAATTTTCCTTTGACTCCAAATATCTTCACTCCACGAAGTGGTGAGACTCTAAGATAAGCCCTATCACCTACCTCATAGGTGACTTCTCTACGCTTTGGATCTGCGTAGCTCTTCTGTCGGGACTGTGCTATCTTCAATCTGTCCTTTACCAACTTGACTTTCTCTTTAGCTTCCTTGATTAGTTCTGGCCCGAACAAATTTCTTTCTCCAACACCACTCCACAATAATGGTGTAGTACACTTTCTTCCATAGAGAGATTCAAACGGTGCCATCTCAATACTGGCTTGATAGCTGTTGTTGTAAGAGAATTCTACGTAAGGCAGACTTTCATCCCAACTAGCACCATAGTCTAGGGCACATGCCCTCAACATATCCTCTAGAATCTAGTTTGTCCTTTCTGTCTGTCCATCAGTTTGAGGATGAAAAGAAGTGCTGAATTCTAATCTCGTTCCCAATGACTCATGCAGTTGTCGCCAAAAATGCGAAGTGAATTGAGTTCCCTTATCAGAAACAATACTCTTGGATACTCCATGCAGACACAATCCTATTCATATATATCTTGGCTAACTTAGCACTTGTATAGGTTGTCTTCACGGGTATGAAATGGGCCACTTTAGTTAGGCGATCTACCATGACCAAGATAGAATCATAACCCGATCTAGTCCTTGGCAGTCCGGTGATGAAATACATACCAATCTTATCCCACTTCCAATCAGGAATAGGTAGTGGTTGTAACAATCCTGCTGGTTTTTGATGTTCCGCTTTCACTCTACTACACACATCACACAAAGCAATATGTTCTGCGATGTCCTTTTTTAGATTATTCCACCAAAATCTTTCCTTCACATCCATGTACATTTTGGTGTTACCCGAATGAATCGAATATGGTGAGTTGTGTGCTTCTTGTAAAATCAGTTTCTGAAGCTCCGGATCTTGCGGAATGCAGATATGTTTTCCATACCACAATGTACCATGTTCGTCTTCGTGGAATCCTTTAGCTTTCCCTTTGCTAATTTTCCCCTTAATCTCTTCAATTTCCTTGTCTATCTTTTGGGATTCACTGATCCTGTCCAACAATGTGGGTTGAACATCCAATGACATGAGATGTCCTTCAGGCACTATCTCCAATCTGAGATCTTTGAATTGGGCACACAGATCATCTGGCAATTCTCCCTTAGTGAGGCCATTCATGTAAACTTTACGGCTTAATGCATCCGCTACAACATTTGCTTTACCGGGGTGGTATTGCAAACTCAAGTCATAGTCCTTTATGAGTTCTAACCATCTTCTTTGTCCCATATTGATTTCTTTCTGAGTGAAGATATACTTCAAACTGTTGTGATCTGTGAACACTTCACAACGTTTTCCCAAAAGATAATGTCTCCATGTTTTGAGTGCATGGACAACAGAGGCTAACTCCAAATCATGAGTAGGATAATTCACTTCATGAGTTTTGAGTTTTCTCGAGGCATAAGCCACAAATTTCCCTTCTTGCATCAAAACTGCTCCTAATCCTTGGTGAGATGCATCACAATACACTTGGAAATCTTTTTCCAAATCTGGTAGACATAAGACTGGTGTTGTCACTAGTCTCTTCTTCAATTCTTGGAAACTAAGTTCACATCCTTCAGTCCAATCAAATTTCTTGTCTTTCTTAAGTAACTCCGTCATTGGCTTAGCTACCTTTGAGAAATTCTCAATGAATCTTCTATAGTATCCTGCCAAGCCAAGGAAACTACGCACTTCTTTCACTGACTTAGGAGATTCCCACTCAGTTACAACTGACACTTTTGCGGGATAAATAGCTACACCATCTCCTGACACAATACGTCTGAGAATTACGACTTCATTCAACCAGAATTCACACTTGCTGAATTTGGCATACAGCTTATGCTCCATAAGCGTCTCAAGTATCAAACGCAAATGCTCTTCATTCTCTTTGTTGCTCTTGGAGTAGATCAAAATGTCATCAATGAAAACGACAACGAACTTGTCAAGAAATTCCATGAACACCTTGTTCATCATATTCATGAAGTAGTCCGGTGCATTTGTCAAACCAAATGGCATAACGGTGTACTCATACAATCCATACCTAGTGGTGAAAGCTGTTTTAGGTATGTCTTGCTCTCTAATTTTTAGCTGAAAGTAGCCTGATTGGAGATCAATCTTTGAGAACACTCGGGCTCCTTCTAGCTGGTCAAACAGATCGTTGATTCTAGGAAAAGGATAAATGTTCTTGATAGTTACCTCATTGAGTGAACGGTAATCTATGCATAACCTTTGACTTCTATCTTTCTTTTCAACAAACAAAACTGGTGCACCCCAAGATGAAGAACTTGGTTGAATAAATCCTTTCTGCAACTGTTCTCCAAGCTGTTTCTTGAGTTCCTTCAACTCATCAACTGACATCTTATAAGGTCTCTTTTCTATTGGTCATGATCCTGGCAGCAAATCAATCAGAAACTCAACATCTCTCTATGGTGGCATTCCAGGTAATTCCTCCGGAAACACATCCGAATACTCTCTCACAATTAGCACACTGTCTATGCTAACCCCCTTAAGAGAATTTAGTTTACTCCCTTTTGATTCAAAGTTAGACTTGAATCTAATCCTTTTATTATCCGGGGTTGTGAGTGTGACAATACGGTTGGCACAATCTAGTACCCCTTCATACTTGTTCATCCAATCCATTCCCAAAATAACATCCAATCCTAGGGAATCTAGGATTATCAGACTGACTGGAAACTTATGCTTTCCAAATTCTATTACTAGATCATGACATCTAAGACGTATCTCCACCAGGAGAACTTACTTTTATAGGACACCCAATATTTTTAGTTGGAAATCGATTTTTATCAACAAATACTCTTGATATGAATGAATGTGATGCGCCAGTATCAAAAGGAACAAGTGCTGGAATAGAATTGAGCTTGAACTTACCAGCCACTGCATCAGATTCTTCTTATATTTCTTCCACATTGATGTAGTTCAATTGTCCCTTTTGGAAGGGATTAGGCTTGTTGGCACCTTCAATTTTCTTTTCTAGGCACTCATTATCATAGTGTCCCATCTTCTTACACTTGAAGCATTCAACCTGGATGAGATCTTTCTTTACAAGATGACTTCCACTTATACTCCCCTTGTGGTGGCTCTTGTGTCCACTCTTGTCGTTCTTATACTTGTAATTGTCATGACTGCGATGATGCTTGTTGTCATGGTGACGGTTGTGGTTGTGGTGGTTGTTGTACTTCCCATGTTTGTGGAATCCAGAACTTCCACTATCATCGTGATGGGAACGCTTGTGAGACGATCCCGAGCTGTGCTTATCAAAGCTATGCTTCCTCTTTCTGCTCTCAACCTGTTTCATCTTGTTTTCCAAGATGGTAGCATTGTCACAAAGTGATTGATAGGTTGGGACATAGCCAACAGACAGCTGCAGATTCAACTCATCATTAAGTCCTTCGAGGAATTTCTCCTTCCTCTTAGCATCAGTATTAACTTCATCCGGTGCATAACGCGCCAGATTGTTGAATTCCTCAATGTACTCGACCACACTGCGGTGATGCTGCTTCAGATTGTGGAACTCCTTTTTCTTCAAGTTCATCACTCCGGATGAGTTGTGAGTTGTACAGAATCCATCCTCAAATATAGCCCAAGTCACATCCTCAAGGGGAGTGGTGATCTGAAAGTTATCCCACCATGTTGCTGCTGGCCCTTCAAGAAAATGCGCTGCGAATCTGACCTTTTCCTCGTCAGTGTAGCCAACAGTCACTAAGTCCTTGTTCACTGAACGTAACCAATCATTGGCTACCATTGGATCAGTGGTTCCCGAGAACTTTGCAGGCCTTAGTCTCAGAAACCTGGTGAGCATGTCAAATACTGAAGGATTATTTTGATTGTTGTTGTTGTTGTTGTTGTTATTGTTGTCCTGATTCTGGTTCTACATGAACTGTGTCATCATCTGCATCAGTTGAGCTTGTGCTGTCATCAACTGCTGCATCTCGGGAGTGACGTTATTGTTGTTGTTTTGGTTGTGGTTGGCACGACGGGGAGGCATCTATGGTTTCAATAAGGATAAGGATGAGATACCCATAGATGCTTAACATGCACAATACATCACACAGAAACAATCACAATAACCAAGCTCAAAATAACATAGAGTTTGAACGACATAAACAACAGGTTTTGAAAATGCAAACACACCATAGCAAGCCATCCACATGTTGGATGGTCATTGCGACTCAATAATCAAAGTATGGTAGATGAAAGATAGTCGAGTAGTCTACACTACTCCTCCATGTCGACCTCCACATCAACAAGGGTAACACATGCATTCTCCATGGCCATCTTGTACTCCTCAACACTAGTGGTCAAGGCCTCAATCTTGGCCCTAAGAGCCCTCTTCTGTGAGCGAAGCCTCTCGATCACTCCCTGCTGGTGCTCAAGCTCGAAGTCCTTGGCCTCTAACTCGTCCTTAATCACCCTAATATTGTTGTTCCTGTCTTGGACTCTTTTCTCCTGACTCTTGAACTTCTTGTCCTGGCTCTCAAATCTGGCCTCCATCTCTTTAAAGATCTCGTCTTGTTCTGCGAAGAGCTTGTCCTTCTCCCGCAGCTGAACCTGGAGCTCGTCGTTGCTAAGCATGACGTTGGTCCTATTAGTGTCAAGGTGTCTAAGAAGACCTTCTAGGTCCTGAAGGTACAGACGAATTGGCTCCATCGTCTCTCTAGTAGCATCATCGTACTCTATAGCCTCACCCTCCTCGTCGCGTCTCCCGAACAGGTGAAACTAGAGACCTCTAAGCTCGGTGGAGTGCCTCCCAACCAGGCGCCCAAGTAACTCCTGCATGACTTCATCTAAGCCTCTCTCCTTGTCATCATGCATCAGCTTGAAGGTGATAGCCTCCATGGGTGGCTCTGCCTGGCGTCCCGGCTGTGTGACTCTGAAGCCCCAAAGGTCCTTCCTCTCAAACTTGGTGATCTGGAGTGTCGTGATGCTAGGAAGTGGAAGGTTGAGCACACTAGTGAGATCTATGAGACGAGAACCGAAATGAGTTCCCTTGAACTCCTCGGCAGTGCTGATAATAACATTAGGCATCTATTTTATAAGATAGAGAAAGGTTAGAATCAATACAAGTAGAGAAAAATTCACAAGACAAAAGAACACAAGCACATTTTTATCATCAAACACACAAGTCATGGCATACACAAATCCAATACAATCACCAAGGTTCAACATAACTTAGACAATTTTTTGTGAGTAAAAACGACAAAGATGGTGGTCCAACTAACGGGTACGCTGCAATTCTCACTCACTAGACAAGATAGCTATCGGGGCATCCTTAGTGGCAATCTTCCTATCTTGATCACAAGATTCCCATATTAAGTCTATGATGTCTTCCCTTAGTCGTTGATTGGTAGCCTCTAAGTCTTGAGTAGGCTTCTTTTCTTCTCTAAGGTCATTTTGAGTGTTGAGCATTCTACACTTGATCCTATCACCAAGCTCCTTGATGGCATTCCAAGCTGCATTTCTTGTAGAGTCAAAGAATGTTGTGTGCATTTCGGAGTTGGTGACCATGCATAATCCCGACTCTTTGTGGTTTTCTTCCTTGTTTTTTTACAAGTGAAGTTGTACCCATCAATACTCTTCTCTTTCGTCCATCACAGGGAATCCCTTGTACACAGCTGCACCATGTACCCCCATGGTAACCATAAGGTTCTTAAGTGCTTTGGGAAACTCCGTCTCACATTCCAAAGTCATGGTTATGAGTGGTCCCTTCCTGACGGCTTCTTTGATGGAGTTCATCTACAAATTGAGATGAGAAAGAAGATTAGAAAAGTTTACGAGAAGAAAAGACAAGTGTGGAATTTTTTTTCAAAGTGTTGAAATTTTTCCTTAGTGGTTTCTTAGTCTAATCCAACCTAGGGTCATAATCCTAAAGGCAACACAGTGCTCTGATACCAACTATAAGACCCCACCTTTATAAAGGTAAAGGTCCCTGTGATTGCAATGCTAGTCCCTGGATCAAATGCTAGCATCCACAGTTTAAGATGAAGTACACAGAAACAAAGGTCGTTATTACATCGTCATTCCAGAGATAACATAGTCTTTTACAACTCCAGAGCCATAGGCTAGTACAAGAGTTCAACTTAACAAAATAAAGTAAAGTCTTCATCTTCATGTGCCATAGGCAAACATGTTGAGTGTAGACTCATAACCCTAATCCTCATCAGAGTAACCTGCAACATCACAAGTTATAGCCACAGTGGGTCAATACATTGGAATAGTATTGGCAAGTGATACCTTAGTAGAATAATAGTTTCTAGCTTCTACATGAATTTGGCTAAGTGTAGCTTAGGCTTGCTTTGCTCAAAATAGGTTTTGCCTATTAGTTGAAAACACTAAGTTTTTGTATGACAAAAACTCCCAAGGAACCACCAATAGACATTGGTGAACCTTTACCCTTGTTCAACCACCAGTTTTTAACTTATAAATTGGGATGAGGAGATCCTTCATAGCTTCCATGTCTTGATGCTCAAATTTGTCCATTTCTGGGGACATGGCTAAGTACTTAGATTATTCCTTCTCGAGAGGTGGTGCACTTTCTCCACAAGACTCGACATGCATCGAGACAAGATCTTTCAGAAGCCTTCCCTTAGACCAAAATGGACGTGCTCCGAACCTATCACCCCCTACCACCAACTGTCCATTTGGCTAAGTTATTGCAACCTATATGATCCAGGAAGAGCCCATATTTCCAAGTGGCTGCACTAGAAGCTTCTTAACATTTGGCATCTCAAATCCCTTTGTTCCTGGGTGGCTTTCCACAAGTATGATACACAAGGTAGACCATAGATATGGGCCTTGTGTAACCACTAAACATAACCCAAACATACCATTCCACCTAGGTGATTCCTTCACTTAGTTGTTTTATTAAGCAAAACTCAAGTCAAAGACTTAGCAATATTTTCCATAGCATGTATATAATCCACCCTTGTTTGCTACTAGCTAGGCTAAGCATGGCAATATATCAAGTATCAGAACTTAGAGAAAATTCTATCAAGACTACAACTACTAGGATTTCCCATAGCATAGCATATAGATACTTAGCAAAATATCATGCAAGCCCTATACAAAATATCACTAGTGCATAGTCAAAATATTGGGACAAAATATGAAGCACCACTTGCCTTGGTATTTGGGGGAGTAACAACAATCCTCACAATTACAATCACCGCTAGCACCAAAATCTACACATAAAATGATAGCACCAATTTACATTCAAGTAAATCAATCAAAAATATATGAAAATGCATGCAAATGCCATGTGATGATTTTTCTCAAATCGAACAAGACAATTAAACATTACTAAACACTAAACAAAAATATACACTAAACAAACTTAATTTGGCTTTAAAAACATTTTCTAAATAATTTTTATACACAAAATAAGCCTACAAATGTATCTGTATAAAATTCCATTTTAACAGAGGCAAAATACAAAACAAAGCCTACAGATGGGTAGGATTTAATTTTGTGATTCCATTGATATATTATTTGTATTTTTTGGATAAATAGAACAAAAGTTATTGAATTTACAAGTTTAAATAACTAATAGATGAAAATCCAAATTTTATATCTAAAACCTAGCCACGCGGCAGCTTCTGATTGGCGCGTACCGGTTCAGGCGGATCACGCTTGCGAACCATAGGATCTAAGTGACGATGCACGGCCTAGATCTAATCATACCGCTTTGCCTAGTCATCTAATCATGGCCATTAGATCCAGATCCAACGGATCATACCTGCTTGACCAAACTCTAGCGGCGCGAATGGCTCTGGCGGCGGTGATGCCACTGGCGGTGACATGCCGGCAAGGTAAGAAGGGTAGGGAGGGTGTGTTGGCGCTTACCGAGGTCGCGAGGACGTGGGGATGCTCAATGTGGATGTGGCTAGGGCGGGGGCGCACTGACACGGCAGTTATTCCTTGTCGAAGTCCGTCTGCGCGTGGGATGCTCACTGTTGGAGTCGAAGACGATGACCTATGGTGCAAGAGATCAAACGGCTGGTATTAGAAGGCACTTAAGGACATGGCGAATACAGTCGTGTGAAACAGGGGTCAAGGGGAGCACGGGGTTTACCGAATTTGTTCGCCGGAGTTGAGCTGCGCCTTGGGTGTTTGCAAACGACGACAGGGGCGACGACCTGGGGGGCCATTGGACAAGCCACGGGCTTTAGTAGATGAGTAATATCAAGGGGAACATGCTCGCATGAACGACAGGCAGAGGGGCGCACGAGGCTTACCGGAATAGCTCGCCGGAGTTCTACGGTACTACGGCGATGCGAGGGGAAATTAGGGGAGCCTGGCGGGGCTCTGTGTTGGTTGTGTGAGGGGAAATGGTCGTGAGGTGGTGGGGATTAAGTAACCGGAGCGGGGGAGGAAATCTCGTGCTGATTCAATGGCAATTATGCGAGGAATTATTCGGCAGTGAAGAGAGGAAACGGACAGGGCGATCTGGTCGTCGGCGCTGATTGAGGAAGAAGGAGGTGACGTTGCTACGGGCCCAGTCGTCAGCGGGTGGGTGTGCGGTTGCGGGGTGAGAAACAGAGGGTGAGCGAGGGGGTATTTCTCCCAAGTGGGCTGGAGTTTGGGACGTATCTGGTGTTGGGCTGGAATGGTGGCGCTGGCCTGTTTCCTTTTCTTTTCTCTTTTTCTTTTTCCAATTTGATTTTCAGGAAAGCAATTCAATTCAAATTGAAATGAGTTTGAATTCTAAATTTCCCTGGATTTTGTAGGGTGAACCAAGCACATATTTGTGTATAAAACACTACTGTTTCCACTAAAGCACTTTGGCCCATTTAAAAATAAAATAAAAACCATGCCTTACTTGATTATATATAAGAGGCATAATAATGGTTTTAGTTTTGATTTTTGTTTTGAAAACTTTGTGCAAGCTTTGAAATCAACCTTTAGACATTTCTGGTTAAATCAAAGTATTCTCATACTTTGAGAGTAGAAATAAAACCATTGCCTTTCTTACATAAAATAATGGGCATACAAATGGTTTCTGATTTTGAAATCTTGTTTGAAAATAGCCAAATGCTTATGAATGCAAGCATGATGTGCAAACTTTATAAATCATGATTTTTGGGATATTACACTGAGCCATGTAACCATGAAAGAGTAAAACATATTAAACAATTTAATAGCATATACTCCCACTTAAATCAATATCCATCTATTGATACTAAGTGATTCAAGATCCAGAATTAACAGGTTTACTAGTGAGCTTTAGCATCACTGCTAGAAGAAAAGGTAAATGGTAAGAAACTCTTGCTAATCATATAATATATGACTCTTGTTGTTGGGTGACATCTCTATGTCTAAATTAGGCGCCAAACCTTTATGCCCCAAGGTCCTTAACTGTTAAGATGACCTTGTCAAGATCACAAACTCTTATGTGTGTAGGTATCCGATACAAACCCATCCAGCCAAGGAAAACCACGGCACCCTAATTTCATAGGCCCACCAACGATTGTACAGGGAATAGGATGGTTCAAGGTTTGGTTGGGAGGTCACGGTTTGAATTAAACTTTGTGAGGGATTGTTCTACTTCTATCATCTAAGCATGCATAGTAGTAAAACGCATAAGAACAACATTCACATAGATGTGACACAGTATGGCCCATTTTCTCATGGTGATCTCCATCGCCATAGAACCTGTCCACCATGATGATCTCCATCTTCATGTTCCATGTGAGCCATCCTCCAAGTGATGAGTCCTCCAAGCACTAATACAAGCTATTACTCCTAACAGCTAGTAATCAAAATTACATAGTATTGGGATCATCACAAGTTGGCACACAGGCCATTACAATAAATGCTAACACATATGGCTCCAGCCATGTTGCCATACTCACGACACGCAGGTCATGATAAAATATATACATGCATCACATACATATATGGGCCATACTGATCACATACATCCTGCAAAACCAACTTATGCATAGAATCGCATTCTACCGGATCATGTGAAAGCGCAGCACCTAGTTACCTTAACGAGATACGATATGGGATACAACTAAGGGGGGTCTAGGGGGTCTCCCCCTGTGGGGTTCGAAGGTTTAGCTCCCCTCACGGTATTGTTCCGATTCGACCAAACTCCTTTGATCACGGTACATCGATTTTAAATCTAGGTTCCGATCCAATCAATCATATTGATCTTCGCATGATTCAATGGGATTTATGTGTCACTGTCTACCCCGATGGCAGAAACCGACCGGTAGAGGTAAGTCATTCGATGACCTCAGAATCACGATCACAGAAAGCAAGATCACAGACCAATCCTGAACCACCGCCATATAAACGATCACATCATTCATATCAATCTACATATCACCATATGCAAACTTATGGAACCTATAACTGAACGGCATCCGCTCTGATACCACTTAAGGGATATGGGTATACTACACTAGCGCAAATCAAAAAAATTCTACCGTGTAAACCAGGAATACTATTGTCATAGATCTCGGTATTACCACTAGATGCGCAGTTGTAGAACTTGATGAAGCGCGTCGAGGAAGTGTAGATGTTCTACGCCTCCTACTCATCCTCATCCCATGAGCATCCCCCTTGCATGGCTCGTTCAAGTGCTACAGTTGCATCACCTCCGAGGTATCCACACGTCCGGGGTGGAAGCATCAGACGCTGGACTGCTAGGTCCACACGTGCAACACATGCGTGAGAGGAGTGGCGGCTGGGTGGAATGCACAACCATATTCAGCTTGCCCCTCCCTCTCTTATATAGGCATACCCGGTGGGCCTATACATTAGCAGCCCATTAGTAGCCTAAGCCTGGTTTAATTCGTATCCAATGCTCATTAGGCTTCCAGCCCCTTAAGTGTGTGACCCTATAGGTTCATACACGTGTAGACATGACACGAGTATACTTACGCCGTCAATAGTTGGTAGCGGCCTCTAGCAAGACGTGCCTACTCCTGAATACATATAAAGATCATTCGGACGAACCATCACAAGGTTAAGTACATGTATTTCCCTTTGCCTCGCGATATTTTGTCTAGCTCCAAGCTGACCTCTCTTTCTCGATACTGTGATTCGGAATCCCTTTACTAGGTTAACTCTTATCCATGTAGCACGTCCATGAATTTCTAGATCCAATCACTCGAGGGGCCCAAATATTTCTAGATCCATGCAAATCCCATCTTGATTGACCAATGACTTGCAGCATGCTTCATGACAAACCCGAAAGCTACCTTCATAACTACCCAGTTACGCAGCAGTTGTTGATAGCCCCAAATTAGGTCGATCCACATCTCAAGTACATGCGACAATCTCAGGTCTAAGGACAAAACATACACGATGTGTAGAGAGAGCTGCAAGTAAAATTGCCAGTCTCAAGTTGGGTCAGTCCAACCCCATGTTCATAACATGTGTCCCCATCATTGGTTTGACATCTCCATGTCTATGACTTGTGAAACATAGTCATCAACCAATCGATGTGCCAGTCTAATATTCATGTGTGTCCTCACATGAACTCCGACTAGGGACAAGTATTAGATAACCATACATGTAAAGAGTTTCACAAACAATTCACATAATTGTCAATCAATACAAGTTTCCTGATATATGGATATTCAAGGAACATTACAATAACTCATGGATACATATGAAATATAATCATATCTATGATTGCTTCTAGGGCATATTTCCTTCAGCTCGCTCCGGCAAGCTTCGGCGTCGAGCTCTGGTTCCAGACGAAGAAGGAGAAGCAGAGGACCGTGTCGATGGTTCTGGTGTTGCTTGTCGCTCTTCAGTACATCGGCTCGCAGAGGGGCCATGGCTAGGGTTGCTATGGCATGGTCTTTCCATGGATATGGAGGGAGGAAGAATATGGCTTGGGCGTGGTTGGTGCTCCTAGATCTTGATCTGGTGTTGCCTGGTGCAAAAGGGGTGCAGGAGATAAAGAGAGAAGGAGGCTCGCATGGTGTGTTTACTTTTTGCAAGGAGGAGAAGAGGGACATGGGGTAGATGGCTAGGGCTTGCTCTCTCTCTATAGCTTTAGCTAGGGAGGGAAGAGGGGACCAGGGGATCAGGTCGGGGTGTGAGGCTAGCCTAATCATCTTGCTTAGCAAGAAAAAGGGGAGGAAAGGCTTGGGTAGCTAGAAGGATAGGTTTGGTTAGAGAGGGAGAGAAATTAGAGGGGTTTTGGTCTAGATGGGATGGGTAGTTTAGGTTTCCTTATTTCTTTTTGTCGTCGGATTATCGACAAGTACACCATAGGGGGTCCTGACGGTGTTGAGAAAATGGGGTGTGAGACGTCGAATGTTCCGGGAATGGTGAGCACAAGTTTACCTAGGTTTAGATCTGACTGTGGTGATCGGATCCTACTCCTGCTAGCAACCCAGTACGTAATATATCGGCGAGAGCCAGATGTTACAGCGGATTACAAGAGAGGTTCGCCTGTGCGAGTAGGTTGTGGTTGATCTATGATCTGGTGCCCTAAAGGCTTCCATAGGGCCGGTTTATATAGTCACCAAGACCTAGGGTTACGGGAGAGACCTATCCGGCTATGTTACAGAGTCGATAACTAGAAACAGCTTGGACTACAAGTAATATTACAGGCCTATGTTGGTAACTCTTTTGGGCCTTGTCATAGCCGGAAGTGGCTCCTCCTCTTTCTTTGACTGGGATGCCCGTGAATCAAAGATCTAACCCGTTGGTGGGCCACCCTGGTCAGTGAGTCCTTTGGGTATACCCGAAAAGTATATCCTTAACACTTTCCATTTATTTATTTTGGTTTTATTTATTTAAACAAACTCTTGGATAAGCTACAAAATAATAATAAGAACAAGTGGATTCCAAAAGAGCATAGATGGGAAAGATAGATGGTCTATTGAGGTTGCAATTGAATTTGATCAAATTGAGTGAATTTAAATCAACAAGCTTCTCACAAATTCAAAAGAAACATAATAGAAGGGAGATGGTGCAAGCTTGCATGGGACATGCATGGATGTTACATGCCACCACTTGTAGTTGTGAAAACAACCATTTTCTAACATGAGCATTCACTCCATACATGCATTCAAACTTGGAATTAAGGCCTTGACAAATTAAGCAAGCTTGCTTCCCACATAGAAGTTGAAATGTAACCATATATGCATATAAATGGGCCATGCTTGTGTGTGTACCACTAGATGATTATTTAGCCTCATATGTATGCAAACATGATTATATATTAAAATAGAAAGCATATGGGTGATAGAGGAAGAATTATACACATGTAGCATGCAAGGGTGGCTAATGTGGCTCCAAACCTCCAATGTTGTGAAAACAACATGGTTCCGGTATGGGACCATGTAGAATTAGAAGCGGAACCATCCCAACACACATGAGCTAGAGGTAACATCCAAAAGAAATGCAATTGCTCGCCTATTGCTTGGATGGTGGAATTATAAGGTGGTGACAAATAAAGGTGGTGGAGTTGTAAACGATATGCCCTTAACTCAACTTGGGCATGAAGCAATTTATCAACAAGCAAATATATTATATCAAGAGGCAAATACAAGTGATACAATATATAATGCATATGGGATAAGAATCAAATAGAGGAGTTTTATATGATGCTCAAATGCAAGGTGGCATGGTGATATGAGCATGATATAATTATGATACAATAAATGACATGTAGGAAGTCGCAATATATACTAGGCAAGTAGCATTGCAATTGTTAGACAATTGGGATGCTACACGCAACCCACTCGATGGTCGGGCCGCTGACGACAACGAGGATAGTGACGACAAGTTCTCTGACTTTGATGAGACGGTGGAGAGGCCAACCGACCAGCAGGTGATACTGGCTGGTATCCAAGCGATGCGATATCGGGTGTAGCAGCAGGGAATCTTCCGCTGGCTGGCACAACCGTACCAAGGGCCGGTTAACCGAGCCACCAGCAAGCGCTTTGGGTTCGACATCCTCAACCGCGTCTTCTATCCTCATCACATCCGGTGACAAGAACTTCATGATGCATACATCAAGTGCTAGTGCACCGCATGTGTCAACCCCGCTGACGCAGCCCTGCGTTCCTTCCACAAACGAGCTTGGGAGGAATTGGAGAAGGAAAAGGTGTTCTTCCACTCTCTCAAAGAGGAGTGGGGCCTCAATGTGCGGGCGACGTCAACGAACCATCCTAGCGAGGGTACCTCCAGGCACCACGACCCGTAGCTAGCGCTGCTAGTTGTTTGTTTGTTTGTTCAATTCCTATGTAAAAATTTGCCAAAATATTGAATGGAACTATGCATTAATTTGATCTAGCTTGGTCGTTGGGGGTGCCAGTGTGTGGAGGATTCCCCAAAGTGCCATTTGGCGCCGGCCCCTAAAGTCACTCCCGGTAATCTTGCCTACCATTTTTTGGGGTACACCTATGGAGATGCTCTTACATGAGCACATGAAAACATTTTGAGTAAAGTTTTCTTAAAACCCTAAAGTCATGAATCCGGTCAAAATCAAACAAACCGTAAACTCCATACCCCTAAAATCAGCACCCTAAACCCATAGTACACAGTTGTTACTTGCTCGGCCTTGTTTTTAGACTGGGTTTGCAAATGCGGCAATGGTCAACATTGAGCGTTATCTAATTCCGACTCAACAAATCTAAATAGGTGCATGTAGGCATCCACTTCGACACGTCGTGAGAGACAGAACGAGCGGTCACACCAACTCATCCTTCACCATCACCCTGAATGGGGACAGGGGCAAGGCAACAGCCGCTTGAATTTGGTGTCACCACCATGTCCTGCGTCGTTGAGGAGAACGAAGGCAACAAGCAACCTGGAGTCGAGAGGGTTACAGGCATGTGCAATTGTGCCAAGACCCGGCCCTGAGCATGTGCAACCTGGGCGCCTGCACGGCCCCCGTTCGCTAGGGCCCCCATCCAGGTATGTTTCAGCGGTAATTTCACTTTAAAAAATTTATTGCAACTAAAATCTGCCCAAGAACATACCCACGTACGTAGGCCCCGCACGTACAAGCATAGGAACCGGCCGCATTCACTCCGTCGACTTGGACTCGCTTGCATCAACTTCTTTCCTCCTCGGCTCGCGCCTCCATCCTCCTTGTTCTACTCTCCATCTCTGATCTCTCTCGTTCCCCAATCACCATTGAGTCAGAGGCGCCAACGATGGGGCGGAGCTGTATCATCAAGATTTCTAGTTGTTTTGATGGAATTAATGGAGATCATGAGGAAATCCCTTATCACTTTGCAACGATCAGTACAATATGATCCCATCCTAATCTTATCCTATATATTCTTCTAAAATTAGACTGTTCTTGTTCATCTAATTGGATTCGATTCAATTGGATTCGATTCATTCCCCAATCCCTTGATTCCAATTTTTCCAATCCCCATATACGGGGGCAGCCCGACGGCGGCAGCAGGGGCAGAGCGTTGGCGGCAGCTGCAGGGGTTCGGTGCTGCTGTCGTCAAATTGTCGACAAGTACGCCATAGGGGGTCCTAGTGGCATTGGAAAGATGGGGTGTGAGACGTTGGATGTTCCAGGAGCGGTGAGCATGTCATGGTATTGCCGACGAGTACGCCATGGAGGGGTCCTCACAGTGCGTGTTTAGAGACGTTGGGGAAGGCGGACGGTTGACGGGTACGAGGTAACACAGCTTACCTAGGTTCAGATCCCACGACGGTGGCGGAATCCTACTCCTGCTATAAATCACTATAAGGGAAAATACGCCGAGTTACAGGGATTGGTTCGCTGTGCGAGGTGCGTTGTAGTAGACACTAGATTGTCTAAGTTATCCTTCCTAAAGGCTCCCATAGGCCAGACATATATAGTCGTCGGGTCCTAGGTTTATAGGCAAAGTACTTGCCAGACAGGTTACAGAGTCCTACACTGCCTACAACTAGTCTAGCTTGTTTTGTACTCCAAGGCTCCCAGTACGTCGGTGACTCCTTCGTAACCTTCCTTTGTCCGGCATGGGCCTCCCTTCTGGATCCATCTAACTGGGCCGCCTAGCAGGTCATGGGCCATGCTACCAACTGTGGGCCACCCGGGTTAGACGGATAAGAGACATGCTATGAGGATACCCATGTAGCATATCCCCAACAGTAGCCCCCGGAGAACTCCGAGATCTTGCGCCGTCTTGCCTCTTCACGTTGAATGCTCCGTCTAGATGGATGTCAGCAAATCTTCAAGCAATATCTTGTAGTCCTCCCAAAAAACCCTGCAAGGTTTTCTCCGTCTTCAACTTGTAAGTCGGAGAGTTACTGAATCTTCCATCGTACTCTTCCGTAGCCGGATTGTATCCGTCCATGCCCGAATCTTCCGATGTGATGATTCATCTGACGGTGACAGCTAGGGTGACATAGACGTAGGTCAGCAATGCCTCGTAACTCACACATGTAGAGAACGCAATCATGTCCGTTTTTCTCGCGCGAGCAATACGAACCGTTGGCGGCGACGGTTGGCAACGTGGCGAAATTTCCGCTCACACTTCCGCACACGTCGTCCACGCGTCAACCATTCGATCGCCTTGCACGAATCTTGATACCAAAGGTTATAAATTGTAACAACGGTGGAAATTTTAATTTTCACCTCATTCTCCTCTGCATCGTCTTCTTCCTCCAGCGAGCGCCTCCTCGAGCTCTCCACGCCATTGCGAAAAAACCCTAGCTTTTCAACCTTTCCCAATCACCACCGAAACCTCTCCAATGGCCAGCAGCAGTTCCACCCCCTCCATGACGGCGTTAGGCGAAGCCGGCGAGCACCATCATCGTGCCCCCAGAGGGCGTGGTGATCCCCAAATCCGTGGTGGCCGAAACCACCGGCGGCGACCAACTCAGCAGCGCTGGAGCTGCTGGAGGAGGAATACGACACCCACAAGGGTGATTGGCACGGTTCGGATATTGCGGACTGCGACATCAAGGAGATAATCATCGAGGGTACATCCCTGCGATGGAGGAGCTCGTCTGGCGGGCGGCATCGGCCGTCGAGGTCATTCCTTATTCCCAAGCCGGAGAAAAGGTGTACCTCAAAGCCCAACTGGTACGCGGCGTCTCCCTGCCCATCTCCAATTTCTTCCTAGCTGTCCTCAACCATTAGCGAGTACAGCCTCAGAACCTCTCCCCCAATAGCATCCTCGCGCTTAGCAACTACGCGACGCTTTGTGAGGTTTACTTAGGGATTAGGCCTAGGATAGATCTCTTCATCTACTTCTTCACCGTCAAGCGGGAAGCCGGAGCCGGCAAGGACGAGCTCAGGAACTGTGGTACTATTAGCTTTAAGATCCAGCCTGGCCGACGCTTCCCCGACATCGTCGGCCATGAGTCCTGCAAGAACTGGCAACGGACGTACTTCTACGGCCCAGATATCCCTCTGGCTGGCCGAGAAGTAACGTACCCGGACTTCGTCGATGCAGCAGCCGCCGAAGCCTCGACATGGAGATCCCAGGCCTCCCTTCCCTCCCACATCGATGCTTCCCGCGCTATAAGGCGGATAGAGTGGTTCATAGAGACGGGTCTGACCGGATTGGACCTGGCCATGTGCTGGTTCGTCAGGCGGATCCAGCCTCTGCAGCACCGCTCGAAGTTGATGCATGAGTATACCAACGAGAGGAAGGATAGCCTCCACATCTCTGAGGACAACTTCTCGATTGACTCCGTCAAGCTCCGCCTCAAGGACATCGTCAAGGTGAAGGATAAGAAGTGTGTCTTCACCATAACCTACGACATGTTCGTAGAGAGCAAGTGCCCAAAGGTACTTGTTTTTCTTCTGTGTATGACATATACTCCAGTTCTTCCGTCTAGCCATTAACATCTCATCTAACACTGTGGGTTTTCACTTAACAGCTCAGCAATCTAGAGGAGGATAGCATGGCTGTCCAAATCTATGATCCAAAGATGAAGGAAATCATGGTCGTGTCTGACGATGATGTCCCGTTGGCGCGAAAGCGGAAGAGCTCCACGTTTGATGCTGCCGACGGAGGCAAGAAAAAGAAGATGGAGGGTGGAGCCTCCAAGAAGACTACCGCCGCCCTGGAGGCAGAGAAAAGAAAGATTATCGGGATCCCCTTTGCCAAAGCACCCCCTGTTGTGTAAGCTTCTTTCTCTTCGACATTGTCCATCGCTTGTATTGTTCCTGTACTTATACTTTTTGCATGTTTCAGGAAGAAAGCCACCACCAGTTTGAAGAAGACCTCCAAAACTTTGGGGGCTTCTAGAAATATCAAGGATATGTTGCATCGTGATGTGCACCACGCATCTCCCGTCATCGCCCTCCCACTCCCAGTGTCCAGCCTGCGCCAGCTCCGACAAGCTCACAAGCCAAAGATGCATCTGGCCCTTCTGCCATGGAAGTGGACTCAGGTGCCTCCGCGGAGCATGTTGTTGCCGGCGAACAAGAAACACAGGAGAGTTCCGCAACCTATATGGCTGAAGTTTCGGCGTAAGGCGGTGGTAGAGGGTGGTACTTCTGCCGAAGGCGGCGCCTCCGCACCCAAGACAGCCATAGAGTTTCCGAAGATAGTCTACTCGGCACTTACGCCGAGTAGCTCTGCTTTGGCTTCTGGTGCAACGCAAACATCTCCGACATGCGGTGTTGAGGAGCTTCTCCGACAAGCAGACATCTTGCAAGGAAACAGCCTTTCCTTCGGCAAGTTGCTTGCTGAGAGCGCTACAAACCTCAAGATCATCGCACTTGTAAGTTTTATCTGCCTTGTGCATTTCATATGAGTATCCCACTGTAGCCCCCAAGGATTTAGACGGAAAGCCATAGGTATTTGCATCTGAATACTCTAAGAGTGATTAAGCTAGAAAACTTCTCACTGCAGCCCCCAAGCATGTAGTTTGAATGAATTATTCCGACTAGATGCTTTTAAGAGTAGCATACTTAGTGTTTGTAAATTTCAATACTGTAGCCCCCAAGCTTCTAGTTGTAACTGAATTAGTTCCTACTAGATGCTTAAAGAAAGACTAAGCATATGACTGAGTTAAAACTTTATATTGTAGCCCCAAAGCTTCTAGTTGAAAACTGAATCAGTTCCGGCTAGATGCTTAAAGAAAGACCAAGTATATTGCTAAGTTAAATACTCTCACTGTAGCCCCCAAGCTTCTAGGAGGATATTTATCTGGCTAGATGCTCCAATAGACTAAAAAGCATTAAATCTTTCATTTCCACAGAATGAGAATGCTCGGAGGGGCGTGTCCAACAAGAAGTACCAGAAGATGCGCGCGGACTTGGAAGCTGAAAAGGGTAAAACTGCCTTCTTGAAGGAACAAATCATCAAGAGCAAGCGTCTGTTTTTCCTTTCTTTTTTGTATTCTGACTTGGTCTTTGTACCAATCATTCTCCGAGTACTCACTGTGTACTGTTCTTTCTCCGACTTGCAGAAACCATTGCCAAAGCTAAGGATCTTGTTGAGCAATCTAAGCATATTGAGCAGCTGGATAGCAAAAACAAGATCCTTAAGCAGGAGAGGAAGGATATGCTGAAGATGCATGAAGATTCCATGAAAGTCCTGCAGCATTCCGCCAACGAGGAGATGAACCGCTTGAAGGAGGAAATCGCGATCCTGAAAGATCAGAAGAAAGCTGCTGATGAGATAAATCAGCGCCATCTTGAAGCGTACAGGATCATCTTACAAGAACGGGACTCCATGGCGGAAAATCTCCAGTAGGCTGAACTTAGCATCTTCGGTAAGTGATTCTCCGCCTTGTACCTCTGTAAGCTGAATACTCTGAAATTTTTGTTTGATTGAACTCATGCTCTCTCTTGTCGAAAACTTGCAGCTTCTATTGGCTTAAAACAGTTGCCTCCTCCGCCAAAAGAATGCATGGTCCTTGCCGGCAACTTTATCAAGACCACCATCACGCAGGCCAAGGAGATTGCCAAGCATCTGCAAATCAACATCAAGGTGGTGGATTCCGTGGCAAAGTTCTCGGAGATCTTGCGCCGAGCCCTCGAGCGTATTATAAGCTGGAAAGCTTCATTTACCCGGGCTGGCACGAGGATGGCGTTGTCAATGGTGAAGGCACACTACAAAACTGCCGACCTCGATGCGATGACCTTTGGCATCCCCGACGTGGACGAAAATGGCCAAAAGATTGATCATGAGGCCATCTTGACGTCACTCGCCGGTTTTGACACCAGAGTCGTCGAGCTGGTCGACCAGAACGTCTTTGTGCCCAGGAAAACCATCGATGGCGGCAGCCAAAGCTCCTCCGAGCCCCTCAACACCGCCGACTTTGAGGAAGAGGACTCTCCTGCTGCGGATGATGCTACGTCCAAGTCACCTGCGCCAGAGGAATGAAAAACAATATGTAATATTTGTTTCCTTTGGAATTTGTGTGCGGAAAAAACAATGTGTTAACTTAAGGCGGAAAACAATGATTGTTATGTCCTGCTACTCAAGAACTGGTTCCAGCATGTATATATTTTTTGAGCAAGTGTTGGCTTATCCATTACTCTGGTTTTTATGCTTGACTTTTTGTGAGTCGGAAGACTCGTTGTCGGAACCATGCGCTCAGGCGATGATGCCCAATGGAACCGTCAATAACCTAAGCACAAAATCGCCGACAATAAGTGCCAAAAGTCACTACTCCATAATCCACATAAAAACGAGAGAGAACGTGTAGACCAGAAAATTTAAGCTAACACCCATAGGCGGAATTTTCACAAGTGCAATCGCAAAGCTTGTGCATAAAGGTTTTATACGATCCAAAAATGAACACTAAAGGAGGTAAAAGACTCAGAAATATGAGTGAACCAGAGAGATTTATTTCATTGATCATATAAGAGGTACACAATAGATAAACAATGCTAAGTGTAGAAAGGACGTAGTTGTGCTATGTTCCATGGCCGATCAAGTTCCGGGTAGTCATCATCCGGGTCACGTCGCTTACGCTTATGATCCTCGTTGGGTCTATCCTTCAGTTCACGATTGTCAACGAGGTAGTAAGACCCATTGAGTAGCACCTTGCTTATGATGAACGGTCCTTCCATGGTGGGGATAATTTGTGTGACTTCTTCTGCTTAAGTCGGAGCACCAAATCCCCCTCTTTAAACGAGCGATGTCGGGCGCGGCGACTATGGTAGCTGCGTAGCTTCTGCTGGTAGATGGCAGATCTTTGGCATGCCAATACGCGGTCCTCCTCGAGAAGGTCCACATCTAGGCGTCTGGATTCTTCAGCGTCATCTTCATCGTAGGCAGGGAACTCTTGGTGCATCATGAAGGATGTCGGAAGGCAAGATGGCTTCTGCTCCATATACCATGAAGTAAGGGGTGTAGCCGGTGGATCTGTTGGGTGTAGTTCGTAAACTCCACAGCACAGATGGAAATTCTTCCGCCCAGGCTCTAGCTGCTCTATGCAGCGGTGCCTCCAGACGTGGCTTGATTCCCTGCAGAATTAATCCATTGGCTCGCTCAACCTGACCATTGGATTGTGGGTGTGCCATAGATGCAAGGTCAAGTCGGATGCCCTTCTCCCAACAATAAGCTTCCACTTCTCCGAGTGACAAGTTGCTGCCGTTGTCGGTGATTATGCTATGTGGGAGACCAAATCTCACCACTAGATCCCAGACAAACCTAAGGGCAGTTGCCCCATCGAGCTTTCTAATGGGTTTAGCTTCTATCCATTTGGTGAATTTATCAACTACTACTAGGAGATGCGTAAACCCACATGGTGCCGTCTGTAACGGACCCACCATGTCCAGCCCCCATACTGCAAACGGCCAAGTTATTGGTATTGTTCGCAATTCTTCAGCTGGAACATGTGGTTGTCGGGCATAATACTGGCATCCCATGCATGTCTTAACCAGCTTGTCGGCGTCCGACTTCGCGGTTAGCCAGTAGAATCCTTGCCGGAAAGCTTTAGCAACCAACAATCGAGGAGCGGCATGATTCCCGCAATCTCCAAGATGGATTTCACGGAGGATTTCAATACCTTCTTGCTGGGAAACACACTTAAGGTATACACCAGTAGTGCTTCTTTTGTAGAGTTGTCCATTGATTATGGTATATCCCTTTGCTCGACGTACTATTTGCCGTCCTTCGACTTTGTCGTCGGGCAAAGTTTAGTGTTCTAGATACTCCATGAACGGTTTTGTCCAAGCCGGAGGGACCTTTGTCACCATGTGAACAAAAGAGTCAGCTCTGTCTGGGTTGTCGATGTCTGCTCCCTTCACGGATGGTGTCCGTAGATGCTCCAAGAAAACGCCAGGCGTAATTTTTTGTGTGCCCTGATCCAAGTTTAGACAGTAGGTAAGCCGCTTCGTTTTGCTCCCTAGGTACATACTTGACTTCGTAGCCCAAGAAGCTCTTGGCTATTTTGTCCACTTCGTCTTGATATGCCGCCATCATAGGGTTCCGCGCGTTCCAGGTGCCAGCCACCTGCTGGGCAACCAAGTCGGAATCTCCACAACAAACTATGCGCTTGATGCCAATATCCTTGGCTACTCGTAGTCCATGAATGAGTGCTTTTCATACTCTGCCATGTTATTCGTAGCCTCGAAGTGGATTTGCAGAACGTAGTGTAGCCTTTCCCCGATTGGTGACTGTAGCAGTACACCAGCCCCCGAGCCATGGAGTAGCTTTGATCCGTCAAAGTGCATTACCCAGTATTTTGTCTCTGGTATAGGGGTAGCATCAGGCATCTCCGTCCAGTCTGCGTTGAAATTCGCCAAGGCTTGTGACTTGATAGCGTCGCGTCTCTTGTAAGTGATCTCGAAGGTGGCAACTTCAATGCCCCACTTCGCGACCCTTCCTATAGCGTCGCTGTTGTTGATGATGTCGGACAGTGGATCTTTGCTCACAACTGTGATGGGATGCTCCTGGAAATAGTGCCTCAACTTCCGAGAAGCAAGGAATACTCCATAAGCTATTTTTTGGTTGTGCGGGTAACGCTTCTTGGACTCCGTCAAGACCTCGCTTACATAGTAAACTGGTCGTTGAACTCCGTACTCATTCCTTGGTTCCTTCCGCTCTACCACGACGACGATGTTGATTACCCGGTTGGTGGCCGCCATGTAAATTAACATGGGATCTCCAGGCTCGAGCGCTTCAATGATAGGCATTGAGGAAAGAACCTCCTTGAGCTGCTTCAATGCTGCATCCGCTTCGTTCGTCCATGTGAATTTGTTCGCCTTCTTCAGCAACTTTCAGCGGCAGAGCCTTCTCTCCAAGTTGGCTGACGAACCGACTAACTGCTGGAATGCAACCTATTAGCCATTGTATGTCCTTTAGGCATGTCAGACGGTTTATGTTTAATATGGCCTTGATTTTCTCCGGGTTGACCTCGATTCCTCGCTGGGAAACGATAAAGCCCAACAATTTGCCGGCTGGAACCCCGAAGACGCACTTCTTAGGGTTAAGCATCATGTTGTATTTCCGGAGATTATCAAAGGTTTCTTTTAAGTCGGAGATTAAGTCGTTTGACTTTTTAGACACCATCACTATATCGTCCACATAGGCGTGAACGTTCCGACCAATTTGGTCGTGCAAACAACGTTGCATTGTCCGCTGGTACGTAGCACCTGCATTTTTCAGCCCATAAGGCATTGTGACATAGCAAAACGTGTCGTAAGGTGTAGTGAACAAAGTGGCCAACTGGTCCGACTTACTTATTTTGATCTGGTGGTATCCTGAGTATGCATCGAGAAAACACAAAAGCTCCAAGCCAACCGTCGATTCAATGACTTGGTCAATGTGAGGCAAAGCAAACGGATCTTTGGGACATGCTTTGTTCAAGCCGGTGTAATCAACGCACATTCTTAATTCTTTGGTTCCCTTTTTAGGTACAAGTACAGGATTGGCCATCCATTGGGTGTGAAGGACTTCTCAGATAAAACTAGCCTTAAGTAACCTAGCTATCTCTTTGCCTATGGCGCGTCTCTTCTCATCTCCAAAGCGTCGTAGAGGTTGCTTCACTGGTTTACATTTTGGATAAATGTTAAAGCTGTGCTCGGCAAGTTCCCTAGGTACACTTTTCATGTCGGCAGGTTGCCAGGCAAAGATGTCCCTATTCTCACGGAGGAACTCGACGAGCGCGCTTTCCTATTTGGGATCCAGGTTCGTCCCAATGGCGGTGGTCTTGGAGGCATCGCCTACCACAAGTTCCACCGGCTTGGTTTCGATGGCAGCCTTGAATGCTGGGGCGGAGTCATAAATCTGTTTCTTTGACACAGGCATCGACCTTTCTCAAGATCTCCTTGAATTCTTCGCTGTAGAGGATAGCTTCTGCATAGGCTGCTTCTCCAATCTCGTAGTTTCGTGCCTTGGTAAAGCTTCCAGATACGGTGATGACATCGTTTGGTCCGGGTATCTTGAGTTTGTTGTAGACGAAGCATGGCTTGGCCATGAAGGTGTGGAATATGTCACTGCCGAATATGACGTGGTACACGCTCTTGAAGGGGACCACCTCAAAGGTCATGCGTTCTTGGTGGTAATTATTAACATCACCAAAAGCGACCTGAAGTGTGATGCACCCAAGGGACCGAGACTCCCGACCAGGAACTACGTTGTGGAAGATGGTGTTGGTCTGCCTTAGGTTTGCCTCCGTCAAGTTCATCTTCTGCAGTGTATCCAGGTACATGATGTTGATGCTGCTTCCACTATCCACTATACATTTGGTGAACTCATTGCCGTCAATCAAGGGGTTGATGACCATGGGGTATTCGTTCTCTATAGGGATGAGGTCTGGGTGATCCTTCCTGTCCCAAGTAATTGGAATCTCCGACTAGCACAGGAACTGGGGAACTGTGGGTAGAGTGGCCATCAGTATCCTCATGGAGGTCTTCTGTTGTCAGACGGTGGGGGTGCCAAGGAAAGTGTAGGAAACTGCTGCCTTCTTCTCGAAGGGGTTCTTGCCCTTGACGTCGCTCTTGGCGACGTGTTTGGGGTCAACGTCCTCCTCCATGTCACTTGAATCCTTGGACTCCTCCTTCTTTTTCCCCTTGCCCTTGCCTCGCGGTCTGTTCTTCCGACTTCGCTTGTAGCCGAACTCCGGGTCCTCCTTGAGATCGTTGACGAACTTGCAATGGCGATTGGTGTGCATGGCTTTGCCGTTGGCGTCAAGGTGTACGAGGCACGGCATATTGCGGTACTCCTCGTAGGTCTAGGGAACACGGAGCGCTGCCGAGGTAGTTTCACTTCCTCGCTGCTACGCACGACCACCCACCCGTCCTTGGCCACGCTGTCCACCATCACTTCGTCCTGCAAAAGTCATGGCGACCATGTCGGAGGCTTGCTTTTCTTCTGGCCGGTTCTTCCGCTTTGTGTTGCTATTCCTCTTAGATTGGGTTCGAATTGCTATTTCCGGCAACGATCCGCGAGCGTCGTCGTCGGCAGCCGCGAACTCACTAGCCAGCTGGATCATCTGATTGAGGTCGAGCTGATGGTTGTCCTGCAGGTGCTTCAACGTATGTTGGAGCAACGTACCTCTTTCCAACCTGTCGATGAAGGTGGACATGGAGGTCGAGGAGTGCACACCTGCGTAGGAATTCTTCATGTCCAGCCAGCGGGAGAGGTAGGCGCGAGATGACTCATCTTTCTCCTGCACGCATCGCTGTAAGTCGCCAACAGTACAGGGACGCTTGTACGTACCCTCGAAATTCTTGGTGAACGCTTCTTGCATGTCCAACCAATTGCATATAGATTTCTCCGGCAAGTCATCGATCCATTATCTAGCTGTGCCCGCCAGCATCAATGGGAGGTACTTGACAGTGATGTTGGGGTTTCCCCCAGCGATCTCCATTGCGTTGTCGTAGTCCTGCAACCATGTAGCTGGCTTGGTGGTGCCGTCATAGGGCTTGATGGTCTTGTCAATCCGGAAGCCCTTGGGGCAAGCTGTGGTCCGTATCACAGGTCCAAAGCAGCATGGTACCAGGTATGCTCCATCCTAGGACTCATGGATCTTGTCCAAACGTGATCTTGCGTCGTATGGCTCCGGGCTTCTTTTCTTCTTTTTGCCATCAGGGGATGGGTTGCGTGAGCGACACGGGCCTCCTCTACCATGGTGGCTGCTAGGTGGCGACGGAGGCAGAGGTGGCGGTGGGTTAGCTTTCTTGCTATTACCCTCCTGCAACGCCTCACGCTTTGTCGCGGTTGTTTGTCGGGCGTGGAGGGTCATGGCGTGACCTGCTCTTGTGCCCTTGGTTGCGCTCTCCGTCATGACGGGTCTGCTCCATGTTATCGTGGATGACAATGTCGATCTGCCTTGGCGGCGGCATATCTGTACAACGGTGAGCCTTGGTTTCTTCGCGATGTCGGGGGAGTGGGGCGGCGGCGATAGGCGACAAGGTTGGGCCTTACCTCCGTGGTCGGAGGATATGGGGATAGCGTCCTTCCTGTTGCGCGCATCCCTCCGTCTTTGTTCTGAAGAACCCGTCTGGGACCTGACATCCTGAGGAGATCTATCCCTTGGCGGCTTATGGTGGCTAGACTAGCAGAACGCTGGGTCGGACTCAAGCCTCTGGGAGGTGGCCTTTTCCTACTGTTTTACCGCCTTGGCCACATGGTCATAGACCTGCTCCACTACTTCGGGTTATCTATCCTGCTCCAGAAGGGTCTTGGTGACGACGAGGTTAAGGAGAGGAGTGTGCATCACCTGCCTGCCTTCACTGTCAATGTATGGTTTGGCCTGTGCCGGGTTCGAGGGAGCCCATCCTAGGTTTCGTCTTACACCAGGATCGTTGATAACATGAGACGGGGCTTTCTTAGCCTTCTGCTGCTAGAGCAGAGTCTTGTATTCGTCCTCCATGGCTCTTGCTTTATCTATTGACTTCTGCGCGTTGGCCAGATCTCGATCTAGCTTTGCGCCTTGCTCCACGATGGACTGTGCTTCCTCCAGTAACTGTTGTCGCTTCTCATCAAGCTAGGTTACGTTCCGGATATGAGCTACGGTCAAGGCTCGACGAGGAGATTGCCGTACATCACTCTATCAGCTGGAGTAACTTGGGCAGCAGCAGACGTGGATGCCGGAGGTGGCGGGTTTGCGGTGTTGTTGTTGCTCGGGACGATGCCGAGTTCCTGCGGATGTTGCCCTGGGTTATGCAGAGGGGGCATGACCTTTGCATGATCCTTGTTGGTAGCAACAGTCGGTCCCTTCCCCTTATCCAGCGATGTAGGCGGAACTCGTCCGGGTTGGTCTTCTTCCATTATAGCCCCAATGGCGACAAACACCTCTCGGGATGTGATGGCCTTGTTAACTTTCTCGTCGCGCTGATAATCCTCCTCCATCTCCTGCATAGCTGAATCTAGCTCGTCAGGGCTGAGGTCTATCTCCTCCGAATAAGCGCTGATGTTGGCGTAGAGAGTGTCGAGCACAGAGTCGGAGGGTGGTGGGGCTTCATCAATAATGGGTGATGGCGGGGCGGCGACATTGATGATGACTGGAGGTGGTGGTGCTGGTGCGGTGACGACCGCTGGAGGAGGTGGTGGTTGCTGAGGCGAGGGTGCACCGCCAATGAGCCCGGGCGCTGCATGGGGTGCCACCTCGGCCTCTACGTAGCTATTGACGGTGTTCACCATACTCTTGAAGGTGAGGCGTCCCGCGGCCTGCTGCCGCCTTAGCGAATGCCGGAGAAGTATACCCTGGTCTAGTCCTTCCACAAAGTGATACATAGCATCATCATTGGGGTAGTGCGCCAGATCGTCCCGTATACGGAGCCACCTGGCAAGGTAATCACGGGGGTTTTCGCCCTCTCTCTGAACACAACGCGCTAGGTCGAAGATGGTTACCACTCCGACGAACTTGGATCTCTGCTATCCAGACGCACAGACGAAGCCGGCGGACTTGCAGCGATCTTCCACCGTTATATCCTACACAGGGACGGTTTGGGTGGGTCCTGAATTTTTTCGATCTTTGCTGGCAAACTCCGAGGAGAGATCCAACATCGATCCTTCCGCGAACGTGTCCTCCCATAGGCGGTCCATGCGGGTCTTGATGCTCCTCCGACTCCTCGGGAACTAGTGCCCGAGTCGGTTTCGCCGATGAAGAGGTGGATTTCTCTGATAGGAATGATAGAGCACCGCGTAGGGTTCACCTTCGCCGGGATCCAGAACTCGTCTGTAGGGACGATTGGAACGTTGCCGGAGAAAAGAACGCAACCAATGGCTACGGTTTCGCCGATTCCCGCTAAGATCTTAGTCCTTGCCCGCTGAAGAGCCTGAAGCGCCTCTTGCCCCACGGTGGGCGCCAACTGTCGTGGTATTGCCGACGAGTACGCCATGGAGGGGTCCTCAAAGTGCGTGTTTACAGATGTGGGGGAAGGCGCACGGTTGACGGGTATGAGGTAACACAGCTTACCTAGGTTCATATCCCACGACGGTGGCGGAATCCTACTCCTGCTATAAATCACTATAAGGGCAAATACGCCGAATTACAGGGATTGCTTCACTGTGCAAGGTGCGTCGTAGTCGACACTAGATTGACTGAGATTGTCTAAGTTATCCTACCCTAAAGGCTCCCATAGGCCCGACTTATATAGTCATCAGGTCCTAGGGTTACAAGTAAAATCCTTGCCGGACAGGTTACATAGTCCTACACTGCCTACAACTAGTCTAGCGTGTCTTGTAATCCAAGGCTCCAAGTACGTCGGTGACTCCTTCGTAACCTTCCTTTGTCCGGCATGGGCCTCCCTTCTGGATCCATCTAACTGGGCCGCCCAGCAGGACATGGGCCATGCTACCAACTATGGGCCACCCGGGTTAGCCGGATAAGAGACATGCTCTAAGGATACCCATATAGCATATCCCCAACGGAGCACAAGTTTACCCAGGTTCAGATCCGACTGTGGTGATCGGATCCTACTCCTGCTAGCAACCCAGTAATATATCAGCGTAAGTCGGATGTTACAGCGGATTACAAGAGAGGTTCCTCTGTGCGAGTTGTGATTGTGGTAGTAAGATTGGTTGTGCCCTAAAGGCTCCCATAGGACTGGTTTATATAGATACCAGGGCCTAGGGTTACAGGAGAGACCTATCCGGCTACGTTACGGAGTCGGTAACTAGATACAGCTTGGACTATAAGTAATACTACATGCCTAAGTCGGTAACTCTTCTAGGCCTTGTCGTAGCCGGAATTGGCTCATCCTATTTCTCTGACTAGGCCGCCCGTGAAGCAAAGCTCTAAGACGTTAGTGGGCTACCCTGGTCAGCGAGTCCTGTGGGTATAATCGGAAAGTATATCCCCAACAGTAGCCCCCGGAAGTCTCCAAGATCCGAAGTCGGATAAATCGTCTAGCTTGATGGTTTCTTTGTCTTGAGAATCTTGAAGGGTTCCCAAAAACTTCATTTAGTAATGTAGGATTCCGAGTCAGTTAAGTCGGATATGTTTTGTTCTGACTTTAATCTTTTCCTTGCTTAGTTTGAAACGTGAGCCAGATTTTACAGCAGCGTGCGGGCTGACAACTTTTCAGACCAGGTCTTGTCACTAACAAGAGTTCCATCGACACGACCATTGGTGGGTCCGCTCCCTATGGAACAGAGCACCAGTTTAATTCTCACGCGAGAATCAAGGGGCGGAGGAGTCGCGAGGAAGTTACCCACCTCTCTCCTATATGCGTGGTGTAAATCATGCGACCAACGCACGAATCTTGACGTAGAGGCAAATAAAAGAGAGGAGAAAACCCTTCTCTTAGATTTATCTCTCGACTGCTTCATTCATTGTCTCCTCGTACTCCTCGAGTACTCCGCAACCATTCCCATCTACAAACCTCAAGAAAAAATCTCTCTCCCCCACCAATCTTTCTTCTCCAAGAGCGATGGCATCTGCATCTGGCTCAGGAGCGGCAGCGGGTACGTCGGCGATAGATGAGAAGAAGATGCGGGGACTCTGGGTCCCCAGCGTCATGGATGATGCCGAACTCCAGGTCATGGAGGATGAGGGATTCATCATCGCCAACGGGTGGTGGAGCGCCTTAGGGCACGCCGTTCCCGCCCCGCGTGACGGTGAGCGGGTGCTGTTCGGCACGCACATCAACCGCGGCCTCAGCCTTCCACCATCGGACTTCTTCATCGAGGTCCTCAAATATTACTGTGTGCACCTCCATAACCTCCCTCCCAACTCTCTGCTTGAGCTTAGCACTCATGCAGCTCTGTGCGAGGGGTTTCTTGGCATTAGGCCAAGTCTCACCCTTTTCCGGTACTACTACGGTACCCGAAAGAACTCCATTAGTGTCGGTGTAACTTATACCACCAGCACTCTTAGCTTAGTCCTTAGGAGAAACCGATTTTATCCTAATATTAACGCTAGAGAATCCATCAAACGCTAGGCCGGAACCTTCTTTTATCATAATGATATTTCGGCTCCTAGAAAGGAAGAAGGTCTTTCGGCATTCGCCGATGGTGTCGCTTCCCAACAAAAGTCATGGGACATGGAGGCGTCAGAGTTGTCAGATATCTTGATCCTTGCCAAAAGGCGGATTGAGTTCTGATGAAGCACATGGGGCTCCGTGGATCCGACTTGATCCACTGCTGGTTGGAGCGCCGGATTCAGCCTCTACAACACCATGGAGACCGCCTCATGTACCAGATCACCGGTGACAAGAAGGACAAGATGCGGGTCAGCCTAAACCGTATTTTGGCGAAGGACTACAAGACCCTTATGTAGTATTTGATCAAGGAAAGAGTGGAATGAAAAGTTCCGGATGTTTCCATGAAGAAGTCCACGTCCAACCGTCCTCTAACTCCGGTAAATATTTCGACTCTTCTTTCGCGTTTTGGCGGTCTTTTATGTTCTTTCTCCGAATCTATTTTTATTGATGCTTTTTTGACTTTGTCAGCTCGAGAAACTCCCCGAGTCTGAGCTAGATCCACTAGAGGGTTATGTCTCAGACGATCCAGAGACGACGGAGGATGATGAGGTGCAAGAAGTTTCCGCCTCCGCCTCCAAGAAGCGCAAGGCAAAAGAAGTTATCACTGTTGGTAGCCAAGTGCTGCCAGTAGTTAAAAGGTAAGCACCCTGTCTCTTTGTTTTCAGTACCTTGTACCTTTCTTTCTTTCCAAAGCATACCTAACATTTGGATTTTCATGATTCAGAGCTAAAGTTGTTTTGAAGAGTAAGACCAAGCCAGACAGCAAACCAGGCAAGCTTCCGCTGCGTCAGCAGAAGCTTGTTATCTCCCCTGCCATGCCGCCATCGACTCCCTCTAGTACTCCATAAGCACCAGAGTCTTCCGCCTCTCATGGTGCTGGCAACATCTCGAAAGCCTTGGTCACCTTTGGTGGCCAAGCAACTAACATGGGTTAACCCATTAAGGGTAATGATCCCATGGTAATGTCTACAGGAGCATTGCATAAAGTGGTCGGCTCTGCTATCTCTGGCCCGAAGAGGAAGAAAAAGGAAGAGATCCTCAGGCTAGCTCAGTCCAGTGATACGCCGGTGTCGTCGTTATGGGAACGGCAGAGCCTAAGAAGGCTAGAAAGAGGTGTGGTAGCAAGCAGGGAAGCGTGCAACGGCGTCCGCAGGCGGGATTGGATACAAGCAACCGTCGGGGACACAAGAAGTACCCCGGTTCGGAGCCCTCGGATTGAGGTAAAGCTCCTACTCCTATCGATCTGACTATAGGGATGCACACAGGGAACTACAAGGATCCTCGAGCTGCATCTGATCTGGCTAGTGAGTGAGTAGAGTCCAGCCCTTGCTAAGTTGCTCTTGCTGCCCCTTATATGGGCCAAGGCGGCATGGGCAACGACCTAGCCGACTGGCGGGTCCCACAGGCAGGCCCCAGCCGGCTAGGTCATATACAGTGGCCGGCATGGGGAGCGTGTACCCACAGTCAAGCCCATGCTGCCACGCCATCTACAGTGGTCGCCATGCGGGTAGTTACGCATAGTGCCACCTACTGTCTACTGTTGCAACCGTCATTGGTAAAGTCGTTCGTATGGGCCGTGTGGCTGAGTCCCCTTTCTGTCTTGTCCGCCGTCCTGGGCGTACTGCGCACTGTGCCCTACGTCATCTGGTGCCTTGCCTAACTTGAGTGGCCGGCTAGGGTGATCTAGCCGGCTAGCCTTCCTGGGCTGGATGGTCGGATCCATCCGGCTACTCTTCTGCCCTTGCTTGTTTCATCCGGCTGGTTCTTCCGCTGGTTGGCTCTTGATCTGTCTTGCTCCGGCCGGCTGTCTTGATCCAGCTGGCTAGCAGTCTTGCTGATAGTTCTTGTCCGGCTGGCTGGTTTGCTAGTCGGGTCTTGGTTTGTTCCTCCTTCTGATCTGTCTTGGGGTTTCTGCGTCCGGTAACCCTCAGCCGACTGACATGTTGGTGCTCTGCATCTTGTCCGGTTATCCTACCTGGGGGTGATCCCCCCAACACTAGCCCCCGAGCGCGCGTAGAGTCCGCCCTTAGGCGAAATGTGCACGGGCTTAAAAATCAAGGATTTTGAAACTTTTCCCGGTTGAGCTGCCCGACTGTGTCATCACTGACGTCAGCCACGCGTGATGATGGTCGTGGGAGGACGTGCGTCGTGGGGTCGCGTCGGTTGTCTCCTCGAGAACTGGTGCCGGTGCCTCGCCTCCCGCGCTCGGACCTTCTGTGCATGATGTGTAGCCACAAAGGATCCTAGGACCGTTGGAGCCGAGGGAGGCCGCCACGTGGCAGGCCGGCGGTTTGCCTCCCCGGCCACTTTAAGTAGAGGTCGAGGCGCTGCACCGCCCCCAACTGGTCACTTGCCCCGTTGTTCTCTCCTTCGACGCCGCAGCCCTCATCTCCTTCTGCCTTCGCTCGTCTTCTGCGCCGCCGACGAGCCTGCGCTGCCCACTCCTCCAGCACCGCTTAGCCTTTTCCTCGCCAGAGCGACGGGCAACCGTCACTCCTCCGCCGCTCTGCCTTTTTCTTCCCCTCCTTCTTCCTCGTCTCCGCCGCACTCCGCCGCTAACACCATGGTAGAGAGCAGGGGAGCCTGGTGCGGTTCCTCCGTTACTGAGGCGCAGGTGGAGAAGTATCGGCGGTCGCGCCTCCTGCCGACCGCCAGCGAGGTCGGGGTCCGTCTGGCCCCAGCCGATGAGATCTCGTCGGCTCCGCAAGCCGGTGAGCGGGCCATTTTCCTTGCGCACCTAGCGTGCGGCCTTGATTTTCCGGACAACGCCTTCTTCTTGTCTTTCCTTGCCCACTTCGACCTCCGCCTCCACCATCTCGGGCCAAATAAAATCGGCACTTTGGCCCATTTTGTTGCCTTCTGCGAGTGCTACCTCGGGATCCAGCCAGATCTCAGGCTGTTCTGCCAGCTGTTCCTGATCTGTCCTCAGGGTCAGTTTGCCAAGAGTCTGCTGGTGACCTGCGGCGGCGCCTCAATCTATAGCCAGTCTCAGACCGGCTACCCCAAGTTCAAACTGCATGACATAATCAAACTGTGGCAGCAGACGTACTTCTATGTACGAAACTTGGGGTCGGATGGCCGGCTGAACCTCCCGGCCTTCTAGGACACCGAGTCTAGCCAGGCGCACTGGGAGGAGAAGCTCTTCGGCCCCAAGGTGGAATCGGACGCGCTCCTCCAGCAGATGCGGATGATGGTGACGGCTGGTCTAACCAGCGTCGACGTGACACTGAGCTGGGCCAGCCGGCTGATGATGCCCCTGCAGCAGCGAGCACATAAAATGTGCTACTACTCGGGGCGCCTCGACCCGACTCGGCTCTCCCGGCGCGACCCCTACTTCGCCAATCTGTAGGAGTGGATCTGGATGATTACAAAGGATAAGATCGCTTCCGACTGGAAGTTCGGTCTGGTTCCTTACACACGCGAGAATCGCGCTCCCTGGGTAAGTGCACTTCTTCCTTTCTTGCTTTTCTTTTCGTTCTTGTGTTGTCCGGTGTAACACCCTCAGAATCGGCCCTATGCAAGTTTTAGCGAAACCCGCCAAACCCGCATAGAAACGATTCAAAGGTGCCTACCAGGCACTTTCGTGTGGGTGGAAAACGAAGTAATAACATTACACAACAGTCCTCGATGGGACCCACAGAACAGATATATGTACAACACGACTCCATGAGTCAAGAATACAGATATACAGAACAAAGATCCAAATCACCTTGAAAACAACACGGCGTCCGAGTACGGACAAGATGCAAATGGGGCTAAGAGCCCTGAAGAATAACCAATGGCGTCCATAACCCTGCCCAGGCCAAGCCGGAAGGGTAACCCTGCTAACGACGTCGATCTCAAAACCTGCTTAAACAAAAGGGGTGCCGACAAAGGGCAAAGGAAAAAGAGGAGCGTCAGTACTGAGGCCAGTACACGGCGAGACTAGAATTCGGCGGTCCTCGCCTACATAGGTATGGTGGACTGAAGCGGCAGCGCAGCATGCACTAAACAACCTATAGAGACTCGATTCAACTGACGGCTATCAGAGAGGGGTAAGAAAGACCTATCCGGAACCAACCTGATACTACCACCAAACAAACCCATCCTGGTGTTCCCCCTCGAGACCAAACGAGGAAGTCAACCGAGGAACTCACACAGTTGGCAGTTTTATTTATTTAGTTATCGTTGCAGCAATTACTAGTCAAGTATAGATAATCATCCTGATAAAATAAGCAGTGGGCCGTTTTAGTTAATCATTCTGTTGTAGTTGCAACACTTACTAGTCAGATACAATTAGCATGAGATAACCCAAAACCCAGCAGTTGTTGGTACTTTTATTTAGCCATTCCGTTGTCGTTGCAATACTTACTAGTCAGGTACAATGGTCGCAAGCGACAACCCAAACAAGCAATTGTTGGCAGTTTTATTTAGCCATTCCATTATAGTGAAGCTGAATTACTAGTCATTATAAAGTCAAATTTATAGCACTACTTTAGTTATAGTTGTCTATGATCGAGATACTGTGCTCCAAGTCGTCCATAACCGCGGACACGGCTTTCAGAAAGTTTTACCCTGCAGGGGTGCACAAATAGCAACACACACTCGATCAACCTCGGAAAAACCAAATCAAAACCCAACGAGGCCTTCACGATAAAGCAATCACAAGATTCAGAAATATTTCAGGGGGCCACCCCATTGAGTACACCCGCAACGAAGCTAGCTGACTCCGAGACGGACTCAAGGTTTGCGTCAATGGCTGTAAACGACTGGGAACCCGAAAACTCGGGCTTGTCGATACCGCGAAAACACTCCCCTTTCCTAAACAGTACAGTGTGCTATCCATCGCACAATTTAAATAAAGTAGTAGCATGGCATAAGTACATGATAGTAAATAAAACCTCAAACTAGTTTGTGGCCCCAAGAAATAAGACTGAATCAAGCTCTGGCTCAGGGGGGTCCCATAAGCCTCCCGGATGTGGATAGCGCGAATATTCAAGGAACAGGTATCAAGTACTCGGGGTCCTACGGGACACAAGTGGACGGTTAACAACCAAATAACATCTATTGCCCACCTGTGCCTCTGCTTACCTACTGCAATTTTAGTTGTTAAACAGTAATTAAAGTGAACAATAAGTAAAGCCATGATCATCTCCAACATCCAACATGCGGCCATACTCCAACAACTGTGGTACTTGACGACACGCAACGGCACTTGAGCAAGCGACTACGACGCGCAAGTCCAACTATCTACCAAACAACAGGTAATAGGATGTGTCCAAGGCAATATAAGGCTGCAAGGGATATCACGGGTACGAAAGCTAGAGCAACTCAACACATATAGCAATAGATCAACAGGAGGGAATAAATACTATAAAAGTGAGATAGGTAGAAAGGGGGAGATGCTCGCCTGAAAACATTGCCGAAGGTTCATCCGAAGATCGGGTCGATACTCGCATCAACTCATCGGCCTAGTCCGTGAAGAAGCAAAGCACTAGAGGAAACACCGGATGCACTATTTAATAATACGGTAGAAAATCGGGCATGATGCATGTATGATGTATGACATGCCAAAGGTGCGATGCAATTAGGCAATATTAAGCGGAACCGGGGTCCCGACAATTAATTAAATGGTTCATGTTCTTTATCTACCCCGCAAATTGAATGTTGTAATAACAGGGCAAGATAAGTGACTGGTTCGCTACCCAAATTTAATTGAGGCCAATATGAGACTAGATTTGCCCGCATATGGGCCCCATATTTAATTATATGGTGAATCGGCATAACGCCCCCAAACCAAACAAATATGCATGCATGAACATTTATTATGCAACAGGTTTATATTTCATTTATAAAATAGGGCTCGGGAAGGGAATCACACATGAGGGTTCGGCGAACTTGGTTCCGGGGTTCGAGGTTCGGTCTCGGGGTTCAGGGTTCGACGGGATCGGGATTGGTACGGGAAGGAGGTCTTGTCGCAACCGGGAAGCAGGACTTAGTTGGCGTCGGGGGCGCATCGGGCTCGCCCTGGTCGGTGCCGATCTTGTCGTCGATGGCGAACTTGAATGGGTCGGGTACCGGGGCCTTCGGATCCGTGAAGTAGATCTTGTCGCGCGAGCGTCAATGTTTTTGGGAAGGAGAACTTGTCGTCCAGGGTCTCGATGTCCGGGGTGAAGTACTTGGCGTTTCGGATCGGTCTCGGATCCATGAAGCAGATCTTCGCGTTTGAAACATCCGGGCCTGGCAACGGGGCTTCGAGCTTCTCGCATTGGTACCGATCCACGAGCAGTCCTTCATCGAAGATCACGACGTCCGTGTAGATGATCTCTCGGGTCCTTTAATGTGTGACGAAGGTCTTGAGGTTCCCGGGAAGGAGATCTTGGGGTTGTGTATCGCCGTCTTCGGGTTCCGGACCCCGGAGGTCGATGTCGGTCCCGATTGGCGCCGGCGGTGCCTGGCGATGACGGCAGCAGCGCTTGCGCACGCGCAGAACGGAGTCGGGGAGTGGCGCGCGGGCTCACTGGCGGCAAGACGACGCGGAGAAGGGCCGAACTGCGGTGGTCACTGGCGGTGGGCACGACGAGGACGGCGGCGCGGGCTCGGCGCGGCGCGCCCGCGGGTGGAACGAGAGAGGTCGGCGGGGTTCGGGAAGGGTGGACGGCGAGCGAGGGCCGCCAAGGCAGGGGCCCGCCACGAAGCGGAGTGAAGACGGCGGCAAGGACGACGGGGGGGGGGGGGGGGGGCGGCCACGAGTTGGAGGCGGTGGCGGTCTCGGAGCGGGGGGGGGGGCACGGAGCTTGACGGGGAAGGGGAAACTCCGCGGGGCGATGGCGCGGGGATGGTGGCGCCTGGCGAGCTGGCCGCGGGCGGCAGAGGCGGAGGAGGGGCGACCGGCGGGGAGGCGCGGAGGGGAGGAGGTGCAGGGCGGCGGGGTCCCGCTGCGGCGGCGCTGGGGATCGGGGCAGAGGGGGAGGTGCTCGCGAGAGCGGAGGGCGGCGGCGGGGGAGCTCACAGCGGCGCGCGCTCGCGGTGGCGGAGCTTGCGAGGCGGCGGGGCCGACGGGGCAGCGGAGACGGGCGGCCGGAGAGGAGGAGCAGAGGCGGCCGGCGGGAGTGGGAGCTAGGCAGAGAGGAGCGGGCGGTGGCCGCGGCTGCCGGAGGGAGGGAAGAAGGCGGAGCGAGCGCGGTGAGGAGAGGAGGGAGACGGCGAGCGCGAGGTGGGGTGGAGGCAGGTGGCCGGAGGGAGGAGGAGACGCGGGGAGAGAGGAGGGTGTCGGGGCGTGGGGAGAGAGGAGGAAGCGGGAGGTGGGGGGTGGGTCCGGGCACGGGGCCAGGTGGGTGGTTGGTTCAGGTGGGGGTGAGTGGGGTGGGGCTGGCTCGGTGGGGCCCGGGCTGCAGAGAGAGGGGGGTAGGGGAGCTGTGTGTGAGAGAGGGAGTTGGGGGTGAGGTGGCAGCGGGTTGGGGTGGGGCCAGGCTGTAAGGGAGAGGGGTAGGAGGGCTGTGTGTGGGTGTGGGCAGAGGAGAGAGGGAGGATTGGTGAGGTGGCAAGGTGGGTAGGGATTGGGGGAGATGGTGAGATGGCAAGCTGTGATTGGTGGGTAGATTAGGACTAGGTGGGAATAGGACTTAGAGTGTGGGTGGACCGTTTTATTCTGGGGGTGGCCGACTGGGTCGGATCGGCCCGGTTGGCTGCCCCCACTAAAATAATTAAATATTTTATTTAATTAAAACCGGACTTTTGCAAACCGATAGCAGACAAAACAAAATAATACGGAGACCAGGGTTTTGTGTTTGAACAAGGACGGGGCGTTTAGAAAACAAAAACAGGTTTTTCCGCAATTAGTTTTATGCAAGCAAATGCAAGATGATGACGATGCTCAAATGCAATGTGGCATGATGATATGAGCATGTGGTCATGATGATGCAATGCACAAAAACAGCGCGATTTTCTAGTAGTGGTTTTGCGGGATGCCACAATTCGACACCACTAACAATGGATCTCGCCCTCGAGATCCGCCTCATGGTACCGGAAAGAAGGCCGACGATCTGATCCTTCGCGCTTCGTGTAGATCCTCGCGACACCACTAACAAGAGGTCATTGTCCGTGATCGTCGAGAGAACACTCCGGGAACAAAAGGTCGAAGGTAGAGGTATCAACAAATAAAGCCACCTCTAGCTTTGATGAAAGAGGGAACCGATGCATTCTCATCCACTTCAATGTACAAAAGCGAATAGAAGGGGTAGTCGGCATGGGGGCCAATCCATCACGCACCCAAACTATTACTCTGCACAATTAGTAGAAAAGAGTGCAACCATTCTCGGAGTCAGACTGAAGATCTCGACAATCGAGGTTCAGAAACAAAGGAGTGATGCAGACTCTGCATCGGATATGGCGTAGATGATTTCGTCGTGTCGGAAAACACCGGAAGGGACGAGAAGGATCAAAGAGAAGTCCACCAGACGAAGGATTCCTCGGATAGAATGAAGACCAGATGTAGCAACACCGTTACCAAAGGAGGAAGCGAAACCCTGAAGGTACGACGGAACCCAACCACGAGAAATCCTGGACTCGAAGAGAGAGAAGAGAGCAGATTCAAAACACGTAGAGGTAAGAGAGGAATAGCAAAGGGGTAAGGAGTAAAATCAGACCTAATCAGAACTATCCAACCGATTTTGCAAAAATAGTTTTGACACTCTACTGCGGCCGTTAGCTAGGTTATCCTACAGGCTGGACTTGTGGGGTATCGCAACTGCTGAGCTCTGATACCACTCTGTAACACCCTAAGAATCGGCCCTATGCAAGTTTTAGCGAAACCCGCCAAACCCGCATAGAAATGATTCAAAGGTGCCCACCAGGCACTTTCGTGCGGGTGGAAAACAAAGTAATAACATTACACAACAGTCCTCGATGGGACCCACAGAACAGATATATATACAACACGACTCCATGAGTCAAGAATACAGATATACAGAACAAAGATCCAAATCACCTTGAAAACAATACGGCGTCCGAGTACGGACAAGATGCAAATGGGGCTAAGAGCCCTGAAGAATAACCAATGGCGTCCATAAACCTGCTCAGGCCAAGCCGGAAGGGTAACCCTGCTAACGACGTCGATCTCAAAACCTGCTTAAACAAAAGGGGTGCCGACAAAGGGCAAAGGAAAAAGAGGAGCGTCAGTACTGAGGCCAGTACACGGCGAGACTAGAATTCGGCGGTCCTCGCCTACATAGGTATGGTGGACTGAAGCGGCAGCGCAGCATGCACTAAACAACCTATAGAGACTCGATTCAACTGACGGCTATCAGAGAGGGGTAAGAAAGACCTATCCGGAACCAACCTGATACTACCACCAAACAAACCCATCCTGGTGTTCTCCCTCGAGACCAAACGAGGAAGTCAACCGAGGAACTCACACAGTTGGCAGTTTTATTTATTCAGTTATCGTTGCAGCAATTACTAGTCAAGTATAGATAATCATCCTGATAAAATAAGCAGTGGGCCGTTTTAGTTAATCATTCCGTTGTAGTTGCAACACTTACTAGTCAGATACAATTAGCATGAGATAACCCAAAACCCAGCAGTTGTTGGTACTTTTATTTAGCCATTCCGTTGTCGTTGCAATACTTACTAGTCAGGTACAATGGTCGCAAGCGACAACCCAAACAAGCAATTGTTGGCAGTTTTATTTAGCCATTCCATTATAGTGAAGCTGAATTACTAGTCATTATAAAGTCAAATTTATAGCACTACTTTAGTTATAGTTGTCTATGATCGAGATACTGTGCTCCAAGTCGTCCATAACCGCGGACACGGCTTTCAGAAAGTTTTACCCTGCAGGGGTGCACAAATAGCAACACACACTCGATCAACCTCGGAAAAACCAAATCAAAACCCAATGAGGCCTTCACGACAAAGCAATCACAAGATTCAGAAATATTTCAGGGGGCCACCCCATTGAGTACACCCGCAACGAAGCTAGATGACTCCGAGACGGACTCAAGGTTTGCGTCAATGGCTGTAAACGACTGGGAACCCGAAAACTCGGGCTTGTCGATACCGCGAAAACACTCCCCTTTCCTAAACAGTACAGTGTGCTATCCATCGCACAATTTAAATAAAGTAGTAGCATGGCATAAGTACAGGATAGTAAATAAAACCTCAAACTAGTTTGTGGCCCCAAGAAATAAGACTGAATCAAGCTCTGGCTCAGGGGGGGTCCCATAAGCCTCCCGGATGTGGATAGCGCGAATATTCAAGGAACAGGTATCAAGTACTCGGGGTCCTACGGGACACAAGTGGACGGTTAACAACCAAATAACATCTATTGCCCACCTGTGCCTCTGCTTACCTACTGCAATTTTAGTTGTTAAACAGTAATTAAAGTGAACAATAAGTAAAGCCATGATCATCTCCAACATCCAACATGCGGCCATACTCCAACAACTGTGGTACTTGACGACACGCAACGGCACTTGAGCAAGCGACTACGACGCGCAAGTCCAACTATCTACCAAACAACAGGTAATAGGATGTGTCCAAGGCAATATAAGGCTGCAAGGGATATCACGGGTACGAAAGCTAGAGCAACGCAACACATATAGCAATAGATCAACAAGAGGGAATAAATACTATAAAAGTAAGATAGGTAGAAAGGGGGAGATGCTCGCCTGAAAACATTGCCGAAGGTTCATCCGAAGATCGGGTCGATA
Organism: Avena sativa; assembly: GCA_916181665.1. Taxonomy (NCBI): domain Eukaryota; kingdom Viridiplantae; phylum Streptophyta; class Magnoliopsida; order Poales; family Poaceae; genus Avena; species Avena sativa. Next base: position 90,574,978 of record OV702281.1, read on the forward strand.
CTCGCATCAACTCATCGGCCTAGTCCGTGAAGAAGCAAAGCACTAGAGGAAACACCGGATGCACTATTTAATACTACGGTAGAAAATCGGGCATGATGCATGTATGATGTATGACATGGCAAAGGTGCGATGCAATTAGGCAATATTAAGCGGAACCGGGGTCCCGACAATTAATTAAATGGTTCATGTTCTTTATCTACCCCGCAAATTGAATGTTGTAATAACAGGGAAAGATAAGTGACTGGTTCGCTACCCAAATTTAATTGAGGCCAATATGAGACTAGATTTGCCCGCATATGGGCCCCATATTTAATTATATGGTGAATCGGCATAACGCCCCCAAACCAAACAAATATGCATGCATGAACATTTATTATGCAACAGGTTTATATTTCATTTATAAAATAGGGCTCGGGAAGGGAATCACACATTAGGGTTCGGCGAACTTGGTTCCAGGATCCGAGGTTCGGTCTCGAGGTTCAGGGTTCGATGGGATCGGGAATGGTATGGGAAGGAGGTCTCGTCGCAACCGGGAAGCAGGACTTAGTTGGCGTTAGGGGCGCATCGGGCTCGCCCTGGTCGGTGCCGATCTTGTCGTCGATGGCGAACTTGAGTGGGTCGGGTACCGGGGCCTTCGGATCCGTGAAGTAGATCTTGTCGCGCGAGCGTCAATGTTTTCGGGAAGGAGAACTTGTCGTCCAGGGTCTCGATGTCCGGGGTGAAGTACTTGGCGTTCCGGATCGGTCTCGGATCCATGAAGCAGATCTTCGCGTTTGAAACATCCGGGCCTGGCAACGGGGCTTCGAGCTTCTCGCATTGGTACCGATCCACGAGCAGTCCTGCATCGAAGATCATGACGTCCGTGTAGATGATCTCTCGGGTCCTTTAATGTGTGACGAAGGTCTTGAGGTTCCCGGGAAGGAGATCTTGGGGTTGTGTATCGCCGTCTTCGGGTTCCGGACCCCGGAGGTCGATGTCGGTCCCGATTGGCGCCGGCGGTGCCTGGCGATGACGGCAGCAGCGCTTGCGCACGCGCAGAACGGAGTCGGGGAGTGGCGCGCGGGCTCACTGGCGGCAAGACGACGCGGAGCAGGGCCGAACCGCGGTGGTCACTGGCGGTGGGCACGACGAGGACGGCGGCGCGGGCTCGGCGAGGCGCGCCCGCGGGTGGAACGAGAGAGGTCGGCGGGGTTCGGGAAGGGTGGACGGCGAGCGAGGGCCGCCAAGGCAGGGGCCCGCCGCGGAGCGGAGTGAAGATGGCGGCAAGGCCGACGGGGGGGGGGGGGGCGGCCACGAGTTGGAGGCGGTGGCGGCCTCGGAGGGGGGGGGGCACGGAGCTTGACGGGGAAGGGGAAACGCCGCGGGGCGATGGCGCGGGGATGGTGGCGCCTGGCGAGCTGGCCGCGGGCGGCAGAGGCGGAGGAGGGGCGACCGGCGCGGAGGGGAGGAGGTGCAGGGCGGCGGGGTCCCGCTGCGGCGGCGCTGGGGATCGGGGCAGAGGGGGAGGTGCTCGCGAGAGCGGAGGGCGGCGGTGGGGGAGCTCGCAGCGGTGTGCGCTCGCGGAGGCGGAGCTTGCGAGGCGGCGGGGCCGGCGGGGCAGCGGAGACGGGCGGCCGGAGAGGAGGAGCAGAGGCGGCCGGCGGGAGCGGGAGCTAGGCAGAGAGGAGCAGGCGGTGGCCGCGGCTGCCGGAGGGAGGGAAGAAGGCGGAGCAAGCGCGGTGAGGAGAGGAGGGAGACGGCGAGCGCGAGGTGGGTGGAGGCAGGTGGCCGGAGGGAGGAGGAGACGCGGGGAGAGAGGAGGGTGTCGGGGCGTGGGGAGAGAGGAGGAAGCGGGAGGTGGGGGGTGGGTCCGGGCACGGGGCCAGGTGGGTGGTTGGTTCAGGTGGGGGTGAGTGGGGTGGGGCTGGCTCGGTGGGGCCTGGGCTGCAGAGAGAGGAGGGTAGGGGAGCTGTGTGTGAGAGAGGGAGGTGTGGGTGAGGTGGCAGCGGGTTGGGGTGGGGCCAGGCTATAAGGGAGAGGGGTAGGAGGGCTGTCTGTGGGTGTGGGCAGAGGAGAGAGGGAGGATTGGTGAGGTGGCAAGGTGGGTAGGGATTGGGGGAGATGGTGAGATGGCAAGCTGTGATTGGTGGGTAGATTAGGACTAGGTGGGAATAGGACTTAGAGTTTGGGTGGACCGTTTTATTCTGGGGGTGGCCGACTGGGTCGGATCGGCCCTGTTGGCTGCCCCCACTAAAATAATTAAATATTTTATTTAATTAAAACCGGACTTTTGCAAACCGATAGCAGACAAAACAAAATAATACGGAGACCCGGGTTTTGTGTTTGAACAAGGACGGGGCGTTTAGAAAACAAAAACAGGTTTTTCCGCAATTAGTTTTATGCAAGCAAATGCAAGATGATGACGATGCTCAAATGCAATGTGGCATGATGATATGAGCATGCGGTCATGATGATGCAATGCACAAAAACAGCGCGATTTTCTAGTAGTGGTTTTGCGGGATGCCACATCCGGCTGGACTGACTTATCCGGTTTTGACTTGCCTTCTTCCAGGCAGATTTTTCCCTGCATCATCCGGGAGGAAGGCGTCGTGCCCCTCCAGGTCTTCACAGCCGACCTCCCCGAGCCACGCCCGCTCCGGACCAGTGGCGAGGGCTCCGACGGCGAGGAAGGCTTCTTCCCCAACCGGGGCGACGAGGAGGTGGAGGACCCCCACGGCCCCGAGCCGCAGGAGAGCGATGGTGCCGCCACGCCCGAGGCTATGAGGACGCATGCCGGCGAGGGCACCTCCAGCAGCAACGCGGCTCCTGAGGAGCCGGCTGCTAAGCGCACCCGGGCGGCGGGAGTCCCTCCGCGCCCTGGTCGGACCGCGGGCGGACGGAAAAGATCCGCGCCCATGGTGCAGCGGTAAGTGCTCCGGCTTTTTTCCTTCTCGTTCATTTCTTTCTTCACATCCGCCCTTGTCCTTGCTTTGATCCTGACCTTGCTCTTGCTTATGTGTAGCGTCGTTCTTTCCTTCGCCGCGAGCCCGACTTGCAGCGCGCCTTCCGCTTCACCGCCCCGCGACCTTCCTCCTCCGCCGGTTGCCCCCTTAGTGGCTACCCTGCCTCCTTCGACCGAGACCGTGCCCCCACCAGCGCCGGTGGCCACGGTCCAGCCGACTGCTGCCGCGCCCGAGCGCACGGTGAGCCAGCCGGATGCGGCTTCTGGCCGGAGTGGGGGCTGATCAGCCGGCGCGGGGAGCTCGGGCGCTAGTAGTGACATGGTCATCATCGAGGACATGGACTATGACGACGAGGCGACCACGCAGTGGCAGGCGGCCATCCGTGACGCCCGGCTGCTCTAGCCGGCCTGCTGGGGCCTCTGCCAGTGGAGGCGGGAGCTTTGCTGCAAACCCTTGAGGTCAACCTCGAGGTCGGGCTGGCGGAGGTGAAGTAGCTCTGGGCCACACTAGCCAGTGCCAACGAGGAGGCCGCCAAGCAGCTGGCAGCGGCACACGGGACCACGCGAAGTAAGTTTTCCCAAGTCTTTCTCTCCTGCGCTTCTTTCCTTTTTGTTTTGCTTCCGGCTTTCTCACTTGTGTTCCTTTCCTTCTACTACAGCCGTCATGGTTTACGCACAGGACAAAATTGACCGGCTGAAGCGCTCCAACACGCGCCTTAGCCGGGATAATGCCGCCCTCCGGCTCCAAAACAAGGAATGGCACAGCAAGGTGAATCAGCTGGAGGCCACCCTTAAGTAGCAGGAGGAGACTCTTGCCAGCCGGGCCAGCGCCTTCGATCTCCTAGACAAGGAGGCCACCCGGATGAAGGAGCACGCGGAGATGCTCGACAACAAGTTGATGGACATCGGCCTTCTGGCGAAAGGTGAGTTCTTCTGCTGGTGCCGTATGTTTTGTCCGACTGCCTTTTTCGGGTCGCCTTTTTGACTTGACCTTCTGATCACAAGGCTTCTACCCCCAAGTAGATGCCCTTGCCTACGACCGGGTGCAACATGTTGCACCGGGTGAGAAGGCGACCGTCAAGGACTTGGTGGGCCAGCTTGGTGAAGACGCCGCCAACCTGCGCAAGGTAGCGGACGGCATCCACGACCTGGTCTTCCCGGGGGAGCTCATGCCGGAGACCATGGGGGCCCTAGCGATCAAGCTGGGTGGCATGCCAAATGCGATCGAACAGCTGCGCGATCTGGCCGCCCGCGTCGGCTCCGAGATGGCGCTGGCCTTGATGCTCTCATGGTACAAGGACGCCCGCCTCAACAAGCTGGTGGACAGCTTCCGAGCCGGCGTGGACCTTGAAGTCATGCACCGGGCCTACCCGGACCTCCGCTCCGCTGCTATCACGATTGCCGGCTACGCCGACATCGATGAGGTGCTCACGGACGGCGAAGGGAGTAGGGGTACTGACGGCGCGGGAGCAGACAGCGCGGAGGCGTCTTCCCAGGCTGGTGGAACCAGCGCGGCTCCTCCCCACGGCAAGGGTCCGGCCGTTAGAAGATGAAGACCCCGGGATGCCTAGTAATGTTGTAAAGAACTTTTGCTTTCGGTACTTTACGCTTGTGGACAACTAGATATGCAGAGGCTTCGCCCTCCGTCGTTTAATTAATCTGTCTGCTTGGGTTGCCCTTCGCGCACCCATTATCCTTATGCCATGTTTGACTGGTTCTTCCGGCCGGTTCTCTCCAGCCGGCGATATCTTGCCTTTGCCTTATACTTTCGCAGACCTTTACTTGCTCTCTGCCTTTTCTCCGTCTTGCCTTTCCGGCTGGCGCTTGCGTGGCCGGACCGGGGAAGCTACACCACAATCCGAATGTGCGCACTATGCCACTCTCTTGGGACTTTTTTCTCTATTACTTTCCTTATCTCACTTCTTGTTTTTCTCTTCTGTCTTTCTCTTCTTTTTCTTTCCTCTTTATGGCTGGTTCTGTCTGATGCGTCCGACTATCTGTGCTTAGTCGGCTTGGGCAGGTGGTGCCTTTGCATCTTTTTTGTCTCTGTCCTTCCTGCTTGTCCGACTGACGCACCCTTCAGCCGGACACTCCATGCTTTTAGTGGGGGCGCTCCAGCGCACCCACTGGGTGTAGCCCCTGAGATTCGGAGTGGCTACCACAGATAGGTACTTCGAATCGTCACTGTTTTTGATTTTCGACTCGGTGCGATTTGTGCAAAAAAGAAACATACATAAAATGACTCCTTGTCAATATGTTTCCTTGTTAAATGTCTTTCTATTACCCGACTAGAGTTTTTCTTTTTCCGAAAACTAGCTCGTGCTCTTCTGGACACTTAGTCACTTTCTCGTGTGGGGTGCTGTTTACGCTGCACCTTGCCGGACAGCCGGGTTGCGGTCTGGAGCCAGAACCGAAGGGAGCTGACAATACACTGTGCACGGTACTAGGGGCTTCATAGCCGAAAAAGGACCAACTAGACACATGGCCGGAGATGCCCGATCTGACGCATATTTTGCCGTTTTTTGTGTGGGATGCCCTCGGGCTTTTGCTCTTGCTAGCCGGACAGCCGGGTTGTGGTCTGTAGCTAAGACGAAGAGTGGGCCTCTGGCATCATCGCACACTACTCAGTCGGTTTGCAGAATTGGCAGGGCGGGCCAACCGGCGGCCCCCGGGTAGGGTTCGACGGAAGCCGGAAAAATAATTCCGAAAACTTAATCGGATAAGAATGACAATGTGACTATCCGGCAAGGAGCCCCCGGGCATCAGTCGGGGTTCCATATCTTTCATTCATTCAGGGATCTGGATACATCACTGTTTTTTGCGACTAGGTGTAAAATGGTCGGAGAAGGTCCGTGTTCCATGGCCACTCGGTCTCCTCGTCCGACTTGTCCATCTTGTTCTTGCGTGGATGCTGCACGTCGATGAGGTAGTAGGAGTTGTTGTGCAACGCCTTGCTGATGATGAAGGGGCCCTCCCACGGAGGGGACAGCTTGTGCATGCCCTTCGTATCTTGTATCAGCCGGAGCACCAGGTCGCCCTCCCGGAATGCGACTGGAGTGATACCGGTGCAGCCCTTGCTGGTAGATAGCCGACCTGGACAAAGCCATCTCGCTAGCCTCCTCGAGGAGGTCCACGTTGTCCTCCATTGCTTCCTGGTTCTCCTTCTCCATGTAAAGGAGCTTGCGGGGTGAGTCGAACTCGATGTCCGACGCGAGGATTGCCTCCGAGCCGCAGGTGAGGAAGAACAGGGTGAAGCCAGTTGATCTGTTCGGGGTGGTGAGGAGGCTCCACAGCACAGCCGGTAGCTCCTCGATCCAGCAGCCAGGTGACCGTTCTAGTGGCTCGATCAGCCGGGGCTTGATTCCGGCTAGCACCAAGCCGTTGTCTCTTTCCACCTGCCCGTTGGACTGTGGGTGCATGATGGATGGGAGGTCCAATCGGATCCCTTTGTTGTGGCAGAACCGGGCGAAGGCTCCCTTGGCGAAGTTCGTGCCGTTATCGGTGATGATGCTATGGGGTATCCAAACTGGATGATGATTTCACGGAAGAAGGCGATGACCGTGGCCTCGTCCAGCTTCTGGATCGGCTTTGCCTCGATCCATTTGGTGAACTTGTCCACCGCCACCAGCAGGTGGGTCATGCCGGCTCGAGCTCGCTTGAAGGGGTCGACCATGTCCAACCCCTAGACCGCGAAGGGCCAGGTAATCAGTATTGTCTTGAGTGCGGAAGCCGGCATGTGCCTTAGCCGGCCAAACCGCTAGCACCCATTGCACAGGCGAACCAGCTGGTCCACGTCCTCTGAAGCAGTCGTCCAGTAGAATCCGTGGCGCATCACTTTCGACACCAAGGCCTGCGAGGAGGCGTGGTGACCGCACACCCCTTGGTGGATATCTTTCAGCAGCCGGTAGCCGGTATCCACATCGACGCACCGCTGGAAGACGCCCGCGGCACTGCGCTTGTATAGCTCTTTGTTGATGATGGTGCATGTGTGCGCGCAGTGCCGAATCTGTCTTGCCTCCACCTCGTCATCCGGAAGCTCATCGTTGAGGAGGTAGTTCATGAAGGGCTGGGCCCAGGATGGAACTTCCCGGATGGTGAAGACACTAGCCGACGCGATCTGGATCTCATCCGGAGGGCGTCCAGGTGGGATACCCGAGTTGGCAGCCACCTGGACTGTTGCCTTGCTTGCCGATGGCTTGCCTAAGGAGGAGGCAGCCCTAGGGTCTTTCGAGTCAGAGGTCACAACAGCGGGGCCCGGCTCTTTCGAGCCGGCAGCCCTCGGGCCTGCTACCCAGATGATAGACTCGGACTCTGGAGAGGGAGTGATGCTGGTCTTGTGGAGATGCTCCAAGAATACTCCAGGCGGGATGGCTGCTCTGGTGGATCTGACTCGCGCGAGCGCGTCGGACGCCTCGCTGTTTGCGCGGGGGACGTGGTGGAATTTTCATCCCTCGAAGCCAGCGCTTAGCAGCTGCACGTGGAACCGGTACAGAGTCATGTTGGCGTCCCTGGCGTCCCGTTCGTCGGATACTTGCTGCACCACCAGGTCCGAGTCGCCGAAGCAGAGGATCCGGTGGATGCCGATATCTTTTGCGAGCTAGAGCCCGTGCGCGACAGCCTCGTACTCAGCAACGTTGTTCGACGCGGTGCAGTGGAATTGCAACACGTACTCCAGCCGGTCTCCCTTGGGCGAGGTGAGCACGATGTCGGCTCCCAAGCCCCCGCGCATCTTTGAGCCTTCAAAGTGCAGCTTCCAGTAGTCGGAGTCTGGAATCGGTGGTAGGTACTGGTTCTCTACCCAGTCGATGAAGAAGTCCGCCACCGCCTGAGAATTGATGGTAATCCGGGGCTCGTACCGGATACAGTAGGTGGCCAGCTCGATGGCCCACTTGGCTGCCCGGCCCGTGGCATCCTTGTTGCCGAAGATCTCGCCCAGCGGCGCGATGGAGACCAAAGTTAGCAGGTGCTCCTGGAAGTAGTGCTTGAGATTCTTGCAGTCCAGGTACACCCCGTAGCACATCTTATGGTAGTGGGTGTAATTCTGCTTGGAGAGGGACAGCACCTCGTCGAGGTAGTAGACGGGTCGCTGAACCGGCTGCGCCTTGCCCGGCTCGGGGCGCTCGACCACCAGGACGACACTATTGACCTGGTTGGTGGCGGCTATGTAGAGCAGCATTGGCTCCTTCGCAGCCGGCGTGACAAGAACCGGTTCCGTCGACAACATGCACTTGAGGTCGTGGATGGCCGTGTCCGCCTGAGCCTTCCAAGTGAACTTGTCCGTCTTCTTCGTCAGCTGGTACAGGGGCAGGGCCTTCTCTCCTAGCCGGCTGACGAATTGGATGAGGGAATCCAAGCAGCCGGTGAACTTCTGGACACCGAGCAAGCTCTTGGGCGGCTGCATCCTCTCAATGGCAGCAATCTTCTCCGGATTGGCCTCGATTCCCCGGCTCGACATGAGGAAACCGAGGAGCTGTCCGGCTGGCACGCCGAACATGCACTTCTCAGGGTTCAGCTTCATCTGGTACCGGCGGAGGTTCGCGAATGTCTCGCCGAGATCTTCCAGCATGGTCTGCTTCTCCTTAGTCTTGATGACTACATCATCCACGTACGCGTGCACGTTCCGTCCGATCTGCGAGTGCAAGCATTTCTGCATGCAACGCTGATAGGTAGCACTTGCATTCTTCAGGCCAAACGGCATAGTTACATAGCAGTAAGCCCCGTATGGGGTGATGAACGATGTTTTCAGTTGATCAGCCGGATTTAGGCGGATCTGATTATAGCCAGAATAAAAATTGAGGAAGGAAAGCAGGTCGCAGTCGTCCTTAGAGTTAATCACTTGATCAATATGGGGCAGAGCGAAAGGGTCTTTCGGGCAGGCCTTGTTCAGGCTCGTGTAGTCGATACACATGCGCCAGGTCTTGTTCTTCTTCAGCACCAGGACTGGGTTGGCCAGCCAGTCCGGGTGGTACACTTCCATGATGAAGCCGGCAGCAAGTAGACAGACGATATCGTCGTCGATGACCTTCCTCTTGTCCTCCACGAAGTGACGGAGGGGCTGCTTGACCGGCTTAGCATCCGGACGCACATGAAGCGAGTGCTCGGCGAACTCCCTCGGCACACCCGGCATGTCTTTGGGAGACCATGCGAAGATGTCCCGATTCTCACAGAGGAGGTCAACGAGCGCGCTTTCCTATTTGATGTCCAAGCCGGCACCGATAGTGACGCACTTGGAGGGGTCAGCCAGGTCGAGCGGGATCTGGCAGGGCTCTTTAGACGGCTGGAACGCCATGTCCCCAGCCGGCTTCATACCAGCTGGCACTTCCTGCTGCAGCATGGAAACATTGCGTAGCATCTCGCGCTTCTCCTCGGCGATGAGCAGGGACTCGGCTATCTTGCCACCTTCTTTCGCGTAGGCCATGGACCGTCTGTAGCAGTCGGCCACAGTGATCGCACCATTCGGCCTCGGCAACTTCATCTTGAGGTATGCGTAGTGGGGGACCGCCATGAACTTTGCGAGGGCAGGGCGCTCAAGGACATGGTAGGTGCTGGCGAGGTTGACCACCTTGAACCAGATTGGCTCGCACCGGAAGTTCTCTTCCAAACTAAATATGACATCCAACCGGATCTTGACGAGAGGGACGCATGGTGTCCCAGGCGCGACACCATGGAACACAGTGGTCGAGGGCTACAGGTCACACTCCCGGATACCCAGCTTGTCCATGGAGGACCGGTAGAGCAGGTTGAGGCTGCTCCCATCGTCTACCAGCATGCGCGAGAACCGGCAGGTGCGCGCGTCGGAGATGACGAGGGGGTCGAGCACCAACGCGTAGCCCCCGGGATTAGGGAGCGAATCCGGCTGGTCCACCTGGCTCCAGGTGATGGGAGTCTCAGACCAGTAGAGACGCAGGGGGCTGGGGGAACGACGGCGTTCACCTCCGTGTTGCGCTGCTTCCGGACGCGATTATCAATCGGCTCAGCCTCGAAGATGTGGTAGTTCTCGTGTTGCTGGGGGTAGCCTCCATTGCCACGGTTGTTGCCGGCTACACTAGCCGGCGGTGGGGGACCGCCAGGAGGGGGTGGGGGAGAGGAGGTAGCCTGGCCTGCTCCTTGATGTGCCTGGTCCGGCTCCCGCTTGGTGCCGATGTGGTACTTGCAGGGCCCATCGAACATTTGCTCGAAGGTGAAGGCATTCCTCTTCCTTTTTTTGTTGTGAGCCGGCGCGCCCTGCACCACGTTAACTTTCCGCTGGTGGTAGCGCGGGCTCTGCTACTCAAATGGCACTTGCCCTGGTAGCGGCTGTCGTTGCCATGTTGTCTGGACGAGCCGGCATCGCCGCCCTGACCGGTAGGCTTCTCCCTAGCCGGATCGGTGGGAACCGGGCGCCCTTCCGCCTTTACCCGGAGGGGCTTCTTCATTGCCGCATCCACGGTGGCGTACTGGTCGGCAACGGTCTTCAGCTCCGCCATGGTCTTGGGCTCGTCGCATAGCAGTCGGTGGCGCAGCATCGTTCCTTCGTGGCACCCTTCGATGAAGAAACCGATTGCCTGGTTCTCCACCACCCCTTTGCAGGAGTTGTGCAGCTCGGTCCAGCGGCGAGGTACGCGCAATCCGACTCGCGGTCTCCCTGGACACACAGAGAAAGATCATGGGGCCCGCTTGGGCGCTTTTATGTGCCGTTGAAGTTCCGGATGAAGACTTTCTGAAAGTCTAGCCAAGCGTTGATGTTCTTGGGCGCAAGGTTGTAGGCCAGGTTCTTGTTGAGCCGGTCAGCATGAGAGGGATGTAGCGGATCGTGACACACTTGTTGCCGTGGGCGATGCCGACTGCAGTGACGTAGTCGGTCAGCCAGTCCTCCGGCTTCATGCAGCTGCCATACTTGGGGGTGTCTCGTGGTAGGGAGAACTTGTCGGGGAAGGGCTCCTTCCTGATGCGTGGTCCGAAGCACACGGGGCCGGTTGCATCCTCCTCATCGGTGAGGCGAGCTTCCATCAGAAGGTCGATGCGGGCGCGTGCATCTTGCTCAACCGGATTGGGAGTTCCCACCCGGCCGGTGAGGCGGGATGGTGGAGGGGGGTTCTGGCCATCAGAAGAGGGGTGGCTCGTGGCGCCCTGCTCGCCGTGAGGCTGGCTGCTGCCGGATTGGTGACGCTTGGAGCGTGGGGGTTGCAGACCCGGAAACGCGGAGTACTCGGTCTGACGAGGTCCGCCACGACTGTTGCCAGCTAGGCGATTCCCCCTGGAGCCGGCTCCAACCTCGAATGCGATCCGAGCGGCCTCGGCCTGCTCATCGGCCACGCAAATCAGGTGCTGCACTCGCTGGAATTAGTGCCGCATCTCGTCCCCCTCTAGGTGGGGTAGGTCTTCCGCGACGGCTCGTGCCGCCCGGACATTCTTGACCACGATGTCGTAGACGGGCGAAGGGAAGTAAGTGTCGGAAGCCGGCTCGAGGTCGTGCTCGAAACGGACGCCCAGCTCTCCCCCGCGGCACTGCACGGAGCCCAGCCGGCTAGGATCCTCGTTAGCCAGGGTTAGACCGTGCGCGCGATTATACTCGCGGATGTTGCTCTCCATCCGGTACTTGGTGGAGGCTAGGCCCTGGGCCTACTGGAGCAGACGCTCACACGCCGCCTTGATCTTAGCCATAGCCGCCTTCGGATCGTCCCTAGGGTGCACCAGATCACGGAGCTCCTCGATGACCTTATCCACCGTGCCCTTTTCGCGCATCGGAGTAGACGGGCCGGCCTGGTCGATGTCGCGCTCGAGGGGAGGACGACGATTGTTGCTTGAGCCGGCCATCATCACTTCCACGGCGCTCGGCGCAACGAGCGTGTGACCGGCTGAGGGCAATGGCTCGGCGAAAGAGATTATTTCTCGAGGGAAACGCTCTAGCACGGTGGCGACGTAGACGGGTAGATCGCTGAATAGCAGCATGGAGCCGCCTGCCGGGAAGCTGGATCCGGCGAAGCAGCGGGCGTTGTCGATGACGTAGTCGAACTTGCCGAGCGTGAGAAACATGCCAAAAGACACGCGCTCGCCGGACGAAGTGCAAGGTCCCGTGCGGAACGTCACTCCGGTCGCCGCCATCTTCGCCCCAGGTGGGCGCCAACTGTCGTCATTATGGGAACGGCAGAGCCTAAGAAGGCTAGAAAGAGGTGTGGGAGCAAGGAGGGAAGCGTGCGACGGTGTCCGCAGGTGGGATTGGATACAAGCAAGCGTTGGGGACACAAGAATTACCCAAGTTCGGAGCCCTCGGGTTGAGGTAAAGATCCTACTCCTACCGATCTGACTATAGGGATGAACACAGGGAACTACAAGGCTCCTCGAGCTGCATATGATCTGGCTAGTGAGTGAGTAGAGTCCAACCCTTGCTAAGTTGCTCCTGCCTCCCCTTATATAGGCCGAGGCGGCGTGGGAAACGATCTGGCCGACTGGCGGGTCCCACAGGCGGGCCCCAGCCGACTAGGTCATGTATAGTGGCCGGTATGGGGAGCGTGTACCCACAGTCAAGCCCATGCCGCCATGCCATCTATAGTGGTCGCCGTGCAGGTAGTTACGCACAGTGCCACCTACTTTCTACTGTTGCAACCGTCATTGGTAAAGTCGTCGGTATGGGCCGAGTGGCTGAGTCTCCTTTCTGTCTTGTCTATCGTCCTGGGCGTACTGCGCACTGTTCCCTACGTCATCAGGTGCCTTGCCTGTCTTGTGTGGCCGGCTAGGGTGATCTAGCAGGCTAGCCTTCCTGGGTCAGATGGTCGGATCCATCCGGGTACTCTTCTTCCCTTGCTTGTTTCATCTGGCTGGTTCTTCTGCCAGTTGGCTCTCGATCTATCTTGCTCTGGACGGCTGTCTTGATCCAGCCGCCTGGCAGTCTTGCCGATAGTTCTTGTCCGGCTGGCTGGTTTTCCAGTCGGGTCTTGGTATGTTCTTCCTCCTGATCTGTCTTGGGGTTTCTGCGTCCGGCTACCTTCAGCCGGCTGACGTGTTGGTGCTCTGCATCTTGTCCGGTTAGCCTACCTGGGGGTGATCCCCCCGATAGTCAGAAACGTATCTATAGTTTTCGATGCTCCATGCTTGTTTAGTATCTACTTTGCTCTACTTGTCTACACTTTGAGGTGCTTTTTACATGTTTTCTGGTACTAACCTACAAACAAGTTGCAACAGTGACAGATGCCTATTTTCTCCTGTTTTTGGTTTCAGAAAAGTTAGTAAAGAAATATTCTCGGAATTGGACGGGACAAATGTCAAAGTCAATTACTTTCCGTGGGTTACAAGAAGTCCAGAGGGGAGCCGTGGAGGCGAGCCAGAGCGGCCAACCCCCCGCCCTCCTAGGCGCAGCCATAGGTGGGCCCGCGCCTGCTAGGGTTTGGCACCCCTGGCCGCCGCCTCAGCCTCCCCCTTCGCCTATAAGAAGCCCCCGATGCAGAAACCCTGAGTACCCGATCAAATATCCACGAAACCGTCTGTAGCCGCCGCCACCATCGTCCCTAGATCGGGGGGATCTGAAGTTATTCCCGTCACCCTACCGGAGGGGAGATCATCCTGGAGGCCTTCTCTCTGGTATGATGCGTGAGTAGTTCCACCTTGGACTATGGGTCCATGTAGTAGCTAGATGGTTGTATCTCCTCCTTTGTGCTTTCATGTATAGATCTTGTGAGCTCCGTTCATGATCAAGATCTAATCTATTTGTAATCATGCATGTTGTGTTTGCGGGGATCCGATGGATATTGAGATTATTATCATAGTTTGATTAAAGGTTTTGTCTTTATGATTTTATCATGTCTGTGTTGTTTGTGATCTTGCATGCTCTTCGTTGTTAGTAGCTATCTTGGCCAAGTATTTGCTAGTGACTCCAAGAGGGGGTATTTATGCTCGATAGTGGGTTCACGCCTCTAGTTTCCAAGGGAAGTGACAATAATCTATTCGGTTGTAGATGTGTTGTTGATACTAGGGAGAAAACAATGGTCTCTTGTTCGTGGAACATGTGTACTGTTTACCTTACACACTTTGCTTAAAGCAGTTGTCTGTTGCTTGCAACTTAATACTGGAGGGGGTTCAGATGATAACCTGAAGGTGGACTTCTAGTCATAGATGCAGTTGGATGGCGGTCTATGTATCTTGTTGTATTGCCCAATCGAATCTCATAGGATCTTTCTAACTAGTAATTGCATTGTTATGCCTTGCTCAGTTCCTGTCAATTGCCCTGCTGTAATTTGTTTACCCTTCATGACATGTTGTTTTTCTAAGGAGAGCACCTCTAGTGAACTATGGACCCCGGTCCAATCTTTACCATCAATACATCCTCCACTGTTACTTGTTTACTTGCTGCAAACTATTACCTTCCACACCATACGTTTAATCCTTTGTTACAGCAAAGCGGTGAGCTTGACAACCTCACTGATTCGTTGGGGCAAAGTCTTGAGTTTGTGTTATGCAGGTCTCCGCGTTGCTTGCAACACCTGTGTGATGTTTCCTTCCTCCTACTGGTTCGATAACCTCGGTCTCTACTGAGGGAAGACTTGCTGATGTGCTTCTTCACACCTTGCCCTTGGGGTTTTCAACGAGGCGCTCCTACAGCAAACCCTTACTGTAGAGGCAGCAAGCCAGGAGCAGGAGGACGTCAAGCTGGTTAGCCTACTGGACCAAATTTTGGTCTGGGACGCTAAGATAGAGTCTGGCGAACTCCCAGTGATGGATGTTCCCTCCCTCTCCCTTGCCGAGAAAGTGTTCCATAACACTAAACTCGGATTTTACAAGTTGCACTTGGAACACATTGTAAGTTTCTGATTCTTATTTGCATTTATTTTATTATCATATCCTCTAGCCCCCAAGCATAAAGTCGGATAAACATCGTTGAATCTGAGTTGATGCTTCTATGTTGCAAAAGAATGATGTAGTGTAGCCCCCAAGCCTCGTGCTATACTTGTACTTAGTTAAATTTGCCGCCCGAGTCTTAGTAGCCGTCTGACGGTATTTCGTCTCTAAACTTACAGAAAATTGCATCTTGCAACTAGGAATTGCTCAAGAACATATGTAATAAACGCAAGGAGATCAAAGCCCTGCGGCTTGAGAATTCAAACTTAAAAGTTAAAAAATATGAAGAAGAAGGTAAACTTTTTTGACTTCTTCTTTGTTAGTTAGCTATTTGTCATAGTCAAACTTGTTATGTCTGACTGATATTTTTTCCTTTGCAGAACTGTTGTGTGAGTCTAGCAAGATGGTGGAGCAATCCGAGAACTTAAAGGTCTTGGAATTGGAGAATGCTGAGCTATGGGAAAAGCTTGAGAAGCTAACTATAGAATCGGAGAAATTCATAGTTGTTGTCCTGGAGTCAAGCAACCATGAGACCGTGAGGCTCGGAAAGCTATTGGCCCTCCAAGACAAACAATTGGATGATCTCCGGAAAGACTTTGATAGCCAGAGGGATCTAGCCCAGGCCACGGAGAATGAGCTGAACAGCCTCTGCCAGGAGCATGCCCAGTGGGATTATTCTGTGCTAGGTAAGATTTCCGACTTACTTTGTTCAATTGGTTTTTCGACTTTCTTTTTTGAGTCAAATTTTGACTATTGGTTCTTTCTAGCCCTCATGGATCTTTCTGACTCTTCTACCTCCGAACCTCGCCTCGAGCGCATCAAGCTTGTCAGAGATGTTTTATTCGACTTCTGCCAGACTCTTGAAGAGGCTGGCGAGTTGGTCAAACTTTTCGACTTGCACAAGATGTCAGTGCAAGAGGTGAGGGACAAGGCCAAGGAGATTCCGAAGCTTATCAAGGACTAGAAGATCTCCTATGCTCGGACTGCTGCACAAACTGCTCTTACCATGGTGATGAGCCACCACAGCGAGATGCAAATCTGGCATGTCACTAAGGGTATTGTTGAGGAGGACGATGAGGGTAACCCGCAGGACATCAAGGCAATCCAAGATTCCTGTGCAGGTTACCCTTGCCGTGTGGCAGAGATGACTAATTACACGACGCCATTCTTCGAATCCGTCGTTGTGCCTCCCTTGCCCCAAGAGCCATAAGACAGCCCCGCTGAAGCAGCTTCCGAGTCTGAGGTATATGGCGACAACGTTGTCGACTCCAGCGCTCCACCTTCTTCATCACCACCACCTGAATCTATAGCATAAACAGTTTTTATGCATTATTCTGAACTTTGGGCAATGTAATGCTGGAAACAATTGTTTTGATTGTGCTGGTCTGTAAAAACTAATGCTTTTACTATCATAGCACTTTTGCTTGTTTATATTTTATGTGTGTGCTTGAAATTTTCTGAAGCACTAGTTTTCATGCTTATACTTGTCATTTTATGTGGCACTCTGTCTTGTCCCTTTCATGAGCCGGCCAACCTTTAGCACGGAAACTTTGCCGAGCAACGGAGCTCAATTGCTAAACCAGTTTAAACTCGAAAACAAAGCGGCTTCCAGTACCAACAATTAATTACTCAGAAAATACCCGCGTGTAAGCAATCAGATAAAAAACCAAAGTATAAACAATAAATTGAATTTTTACCTAAGGTAACATTTTTTATATATTCAAAAATCGTAACCAGAAAGAACATGAGCATAAAGTACTTTCAAGCATTCTGGGATTTTTGAAAATGACATGCTCTTTTGGAAATAAGTTGCAAAAAACTTCTCAAAGATAACATATGAGGAAACCCAAACTTTA
The DNA here is from genome assembly GCA_916181665.1 of Avena sativa. NCBI lineage: Eukaryota > Viridiplantae > Streptophyta > Magnoliopsida > Poales > Poaceae > Avena > Avena sativa. Next base: position 90,591,586 of record OV702281.1, read on the forward strand.
TTTCACTTTTGAACATGTACATATATGATTACAAGGAAATATAACTAAGAATAGAAGGGACGTAGTTGTGCAATATTCTATGGACGGTCTATCCCATCCGGGTCTATAATACCGCCAGCTCTTTTTATTTTCCGAGTATCTGGTCTTTTCTTGACTGGTCTCATATCGGTTAAATAATACGACCCATTATGCAGAACTCTGCTAATCATAAAAGGTTCTTCCCAAATTTGAGAAAGTTTGTGCTTTCTTTTTTGCACAAGTTGGAGAACCAAATCACCTTTCTTGAAATAACGTTTTTGTACTCTCTGACTATGATACTTGCGCAACTTCTACTGATAGGCTGTAGATCTCTTCTCAGCAACAACGCGTACTTCTTTGATTATATCAAGATTATCTTGTCGAGAAACTTCTGCATCTTCTTTGATATACGCTTTGACTCATGAAGACTGATGAATTAGATCACTTGGAAGAACTGCTTCTGCACCATAGACCAAGAAGAAAGGAGTGTATCCGGTTGATCTGTTAGGATTTGTACGTAAGCTCCATATCACAGACAGTAATTCTTCTGCCCAAGCCCACATGGCCCGACGAAGCGGTGCCTCGAGACGAGGTCGGAGTCCTTGTAAAATAAGACCGTTTGTTCTTTCGACTTGTCCATTAGCTGGTCGATGTGCGACTGATGCAATATCGAGTCGGATCCCTTGTTCTTCACATAATTCGGCAAGTTCTCCCGTGGAAAAATTGCCCCCGTTGTCGGTAATTATACTATGCGGATATCTGAATCGGATGATCACGTCCTCAACGAACTTTCTGGTTGTGGCTCCATCGCAACTTGTTACGGGTTTATCCTTAATCCACTTTGTAAATTTATCCACCATCACTAGTAGGTGAGTAAATCCACATTTTGCCGTACGAAACATCCCTACCATATCAAGCCCCCAGACTCCAAATTGCCATGTAATAGGGATTGTTCGCAGCTGTTCAGCCGGAACATGTGCCTGACGAGCGTACTTTTGGCAGCCTTTGCATGTTTTGACCAGTTTGTCGGCATCCTCCTTAGCTATAAGCCAAAAGAATCTGTGTCTAAAAGCTTTTGCCACTAAGGATCTGGCTGCAGCATGGTCACCACACTCGCCTTCGTGTATTTCTCGTAAGATTTCCACTCCTTCTTTCGAAGAAATACATCGCTGGAAAACGCCAGAAACACTCCACTTATAGGATCACCAATTATTATAGTGTAGGCTTTTGCTCGTCGGACGATCTGCTGGCTCAAGACTTTGTCTTCGGGTAATTTTCCGTCTATCAGGAAATCCAGATAGGGTTTTGTCTAGCTAGGAACTACAGCCAGAACTGCTACTAAAGGTGAGTCGGATTTCGTCGGATAGTCATCATCAACTCCGACTATGGAGGGTACCCTTAAATGCTCTAAAAAAGCGCCATCCGGTACTTGTTTCCGTGCAGAGCCTATCCTTGATAGATCATCTCCTTCCTCATTTTCTGCTCGAGTGATGTGTTGTACTTCAAAACCCTCAAACGATTTAGATAATTCATCCACAAAAGCTTTGTATGCTTCCATGTGCTTGTTTGCGTTGCAAATATCGTATACTTATTGAGCAACTAAATCCGAGTCTCCGTAACACATGAGTCTTGTTATGCCAATGTTTTTGGCCATGCGTATTCCATGCAGCAATGCTTCATACTCGGCAATATTGTTGGTTGTTTTAAAGTGTATTTTCAACACATAGAATAGCTTATCTCCTTGGGGTGATTTGAGCACCACGCCAGCCCCCGAGCCTACTCATGCTTTTGATACATCAAAGTGAAGGGTCCAAAATTCCGAGTCTAGAGGACTTGTGTTTTCTACCATCTCTGTCCAATCAACAACAAAGTCGGCAAGTATTTGGGATTTGATTGCTATACGCAGCTTGTACTCAATGTCGAAAGCTGCAAGCTCTATTCCCCACTCTGCGACACGTCATGTGGCGTCGCGGTTATTGATTATATCTCGCAGGGGAGCGGTTCTCACCATTGTGATCTTGTGCTCTTGAAAATAGTGGCGTAGCTTTTTGGATGCAAAGAACACTCCATAGGCTAGCTTTTGATGGTGTGGATACCGTTGTTTCGACTCTGTCAGGACTTCACTCAGGTAATAAGTTGGGCGCTGCACCTTATGCTCGTGGCCTTCTTCCTCGTGCTCTACTACTATTACCACACTTATGACCTTGTTGGTTGCTGCAATGTAGAGTAACATAGGCTCCTGAGGTTCTGGCGCTGCGAGAACTGGTGGGTTTGAAAGTAGGTATTTAAAACTTTGTAGGGAAGTCTCAGCTTCCTAGGTACAGACAAACTTGTCTATTTTCTTCAAGAGTTTGTATAAAGTGTGGCTCTTTTGCTGAGCCGGCTGACGAATCGACTCACTGCTGCAATGCAACCAGTGAGACATTGCACGTCCTTCAGGCAAGTCAGCCTGGTAATGTTGAGTATAGCCTTGATTTTGTCCCGGTTCACCTCTATGCCTCGCTCTCAGACGATGAAACCCAACATTTTTCCGGTTGAAATTCCAAAGAAACACTTCTTCGGATTAGCATCATGTTAAATTTTCATAGACTAGCAAATGTTTCCTCCAAGTCAGAAATTAAAGTTCCCTTCTTTTTGGACATAACTGCTATGTCTTCTACATATACATGGACATTGTGTCTGATTTGATCATTGATACAACGTTGCATAGTATGTTGATATGTTGCTCCTGTGTTCTTTAAGCCAAAAGGCATAGTTTTGTAGCAGAAGGTTCTGAAAGAAGTGACGAAAGACGTCTTTATTTGATCCGACTCTTTCATCGGTATTTGGTGCTATCCGGAATATGCATCAAGAAAACAGAGTAATTCTGACCCTGCCGTTGAGTCGATAACTTGATCGATTCTTGGAAAATGGAACGGGTCTTTTGGGCATGCCTTGTTCAAAGAGGTATAATCAACACACGTCCTTAAATCAATAGTGTCCTTTTTAAGGATGAGTACAGGATTTTCCACCCAATCTGTGTGGATGATCTCTGTTATGAATCCGGCTAATTCTAGTCGGGCTAATTCCTTGGCTATCGCTTTGCGCTTTTCATCACCAAACCATCGTCAAGACTGTTTGACGGGTTTAGCGTCAGGGTACACATTAAGAGAGTGCTCGGCAAGTTCCCTAGGTACTCCGGTCATGTCAGAAGGCTGCCATGCGAAGATGTCACTATTAGCTTTGAGGAACTCGACGAGCGCGCTTTCCAATGAGAGGTCTAAGCCTACCCCTATGTTCATCGTCTTGGAGGGATCGTCTTCCTTCAGCGACGTTTTCTTCGTCTCTTCTGACGCCTTGAACTGCAAACTTTGCTTCAGAACCTCGTTCTTTGTAGCGGGCATCTCGGACGGGTTGATGGTCTTCTTGATCTCCTGGTACTCTTGGGCGTGCAGCACGACTTCAGCGAAGGTAGCAGATCCTTCGTTGCACTCTCTCGCATTCCTCGGATTTCCACGGATGGTGATTATGCCCTTTGGACCTGGACGTTTAATCATATTGTAGATGTACCAGGGATGAGCCATGAACGCCCAGTAAGCCGGACGACCAAAGATGGCGTGGTAAGCACTTTTGAATGGTACCACCTCGAAATAGAGTGGCTCGGTCCGGTAATTATCTCGGGTTCTGAATGTCACGTCCAGAGTAATCTCACCCAGAAAATCCGCGTATCTCCCTGGTACAATGCCATGGAAAGTTACAATGCTGTAACTCAAAAGTGTCTCTCGTGTAATTTCATGCGGTGGAGTATCTCGATGTATATGATGTTAATGCTGCTTCCACCGTCCATGAGTGTTTTAGAGAGCTCATAGCCATCAATAAGAGGATTGACGACTAGAGGGTACTTTCCCCGACGATGCGCTTTCCTCGGGTGATCTGAGTGATCAAAGGTGATGGTTACTGATACGTCGGAAACGTATCTATAATTTTTGATGTTCCATGCTTGTTTACTATCTACATTGTTTTGCTTTGTCCACACTTTGAGGTGATTTTCATATGTTTTCTGGTACTAACCTATTAACAAGTTGCCACAGTTCCAGTTGCCTGTTTTCTGCTGTTTTTGGTTCCACAAAAGCTAGTAAGGAAATATTCTCGGAATCAGAAGGGACAAAAGCCAAAGTCAATATTTCACCGAGGATAACAAGGAGTCCAGAGGAGAGACGGATGGGAGCCACAGGGTGGCCACACCCCCCCCCCCATACCTAGGGTGCGCTCGTGCCTGGGCAGGGTGTGGGTCCCCTGGCCACCTCCCAGCCTTGCCTCTTCGCCTATAAAGACCCCCTGATGCCTAAACCCTAAGTACCCGATCAATATTCCACGAAAAAGTCTGTAGCCACCGCCACCATCGTCCCTAGATCGGGGGGATCTGAAGCTCTTCCCGGCACCCTACCGGAGGGGAGATCATCCCGGAGGCCTTCTTCTCCACCATGCCAGCCTCCGGTATGAAGCGTGAGTAGTTCCACCTTGGACTACGGGTCCATGTAGTAGCTAGATGGTTGTATCTCCTCCTTTTGCTTTCATGTCTAGATCTTGTGAGATCCGTTCATGATCAAGATCTCATCTATTTGTAATCATGCATGTTGTGTTTGCGTGGATCTGATGGATTTGAGATTACTATGTCAGATTGATTAATGGTTTTGTCTTATTCATTCTATCATGTTTGTGTTGTTTATGATCTTGCATGCTCTCCGTTGTTAGTACCTATCTTGGCCAAGTAGTTGCTAGTGACTCCAAGAGGGGGTATGTATGCTCGATAGTGGGTTCATGCCTCTACTTAATCAAGGGAAGTGACATAAATCTCTATGGTTGTAGATGTGTTGTTGCCACTAGGGAGAAAACAATGGTCTCTTGTTCATGGAACAAGTGGATTGTTTACCTTACACACTTTGCTTAAAGCAGTTGTCTGTTGCTTGCAACTTAATACTGGAGGGGCTTCGGATGATAACCTGAAGGTGGACTTCTAGTCATAGATGCAGTTGGATGGCGGTCTATGTATATTGTTGTATTGCCCAATCGAATCTCATAGGATCTTTATGTCTAGTATTGCATTGTTATGCCTTGCTCAGTCCTGTCAATTGCCCTGTTGTAATTTGTTTACCCTGCATGACATGTTCGTTTATCTAAGGAGAGCACATCTAGTGAACTTTGGACCCCGGTCCAATCTTTACCATTGATACATCTTCCACTGTTACTGTTTACTTGCTGCAAACCATCATCACCTTCCACACCATACAGTTAATCCTTTGTTACAGCAACCGGTGAGATTGACAACCTAACTGTTTGTTGGGGCAAAGTCTTGAGTTTGTGTTGTGCAGGTTTACACGTTGCTTGCAATGCCTATGAGAAGTTTCCTTCCTCCTACTTGTTCGATAACCTCGGTTTCTTACTGAGGGAAGACTTTCTGCTGTGCTCATCACACCTTGCTCTTGGGGTTTCCAATGAAGCGCTCCCACGTCAATACCGAGCGCCATCAAGTTTTTCTTGCGTCGTTGCCAGGGACGCTAAGGACATCTTCACAAGGGGAGTCCTTCTCAACCTTTCTCTTTACTTTGTTTTTGGCTTGCTTAGTTTCTTTTGCTTGGTTTTGTTTGCCTCTTTTTATCAAAAACTCCAAAAAAATAGTTTAGTTTGGTTTGCTTTCTCTTATCAAAAACACAAAAAAATTAGTTCATGTTATAGTTGTTGGTCTGTTATTGCCTTGCTTTGTCATGCTTTCTATCAATGGATGGTTTCTTTGGAACTAGTTCTTACTGGCAAGATGGGTTCGCGGAAGAAGAAAATTATTATTATAAGGAACACCATTTGTCACAAAAAGGGAAAAACTAATGGGAACAAATTGATAAATTGAATACTATTGGTAGAGAGGTGTCCTCTACTTATAATGTTACTTATTGCTTTGGTAAATCTAGTTGCTGTAGGAGGTATAAACACCTGCCTTTTCAATGTGAGTATAATGGTAATGTTACCATATCTTCTTATGTTAAAGGAAATTATGAATTTTATGATGTGGAAAAAATTGAAGAATTTATTGCTTTCAAGCATTTGAACTTGCTAGTTTTGTCGTGGTGGTGGCACGGCAGATGCCATGGGTAGGCTTAAGTTGGGGGCCGAATGGGTGCTTACGGTCACTGGGATGGAGTACACGGTCGATCCATGCACGAAGAACAAGAAGAACTCTCCAGACTTGGCAATTTGATTGATTCCCCAAATATTACAAGTGCTCCTTGAGCTGTTTAGGCTAGAGTTCACAGCACCAGTTTCCTACTTTGTCCAACCCCCTTCTACTACTGCTATGCCCTCCCTTATATAGGCAGTGCTAGCTAGCTAATACCCCTTTGGGTTCTAGGGTAAAATGTTTGGATCATGGTCCCTACAATATGGGCCAGGTCATGGGCTTGCCCTAAGCCCAGAGGCCAGGTCCACAAAGCTTGACAGCTAACGGTCTTCTGGTACGCTGCTTCTTGTTCTTTTTGGCGTCATGCTGTTACTTTGTACGTCAGCGCGTGCTTTGGGCGTCACCCGGCTCCTTTTGTGTCACCCGGTGTCGCCCTTCTCTTTTGACCATGCTTTACCATGGTCCCTCCTGAACCTTACTCGGAAAGGTGCCACATGTCCTCCATGACTCGGCCCTTCCTCGGTTGACTCGGCTTGTTGGTTCCTGCAAGGGTTACAACTTTGTCCTATGCGGGCCGACATAGTTTTTATGTCTGCTTTCATGCTTATCTTACCCGACCGCTCTTACCCTGCCTGGTTTGTTCTTTACTCGGAACCAACCCAGCTGCGCTATGTTTCCCCTCTCGTGACCCTACCGGGGGTTATCCCCCCGACATTAGTCCCCGAAGCTAGTGAGGTCTAGCAGTTCAAGCTGTTAGGCGTCTCGAGGTTCCTTTTGTGTGAATGGAACTTAGTTTTTGTCTTTTATCTATCTCAATTTCGCACCTCGCCGGGTTAGTCAGACAATTTCGGGTCAATTCTTTGACTTATTGGCTCATTCTTGCCTCGAGCCGAGTTAATTTGGCCAATTCCAGGTCATTTTCGGCGCGCTTCAGTCACTAATAGCTGGTAATCATGATTACTTGCCTCAATTTTTGTTCCAAGCTCTGGCGGCACAGTGACGGCTGCACAGTTATTCCCCGTCACTATGACAGTCCTATCGAACTGCGCCTCTTGTCTTTCTAGCCGCGACGTGGCACTGGATTTTTTGTGTATCCTTGGTTACGTGGCGCTTGCTGATTGGCTCTCCCGGCCTGGTACACGGCCACACGCTGGCCGCACGGCACAGATGGATCCCACGACGGGGGTTTTTACTGCCCTTAAGTAGGGGTTGGGGGTTTCCACTTCCCCCACGCCCGTTCAATTTTCCCTTTGCCTTTATTCTTCCTCGTGCCTGCAAGATCGAACTGCCTCCTTTGCGGTTCCTTCTCCCTCTTTCTCTAGTGTTACGATTTCCCCTGTCTTCTTTCCATTCCAGCATGGGTCCTTGCTGTTCCAATCCTCTCCTTATCGAGGAGGAGACAGACTCTAACGATCTCATGGACGCTGGCGACGGTGCTGATGGTGCCGAGGAGCAGGAGATCCCCGCCGGCGAGCGCGGTGGCTGGGAAGGCTCGGAGGTCTCCACCGAAGAGGTGGAGTGGCTCCGGTCCACCAGACGCATCCCACTGCAAGTGGATTGTCGTCTCCCCGCCAGTGAGATCTCCCCCAAACCTCAAGCTGGTGAGCGGGTGGTTTTTCTTTCCCACTTTGAACGCGGTTTTGCTCTTCCTGTAAGCACCTTCTTTTCCTCGTTTCTTTCTACCTTCCGTCTGCAGACCCACCATCTTCCTGCCAATGCGATTGGCTCTCTTTCTTGCTTCATCTCTGCTTGTGAAGCCTACCTTGGGATTTGGCCTACAGTTCTTCTGTGGGCCAAGTATTTTCGCTTTAAAGTTCAGGTTGTTCCTCAGCCTGAAGTTCGCCGTGCAAAGAAGAAGCCAACTCGGTGCGGTGCTGCTAGCATCACGCCCAGGAGGGATTCCATCTTTCCTCGGGTTGCTGGTATTGATTCTTGCAATAAGTGGCATAGAACCTTTTTCTATGTCAAAAACAGCGGGTCCACTGAAAACATCCGGCTTCCCCCTTTCTCGGATGAGGTCCCCCACAAGAAGCACTGGCAGCTTGACCCGCACGACCAAGACGCTGCGGTGAACGAAGCCAACGCTATCCTGGAAAGGTTGATGTCGCCGGATGAGAACTTTCATCTCGCCGAATCTGACCTCATGTGCACCTTCATCTCACGTCGGGTAAGCCCCATCCAAGCCCAGAGCCACAAGATGTGCTTCATGAGCGGGTCCCATGATCCCACTCGGCATTCCACTAAGGAGCTCACCCATGACTCCATTGCCCGCCGAGTAAGCTCAATATTTAAACTGAACTTGGCAGATGATTAGGCTTGGAGTTGCCCTCCGTTTAGCCGGGTTAGGCATGTCCCCTGGGTAAGTTTTCCGTATTACTTTCTTGCCGAGTAGGCTTTAGCTCTTTCGCCACTCTTAGTTTAGTTTTTAGTTTCTCATTTTGTTTGTCCTTCGCAGAATCTCCTTCACCAGGTTGATGACAGTACTATCCCTCTTGGTGGCTATACGGGGATCGCTCTGACTCGGATGAGTTAGAGTATGAACAGGAGTGCTTCATGCCCATCCCGCACGATGCGGATGCTTCAGCTTCGGATAAGAGTCAATCTCGCAATCCCTTACAAGATTGGTCTGACGATGATGAGGATGATGATTATACGCTTTTGGAGGTATATGCCTTGTGAGCTTAATATCTTTGCTTATCCGAGTAAGCCCATCATTTACTTATGCAGCTTGCCAGGTACATGACATTCCTCCTCTCGCCGTGGGCGGAGTCAGCAAGATCCCCGTCGCTAAGCCGAAGCGATGCGGAACCTCCTCCAGCACTCAGCCGGCCAAGAAGAACAAGCCTAGTCCGACAGCTCCTACTGCCTCTACTGCTGCCAGCCTGGGTGAGACTCGCCAAGCTGATGGGCGCCGAGTCACACGACGACTCGTTCGTGACCCGGTTGTCACCGGGTAAGTTTTTGTACTTTGCGTTCTCGGTTTTTTTCTTTTTCATTCTTGATGTTCTCTTATATATGTCTCGTTGCTTTTAGTGTTGCACCTTTGACGGCGAATCAGGTTGCTTCTAGCATTGCCTCGCCGCTTAGGCCCGCACCTCCTCCAGCCGACTCGGTGGCGTCGAGTCCCGTACGGGTTGAGGCTCGCACTCTTGAGGCTCACGCTTCTCAATGTCAGTCAGACCCGGCGGGTCATTCGGCTAGCGCCCCTGGCGCTGGCCAGGAAAAACTTCCTGATCTTGGTGCCCGCGAGTCTGGCGCTGAGAAACCCTCTGCCACCAGTTCCTCTGGCATCAGCCCTCAAGCTGATGTGAATGAACAACTTCCTGATCTTGGAGCCAGCAAAACTGCTGAGCCCAGTCGGGGGGCTCCACGATCTTCTCCAAATCCTTCTGCTTGCTCTCCAATTCTATCAAATGGCCAGACCCAGCCTAAGGCTTCTGGCTCTACTCGCCCCTCATCTGGCAAATCCACCTCTTCCAAGTAGACAACTCTAGTCTGCGCTCCGGGTTCTGCTCCTCAGATCCGTCCTCTGGCGTCGGCGACAAAGTTCGCTTCAATGGGTAAGGGGGACGAATCCGCGGCTGCCGGGTCAGGTGATGACTCTAGGGATGTTACCCTCCATACTTCTGCCGCTGCGACCCGTGCCACTGTGGGAACTGCCCTGAAAACGGGTCGAGTTCTCATTCGGACGCTCAGTGGTAAGAGCCTTGGTTCGGCTAAGCCTTACGCCGTGGCATGGAATGCAGCAGGCGAGCAGGAGGTCAGCACTCGTGCCGGCAAGAAGCTGAAGCTGGGCCCCAAGGCCGTCTCCGACATGACCCAACAGGCCATTGCTCTGATTGCCCGCGCCGACAAAGTGAACGAGGTAAATTAACTTCTTACTCTTTTGTGTTATTCTGTATTTTCCTTTATACATATCACCTAGTCCCCGATGTTGCAGTCGAGTAAGAGACTTACTCGGCTGTAAGCTCTTCAATAGTCACTTAGCCTTTAAATCCTTTACTCCAAGCATGTATGCTAGAACTTCGATCCCTAGCCCTCGAGGTTACTGCCGAGTAAGGAACTTACTCGGCTGTAAACTCTTAAGATTTTTGATTTAGGAGGTTGCCTGACCTGACTCCTCCTTATTGTCTGTATTCTTTGATCAGCTCACACATAACGAGCGCACCAAGGTGCATCAAGCTCTCATCCTGGCGCATCGCAAGCTCGAACTTGCGTACGAGAAGCTACAGACTGATACCTATGGCCAAGGTAATATCTTTGCTCTTCTCTTTTTCTATTCGGTTTAATTTTTCTTGGTTCATCTTTTCATTTTTTCTTTCGCTCTTGTTTCACAGCCACTGCTCAGTCTACCATCAATGATCTTCACTCGCAAATCAGCGAGGCCGAGAGTAAATTTCTTGCCTCCCTAAGACAATTGCTAAAAAAATTCTGTTGGTACTGACAAATATTTGTTCTGAATAAGCAGAGAAGCACCAAGCCGAACTCTAGAAGGAGCGAGATGAGGTGACTCGGCTGAAAAAATTAATGGACAAGACGGAGCAGAAGCACTTGGCCGAGGTGAAAGGGCTGAAGGAAGAGCTTGCCGAGAAGAGCGAGCAACAGGCTGCCAGCGCCGTAAAGACCAAGAGGTTGCTCGGCGGGATCAATGGCGTGAGTCGGCCGGCCGATCTGCGGCAGATAAGGCTCTCTCCTTCGTGCTTTCATAGTACAAGGACATCAACCTCGACGTTCTTGCTCGCATAAGGGGTGATGGAAAATGGCTGAATGACCCGGAGCTGATCAAGAAGCGCCAGGAGCGTGCTTATGCCATGATCGAGTACACCATGGTGCACGCTTGGTGTGAAGGGACCAGCTTCCTCGACCTTGGTGACCCGCTCGTCGAAGTTGCTGCTGAATAGGGTGGAGACAGCGAGGCGACCGAGTCAGATGATCCAGATGACCCGGCTCCAGATGCCCCTCACCCGGCCAATGCTCCAAGTACTAATCCTGGCTCCGAGAATGCTCCTCCGAGTTCTTCTGCTCCTTAGGCCAACAAATACTCGAACTTTTATTAGATCCCCGGTATGCCGGGTACAGATGTAACATACATTGCACTTTAAGTTTGATTTTGCGCCTGTTAATGGGCTTTATATATTTGCGTTATGCTTTGAGTGCGAATCACTCAAGGACAAGTCCCCGAGTTTCATTTTGCCGTGTCACCTTTCCTTGCCTTTGGCCCTTGTCTACCTTTTTTGGTGTTCGACATTAGGATCTCAAAGTACGAAGGATATAGTTAGCGGGTATGAAACTTGGATAACTTGGCCGAGATTACTCGACACGTAGTATAACACGACCTGCAGAGAGTTAGGCAAAAACTAAAGCCGACTCGCGTTTCTCCCTTGTACTTATCCGGCGTTCGTGTTTACCCGTCTTACATATTTTTCTCTTGCTTGCCATGAAGCCGTGTTTTCGGACAACACCATAGTCGAAAAGTTGATTTCTTCCGAGTAAACACTACTTGTTCCGAGATAAATTTCGGGTATCACGCCAGCCGACGTAAAATAATTGAAATGGAAAATATAAGGGGTAGTCCCTGAGTCAGTTTTCGAATCATTCCATTTTATTATGAGCACATAGCCGGCAAACATGTCCAACCTATGAGAGTTCGAGTGATACATGCACTGCTTCTCCTAAGTGTAGAAGGGACGAAGCAGTGCCACATTCCATGGCCTTTTGGTTTCATCTCCTGACCTATCCGCCTTGTTCTTTTGCGCTTCTCAAGCGTCTATGAGATAGTAGGAAAAATTGTGCAATGCTTTGCTTACAATGAATGGACCTTCCCATGGAAGTGATAATTTATGCATTCCTGCTGTGCGCTGCACCAGCCTTAGCACCATATCTCCTTCTCAAAAAACACGAGGTTGCACTTTCCGGCTATGGTAGCATCGGAGATTTTGTTGATATATAGCGGATCTGGAGAATGCCAGTTCCCTTGCTTCTTTGAGTAAGTCTACTCCATCTTCCCGGGCCTCTTTTACCTCTTCTTTTGAGTATTGCCTTATTCTTGGCGAGTCATATTCTATGTCGGCAGGCAAAATTGCTTCAGCCCCATATACAAGAAAAAATGGTGTATACCCAGTTGATCGATTCGGAGTTGTTCTTAGGCTCCACAATACTGAGGGTATTTCCTCTATCCAACAACCAGGTGATCTCTGGAGTGGTTCCATTAAGAGGGGTTTTATCCCGGACAGAACTAAGCCATTAGCCCGTTCAACTTGTCCATTTGATTATGGATGGGCGACTGATGCTACATCGAGTCTTATTCGGTGTTTCCCACATAAGCGAGCAAAAGCTCATTCAGCAAAGTTTGTGCCATTGTCAGTGATCACACTATGTGGGTAACCGTATCGGAGGATTATATCTCTTAAGAATGTAACTGATGTTTTACCGTCCAATTTCTTGATTGGTTTCACTTCTATACACTTAGTGAACTTATCAATCATGACCAAGATATGAGTCATGCCTCCCCTTGCTGGTTTGAATGGTCCTACCATATCTAGGCACCATACTGCAAACGGCCAAGTGATTGGTATACTCTTTAATTCAGACGCTGGTAAATGTGACTTGGATGCATAGTGTTGACAACCACTGTATCTTCCGACTAACTCTTGCACTTGTGCCAATGCGCTTGTGATGGGGATATGCCTACCGGGGTATACCCAGCAGGGCGTTTCCGACCGGCCCAGGAACTGGCGAGTGGGCCTGCAGGACGGCGACTGGATCAAGACCTGGCGTAGATTCAATCGACTGGAAGCTGAAGGCCTAGGAGAGTAGATAGGCCCAGTCGGATTAGGTTAAACGATTGCCGAAACCTTAACTGATTCGGTTGAGATCTGTAAACCCTAGGGGGGTGAGTCTATATAAACCTCCCTAGAGGGCGTGTAGAACGGAGGTTCTATCATCCACCCAAGCGACTCGCTGCCTAGCTGCCGAGCTCGCCCCATTGTACTCTCATCATAATACAATCTAGAAGGAGTAGGTCTTTACCCTCCGGGGGGCCGAACCTGGGTAAAACCCTATGTCTCCGCCCTCATCTCGCACCGCAGATGGCTGGCCGCCCTTGCCCCATGTTCTACTACTCGCTGCCGATTGCAGCATCTGCCGTGGTCATTCCCACGATAGTGGCGCCCACCGTGGGGCCTGGCCGGTCTGGCCGGTGTTCTGCGGCGAGATCCAATCTGCCCATCAACGAGTCGATCACCACCGGCCGCATGATAGCGATCGGCGAGATGCTCCAAATCTTGCCGAGCAGCTACGTCCCGGCGGCGCGACCCGTCACGCACAGCATGATCCTGCCGGTTGGCACGATCAGTCTCTTCGTCGGCCTCACCGACATCATCGTCTCGGAGGACTCGGCTCGCATCCGCGAGTCGCCGCCACGCGATCGGCTCTCCGAGATTCAGGTCCGCACGATCCACCGCCTCGCCTCCGAGTACGACTCAGCCCACAGTGATGTGGCTAAAACCACCGCGGCTGCGAAAGACGCGGCCCTCAACGACGACGCCGATTCGGCGACTCCGGCGTCACTCGCCGAATCCATCATCGCGGCTTCGCCCGCGGGCTCCATCACCCAGGTCTCCAACGTTGGAGACTTCGAGGATCCCTCCATCCTTGGGATCTTCGACTTCGACTCCGGGTCGGAAAACTCCGCCGATCTCCGCGATGGGACCGGTTGCCACGCCGCGACCTACATGGCGACTGGCGCCGACCCACCGGAGGATCCCTTCTCCACCCCGATCCCTCCCAACGCAACGGCAACGGAGGTCGTGGAACTCCGCCTGAAGCTGGCGGAAGCAGTCCGCAAGGAGCAAGCCGAGCGCGAAAAATTTCGCCTCGAGCAGGTGACGGCGCAGGAGCTGTCGCGCTACCACCAGCAACGAATCAGGTCGCGCTTGAACCCCACCGTCCAGGGGGTGCGCCCTGAACTTCGACGACGAGAACGACCCGGCCCGCGTGGCCGAGCGCTCGATCTGCGAGAACGCGCCACCAGGAGGAAGCGCCCGACCCCCACCAGGGTCGACGACGAATGGCGCCCCACCTCCACACAACCGTGCGCCCCCCAGGGACCAGCCGCGGATCGTGGTCTCCTCACGGGAGAGAGACGCGAACGGCCTACCACAGTTCTCCACCCCGATGGACAACCTCGTGGCGGGCCGAGCAGCGGCCGACAACATCACGGCCACCGGTGACGGCGCCCTACAGATCCAGTACATCAAGGCCTTGCTCGCAAAGGCGGTCGAGCAACAAAACGCAGGTGTCGACTCACAGGGTCGGATGTACTCGCGTTCATCGGGCAGCAGAGCGGCCTCAAGCGGCCGTCCATTGGCGGCAAACACCCTCAACTGCCCGCCACCCGAAGCACTGCAGCTCCAACACCGACCCACGAACACGGCACTCTCCACCAACGACCCCAGGTCGGCGACCAACTTCGTCGTCGCCAACGGTGAGCCCGTCGATTCCCGCACCCACATCATCAACAACCAGAGCTGGCGCGCACGCCAGCCCGACGACCTGCGACATACCATAACCAACCGCCGCGACGGCGAGCCGAGGGGGTCGCTAAGTCGACTCGGGCCCCGGTGCTTCGGACCAATGATCCGAGGCGAAAGATACCCGGCGAACTTAAAAGCGCCGAAGGAAATAGAGAAGTATGAAGCCACGTACGATCCCTCTGTGTGGCTGGACACTTACCTCATGGCAATGGGGATCGCTGGCCACACCGATCTACTCGCCGCCCGCTACCTCCCCCTGATGATGGAGGGGGCGTCCAGGCAGTGGATCAACACTCTCCCCGCGGACAGCATCGACTCCTGGGAAGAGATGCGCGACGCCTTCGTCAGGGACTTCGAGGGTTCATACACCCACGCCACCACCATCGAGGACCTGGAACGATGCGTCCAGGGACCTCGCGAGTCGACCCGCAGCTGGGTCCAACGATGGCAAGAACTGTGGTACAACGCGGTCGGTATCCACCCAGACACCGTAATCCACTGCTTCAAGACCTCGTGCTGCTACGAGCCCCTGGTTGCCAAGCTCAAACGAGCACACCGAACACTCGACAACATACCGGACCTCCTTGAGATCGCCAAAAGATACGCGGAGGAAGACCCAAACCAAGAAACCGACGACGAGTCGGGAGGACAGCGCCGCATGAGCAGCAACGACAACGGACGACGATCCGATCTACACTACAGCAACACTCGCCTCACCGGCAAGCGCCGCAGTGACGGGCGAGTCGACTTCGTCGCCAACGCTGGGCACGCGCAGCACGAGCCCAAGAGCTTCCGCCGCGACGGCGGCAACTACAAGGCGAAACCAAGGTTCGACCCTGCGGCCCTCCTTAACCAACCTTGTGCATTTCATGGTAGGGAAGGAAAGCCCGCCACGCACACGACCGCCGACTGCCACTCTCTCAAGGAGATCGAGAAGGCACGGCGAGCGCGGGAAGACCCCTACAACAACCCGCCAAACGGTGGAAAATTCGGCAGCGTGGCTGGCTCACTCCACACCTTCACAGGCTTCAACACGAAGTGCTAGAAGAAGGTCATCGCCCACGTCGTCGCCGTCAACGCGGTGGCCTAGGTGGACGTTCCCCAGTTCCTCAACTGGTCGGAGCAACCCATCACCTGGAGCCGCTAGGACCACTCGCCACGCATCGAGTACCTAGGCCGAGTCGCCCTGGTAGTCAATCCCAAGGTGGGAGACTACTGGCTCCCCAAGACATTGATGGACGGCGGCATCTCCATCAACATCCTGTACCTGGACACCTTCAGGCGACTGTGGCTCCCGCAGTCGATGGTCGAGGCGACCTACACCATGTTCCACGGCATCGTCCCCGGTCGGAAGGCGTACCCGATCGGCAAGGTCACGCTGCCAGTCAGCTTTGGCACACCGGCAAACTTCCGCACCGAGCGGATCGTCTTCGAGCTGGTGCCCTTCGACAGCCCCTACCACTACGTCCTGGGGCGCCAGGCGTTCGCCAAGTTCATGGCGGCGCCCCACTACGTGTACAACGCGATGAAGCTCCCCGGACCGCGTGGCGTCATCACCATCCACGGCGACCCCGACATGGCCGCCGAGTGCGAGGCCAAAGGAGCCGAACTCGCCGACGCCGTCATCGCGGCAGAGGCCAACCACGCCGACGAGCTCGCCAAATACGCGAGCGGGGTCAACAACGACGACCCCACTATACTCAAGAAGCCCAACTCGGAGGGCGGCAACACCTCAGCCTTCGAGGCAACGACGCATACCCACACCGTCGAGCTGGTCCCAGGCGACTCCAGCCAGACGGTAACAATCGGGACGGGCATGAGCCCAGCATAGGAAGGCGCGCTCATCGAGTTCCTCCGTGAGAACAGGGACATCTTCGCATGGAATCCCTCTGACATGCCTGGTGTCCCTAGGGAACTCGCTGAGCACAAACTCAACGTCGACCCCAAAGTGCGACCTGTCAAGCAGTAGCTGCGGCCCTTCAATGAAGAGCGCCGCCGAGCCATCGCCGAGGAGGTGCAGCGTCTACTCGCTGCAGGCTTCATCCGGCCAATCAAATACTCCAAGTGGCTGGCAAACCCAGTCTTGGTCGAGAAGAAAAATGGGACCTGGAGGATGTGTATCGACTACACAAACTTAAAGAGCGCCTGCCCAAAGGAACAATTCGTCCTCCCGCAGATCGACCAAATAATCGATTCCACCGCGGGCTCGGAGTCTCTATGCTTCCTCGACGCCTACTCTGGATACAACCAGATCAAAATGGCCGTTGAGGACGAAGAGAAGACGGCGTTTATCACGCCATTCGGAGCCTTCTGCTACACCGCCATGACCTTCGGCCTCAAGAACGCCGGGGCGACCTACCAGCGGTGTATGCAGGAGTGCCTTGCAAGCCAAATTGGCCGCAATATCCACGTCTACATCGACGACGTGGTAGTAAAGTCCGATCGCCAGGGCGACCTACTCGCCGACCTAGCGGAGACATTTGCCAACCTGCGGAAATACAAGATAAAGCTAAACCTAGGCAAATGCACCTTCGGTGTACCAGCAGGACAGCTACTGGGATACGTCGTTTCCAAGCGCGGGATCGAGGCGAATCCCACAAAGATCGACACGATCACTCGGCTCGGCAAACCCGAGAGCCTGCGCGAAGTCCAGAAGCTGGTCGGGCGAGTCGCGGCTCTCAGTCGCTTCATCCCCCGATTGGGCAAAAAGGCGATGCCCCTATACCGCCTGATGCGCAAAAACCCCACCTTCCAGTGGGACAAGGAGGCGGACGATGCGCTCCGCGACCTCAAGAAGGTGCTACTCACAGCACCGCTACTTGCCGCCCCCGTTGACAAGGAACCCATGATGGTCTACGTCGCGGCTTCCGAGTGCGTCGTCAGCACCGTCATGGTCGTCGAGCGACCAGAGGAAGGAAAGGAGCGCCCAGTGCAGCGACCAGTGTACTATATCAGCGAGGTCCTCACCGAGTCGCCCCAGCGATACCCGCAATACCAGAAACTGGTATACGCGGTCTTCAGAGCACAGCGGCGACTGCCACACTACTTCCAGGAGCACCCGATAACGGTCGTCTCCTCAGCACCGTTGCAGGACATCATCCGCAACCGCGAGGCGATCGGGCGAGTCGCCAAGTGGGCCGTCGAAATCGGCGTCCACAACATCAAGTATGAGCCGCGCAAAGTGATCAAGTCGCAGACTCTCGCGGACTTCATCGCCGATTGGGAGGAGGCCCAGCAGCCAGAAAAGCTGCCATACCTCCACTACTAGAGTTTACACTTCGACGGCTCCAAGAATGCGGACGGTGCAGGAGCAGGGATCGTGCTAACCTCTCTGAAGGGCGACAAGCTACGCTACGTCCTCTGCCTCGACTTCACCCCCTGCACCAACAACATGGACGAGTACGAGGCACTACTCCACGGCATGCGAGCCGCCAAGGAGATGAATGTCAACCGCCTACGCTGCTACGGAGACTCTGACCTCGTCACTGGGCAAGTCGCCGGCACCTGTGAGACGCCGTCTCCCCCACCATGGCGGCATACCGCCAAGCAGTGGACAAGCTGGGCGGACACTTCGCAGGCTATTCCGTCGAGTGGATCGATAGGCGGAAAAACGAGGAGGCCGACGCACTCTCTCGTATCGGCTCGACTCGACTCGTACCACCCGCCGGCATCTTCCTCGACACCATCACCAAGCCTTTTGTCTCTCCCCCAAGGGAGATCGACATCGGAGTCCCGCTGCAACCAGAGGCAGCCCTGGTCGCACTCATCGCCGAGCCAGAAGACTGGACTACACCGTACATCGCCTACCTGGAGGGAGGCACCTTGCCAGCAGACGAAACAGACGCCCGGATGAAAGCGCGCCGCTGCAAATCCTTCGTCATCATCGACGACGAGCTCCACAAGCGCTGCGTGACTGGCGTGTTCCAACGTTGCGTCCAACCCGCTGAAGGACGCAAAATCCTCCACGACATCCACTCCGGCGACTACGGCCACCACGCCGGCGCCCGCTCTCTGGTCGCAAAGGCTATGTGACACGGTTTCTACTAGCCCACCGCACACGCAGACGCTGTCGACATTGTCCAGCGGTGCGCCGGGTGCCAGAAGTACGCCAACCAGACCCACGTGCCGAGCTCGGCGCTCAAGACAATCCCCATCACCTGGCCGTTCGCCGTGTGGGGTATGGACATGGTAGGCCCTTTCAAAAAGGCCCCCTCCGGATTCACTCACCTCCTGGTCGCGGTCGACAAATTCACAAAGTGGGTGGAGGCCAAGCCAGTCCGGAAATGCGACGGGAAGACCGCCACCAAGTTCCTACGCGAGCTCATATATCGCTACGGGTTCCCAAACAGCATCATCACGGACAACGGCACCAACTTCGCCAAAGGAGCCATGGCCGAGTTCTACGAAGAACATCACATCCGACTCGACCTCGCCTCGGTCGCTCACCCGGAGTCCAACGGCCAGGCGGAACGGGCCAACCAGAGCATCCTACATGGCCTGAAGCCACGGCTCCAAGTACCACTCGAGCGCACCGCCGGGTGCTGGGTCAAGGAGCTACCCTCCGTCATCTGGGGCATCCGCACCTCTGTCAACAGGTCGACAGGATTCACACCCTTCTTCATGGTGTATGGCGCCGAGGCAGTCATGCCCACCGACCGAGAGCACAACTCGCCAAGGGTTGTTCACTACACGGAGGCTGCAAACGAACTCGCACGCCAGGATGGAGTCGATCAACTCGACGAGGCACGCGACCTAGCTCGCTCCCGAACTGCCATCTACCAGCAAGGACTCCGCCGCTACCATAGCCGGCAAGTGAGGACTCGCACTTTCCAGGAAGGCGACCTGGTGCTACGCCTCATCTAGGACAAGAAGGGCATGCACAAGCTCTCCCCCCCCCCCCCCCCCCGTGGGAGGGACCATTCGTCATCGGGCGAGTACTCGGCAACGACGCCTACTACCTCACTGACATCCGCGGAGACGGGAAACACGACGTCAAGCGACCGTGGAATGTAAACCTCCTACGGAAGTTCTACTCCTAGAACTCCATACATGTACCCTCCACCCGCTATGAAATAAAACATATTGGCCACCGCAAATTGCGTCTACTCTCCGTGTCTTGTGCCACTCGCACTCGTAATAACAGCGTCAAGCTAACTGCAGAAGTCAACCTCTGGTACAACGACTGGAACGGCCAAGTAGTGCGTTACGAGGGCACTGGGTTACCCTAGGACTCGTAACGTCCACGAAAAACGCCTACCCGGAGCCCCATTAGAGTCGCTGTGGCATCCTGCAAAACCGCTACTAGAAAATCGCGTTGTTTTCGTGCATTGCATCATCATGACCGCATGCTCATGTCATCATGCCACCTTGCAATTGAGCATCGTCATCATCTTGCATTTGTTCGCATAAAACTATTTTCAGAAAAACCTATTTTGTTTTCTAAACGCCCCGTCTTTGTTCAAACATAAAAACCCGGGTCTCCGGATTACTTTGCTTTGTCTAACCAGGGTTTGCAAAAGTCTCGTTTGTAAATAATAAAATAGTTATTTTATTTTTAGGGGCAGCCGAACCGGGCCGATCCGACCCAGTCGGCCACCCCCAGTACCAATCGGTCCACCTTAAACCCTACCCCAAATCTTTTCTACCCTATCCTAACCTACCCAGCCACTCCCAGCCCTTCACCTCACCTCCCCAGTCCACCTCACCCCCTGGACCCCCAATCTCCACACAACCCTGCCACCTCACCAATCCACCAGCCCCCTCTCCCTCTCTCCTCCTGGGCCCCACCCCACACAGCACACACTCCCCACTCCTACCCCCTCTCCCTTCCACCCTGGCCCCACGCCACCGGTCCCCCTGGCCCACCCGTAGCAACCCACCCACACCCGACCTGGCCCCGTCCCCACCGACCTCGCCCTTGGCCCCACCTCCTGCCCACTCCCTCTCTCCCTCAGCCCGTTCCCCACCAACCGCGCCCCGCTTCCGCAACCCCGGCCCCCACCTCGCCTGGTCCGCGTCCTCCCTCCTCCGCTGCTAGGGAGCCGCCCAACCACCTCCGGCCTCCCTCTCCTCCCCAGGCTCCTCTCCGCCGCGCGCCCCCCCTCTGCTCCAACCACCGCGGGCCGCCGCCGCGCCCGGCGCCTCCCGCCGCTTGGGCTCGCCCCGACGGGCGCCGCCGCCGCCTACGCCTCCCCTCGCCACCGGCCGCGAGCTTCCCTGGCCGTCCCCTCTCTGCAACCGCAGCGCCGTCGCCCTCCCTCGCGTCCCCGTCCTCGCCGCCACCGGGCTCCGGCCGCGCCGCCGCGGGACCCCGCCGACCGTCTGCGAGCCCGGCCCCGCCTCCAACCTCGAGCGCCGCCCGAGCCCGCGTCTCCGGCGCCTCCCTCCTCATCCGCCGGCCTCCAGCACCCGGCTCGCGCCCGGCCGCCCTTCTGCGCGACCTCGCCACTGCCGGCAGAGGCCCCTCTCCCCAACGCCTGACCGCCGTCTCGCCGTCGACTCCCTGCGAGCGTCGTCGACCTCTCGAGAACGCATCGTCCTCACCGAGCTCGCCCCTTCCCCAGCATCGCCGCTCCCGCCATCTTCCGCCTTCGGCCAGTACCGCTGTTCGTGCCTCAGTTTTTCATCTCGTTGGCGCATACACCGCATCGTTCCGTGTTGGTCTGCCCATGTGGGCCTACGGAGTCCCTGATCGTGTATGTCTCTTGATGTTGTCAAGTTGCAAGAATCTGGGCATCGAGGCCACTATCCTGCTGGCTCCCCGTCGCTGCTAGATGTGTGGTGGATGCAAAATACTGAGGTACATCTGGCGACAAGGGAATGGTGGTACCGCTCATGTCATGGATGTGATGTTCGTATGAAGATTGCTCGGTGCCACCTGAAGTCTGAACTAGAACCAAGTCCATCGTCAACATCGAGATCGGAACATTATGTACGCCGACCCTCGGACTGAAGGCCATTCTGGACCCGGAGATGCCCGGAACGCCAAGTCCGTCTTCCTGGACGCCATGCTCTTCTTCATGGATCCTCGTGATCTTCTTCCCGGACCCGAAGCCTCGTCGCCCTGATCCGAAGACCGATCCCGGAGTCTGAAGCCGAACCGCAACCCTCGGAACGCCATGATCTACTACGCGGATGAGATGGCCGAGGCCTGAAACCGAAGACCACCTCCTCAGAACGCAAAGTTCACCGAGACCCCGAAGCCCGATCCCGGTGATCCGAAGGCCACGCCAAGACCCGAATCCGAAGACCGCCAAGATCGTCACCGGAACGACAAGCACTTCGCCGCGGATACGCCAAGTTCTTCATCCCGGACGCCAAGACCGACTTGATGGTGCGGACCCGACAAGATCTGCGCGATGGCAAGATCGGCCGCTTGGACCCAAGTTCCCCGTCACGACAAGTTCTCCATCTTGTATCCGATCCCGTCGAACCCTGAACCCTGTCGAACCCCGAACCCCGGAACCCCAAGATCGTCGAACCCTAATGTGTGACCCCTTTTCTCGAGCCCTATTTTATAAATGTAATAACAAATTGATGCATATTAAATTGTCATACTCGCATGCATATTTGTGTGGTTTGGGGGCCTTATGCCGATTCACCTTATAATTAAATATGGGGCCCATATGCGGGCAAATCTAGTCTTATATTGGCCTCATTTAAATTTGTGTAGCGAACCGGTAACTTATCTTGCCCTGTTATTACAACATTTAAATTGCAGGGTAGCTAAACAACATGAACCATCTGAATAAATGTCGGGACCCCGGTTCCGCTTAATATGATCTAATTGCATCGCATCTTTGCCATGTCATGCGTCATACATGCATCATGCCCGATCTTTGCCGTAGTATTAAATAGTGCATCCGGTGTTTATTCTAGTGTTTTGCTTCTTCGCGGATAAGGCCGTTGAGTTGGTGTGAGCTTCGCCCCGATATTCGGTTGAACCTTCGACAATGTTTTCAGGCGAGCATCTCCCCCTTTCTACCTATCTTACTTTTATAGTATTTATTCCCTCCTGTTGATCTATTGCTATCTGTGTTGCGATGCTCTAGTTTTCGTACCCGTGTTATCCCTTGCAGCCTTATATTGCCTTGGACACATCCTATTACCTGTTGTTTGGTAGATAGTTGGACTTGCGCATCGTAGTCGCTTGCTCGAGTGCTGTTGCGTGTCGACAAGTACCACAGTTGTTGGAGCATTGCCGCATGTTTAATGTTGGAGATGATCATGGCTTTAATTATCGTTCACTTTAATTATCGTTTAATAACTAAAATTGAAGTAGGTAAGCAGAGGCACAGGTGGGCAATAGATGTTATTTGGTTGTTAACCGTCCACTTGTGTCCCGTAGGACCCCGAGTACTTGATACCTGTTCCTTGAATATTCGCGCTATCCACATACGGGGGAATTATGGGACCCCCCTGAGCCAGAGCTTGATTCATTCTTATTTCTTGGGGCCACAAACTAGTTTGAGGTTTTATTTACTATCCTGTACTTATGCCATGCTTTACTGCTTTATTTACGATTGTGCAAGGAGCACACTGTACTGTTTAGGATCGTGACCCATTTTCGCGGTATCGACAAGCCCAGTTTTGGGTTCCCAGTCGTTTACAGCCGGCCCCACAAACCTTGAGTCCGTCTCGGAGCCGGCCAGTTTTGTTGCGGGTGTACTCCAAGGGGTGGCCCCCTGAAATATTTCTGAATCTGGTGATTGCTTTGTCGTGAAAGCCTCGTTGGGTTTTGATTTGGTTTTTTCGAGGTTGATCGAGTGTATGTTGCTATTTGTGCACCCCTTCAGGGTAAAACTTTCTGAAAGCCGTGTCCGCGGTTATGGACGATTTGGAGCACAGTATCTCGATCATAGACAACTATAACTAAAGTAGTGCTATAAATTTGACTTTATAATGACTAGTAATGAGCTTTACTATAATGGAATGGCTAAATAAAACTGCCAACAATTGCTTGTTTGGGATGTCTCTTGCGACCATTGTATCTGACTAGTAAGTATTGCAACTATAACGGAATGGCTAAATAAAAGTGCCAACAACTGCGGGGTTTTTGGGTTATCTCATGCTAATTGTATTTGACTAGTAAGTGTCGCAACTACAACGGAATGGTTAACTAAAACGGCCCACTGCTCATTTTATCAGGATGATTATCTATACTTGACTAGTAATTGCTGCAACGATAACTGAATAAATAAAACTGCCAACGGTGTGAGTCCCTCGGTTGACTTCCTCGTTTGGTCTCGAGGGGGAAACACCAGGATGGGTTTGTTTGATGGTAGCATCAGGTTGGTTCCGAATAGGTCTTTTTTATCCCTCTCTAATAGCCGATAGTTATATCGAGTCTCTATAGGGTGTTTAGTGCATGCTGCCGCTGCCGCTTCAGCCCACTATACCTATGTAGGCGAGGACCGCCGAATTCTAGTCTCGCCGTGTACTGGCCTCAGTACTAACGCTCCTCCTTTTTCTTTTTCCCTTTGTCGGCACCCCTTGTGTTTAAGCAGGTTTTGAGATCGACATCGTTAGCAGGGTTACCCTTCCGGCTTGGCCTGGGCAGGGTTATGGACGCCATTGGTTATTCTTTAGGGCTCTTAGCCCCATTTGCATCTTGTCCGTAGTCGGACGCTCTATCATTTTCAAGGTGATTTGGATCTTTGTACTGTATATCTGTATTCTTGACTCATGGAGTCGCTGTTATATATATATATCTGTTCTATGGGTTCCATCGAGGACTGTTGTGTAATGTTATTACTTCGTTTTCCACCCGCACGAAAGTGCCTGGTGGACACCTTTGAATCGTTTCTATGCGGGTTTGGCGGGTTTCGCTAAAACTTGCATAGGTCTGATTCTGAGGGTGTTACAGTCGCCTAGCTCAACTAGCTTAACGAGCCAAGACAACTGCCTTCGCTCCTCACAGCGACCATGATCCTCCGCATCCTCGACACAGCGACTCGAACGGCCAAGTACCACACTCGGGGACTGACGACCAGTTAAGCACGAGCGACTAGGGAAAAACGCCAAGTATGAGAGCGTGCCCAGGACTCGCCATGCGACTGACCCTACGGATCAAGCAGGATTGATGCGCTTACTCTAACACGCTCAGTCCTCACCCACCCTAGAGCCGTGACTAGAACCACCAAGTACCACGCTCGGGGACTCGGCCACCCGACCTCGTTCGCGCAAGGGAAAACGGTCAAGTAAAGAGCACTCATGGGAGTTGCCTTGCGACTGGCTTTCCAAGCTCGGGCGAGTCGACCTCAATAACAAAACAACTGACAAAACGTTCAAAACCACAAACACATAACAAAACGAGGTAAACCCCATAAAAAGGGCGGACGCGCTCGGGGACTCGTCCAATCTGCAATCAAAATCGCAAGACAATTCACAAAATAACACGAGATTCCATTACAGCAGAACAAAGTCGTTCCAAAGTACAAGTCAAGCCCAATGGCCAATTGCTACTAACGCCCCAGGGCACAATGTTTTTATTCTGCAGGCTTCGACGTCGACTCACCGCCATCCCTGTGGTTGCGAATGAAGGGTGTGTACGGTTTCGACAGGTACGTCGTCAACTCACCCGCCATCGCCGCACGAAACGGCTGCTCGACCTTGAAGTCCCGATGCGCCGGCTCGGGATCGTTGGGCGCGACAGTCATCTCCTGATAAGGGAGGAGGTCGCCCATCGCCCAGACGCGATCGGAGTATACCGCGGCCCGGTCCGTCAGCTTTAGCACCTCGGCGATCTCCACCGAGCCCGTCGACGAGGGGTAACCACTCGTCACATCGTCAAGGTCGAAGTCCTCCGGGAAGTGGGCAAGCCCAAGGCTAAGCGCCGTTGCCGCCCCGCGCCGGAACGCCGACCGCGTCATGAACTCGATGACTGACGGTGCCTTCTCCACATACCTCCATACTTCGACGAGGTCGCTGGGAATCACTTCCGTAGGCGATATCTCCTGAAGATACGCCCGAATGCAAGCCGCGGACAACGTGGCCGAGTCGACCAGAGTGGTCACACACTGCCGCGCGTCGTACGACTGCGCCTCCTCTGAGCTGTCGATAATCCGACCTGTGGGCAGAGGGCGGCAGTGAGTACAACAAAGATTACATAATGCATCCACTACAGGCAGAGGCAGGAAGTTTACCAATTAAAGGACGGCAGAGGCCCGTGATGAAGCTTTGAAGCGAGGAGAAGTCGTTCTGCAGCCCAATAACGATGGCGTCAGAGACCTTTCGCTCTTTAGCGGCAGACGTAACAGCAGCTTTGGCTCGCCCATCCGCCGCGCTCGCCTCCGCTTTCGCTTCCTTGAGCTCGCGCTCCAGATCAGCGATCTGTTTCTTAGCCGTACTCAATGCAGACTGAGCCGCCGTCAGTTCACTCGCCGGGACAAGGCCCTGGCGGACCTCCTCTTCCTTGGTAGCGATCGCCTGGAGTCCCTTGTTCGTTTCTTGGACGGCAACAAGTTCCTTCTCCGCGCGACACTTCGCAGCAAGCCGATCGGCTGACTCACGCTGCAAGCCCTGCGCACAAATCAAATAGTTAACAAAAATGGAATCCTATGTGCCCACCTGCTGAAATTCAGCGACTGGAAACTCGGGGACAGGAGATCAAAAATCCTAAGTGCCTAACCGCTGAAATTCAGCGACTAGGCACTCGGGGACTAGGTGCTACAAATAAAAACACCAAAAGAATCTGACCACTGAAATTCAGTGGCCCGATCCTCGGGGACTGGATATACCTGGATGGCTGCGCCCAGCATGCCATGGAGCTGTAGCGCGTCCACAGATGCGAGAAGAGCCGGAGTGTGTATGCGACGCTGCTCGACCTCCGTTTCGGAGACCCCAGGCGAGCGGCTCGATGGTGCTATACCACTCGCTATAGCCGATTTGGCCATAAAGCGGGGGAAGGTCGTGGCAGATGCTCTAGCGCCACTAGGAGCCGGCTCGGCCATTCCAGGCGAGGAAACATCCTCCTTGGTCTTCACGGCCACCTCCGTCGCAGTCGGAGGATCACTCGGAGCAACCGTCGTGTCGTCAGAGACCGTGACGACATCGTCGCCCTTGGCCTTCTTAGCACTGTCTGCGGGGGCAGCGACCTCATCAGCTTTCCTCTTCCGTGAGGGGTCCTCTTCGGCGATGACTGGTGGCACCTTGTCCACGGAAGGGTGGCCGATCTTCTTAACTCCAGTCCTGTGAAACAATGATATGAGCAAAATTGTCTGAGTACAACGAAAGACAAGAAGATGGACAAAACTTACTTGGCGACTGGTATGAACCGTGGTCCCGTGCGGATACTGGCTAGCTTCTCCAGTTCGGGGCCCAGTTTCTGACTGAGGCCCATCTCCAAAACATCATGTGCCCAAGACACGGAAGGCCTCTTCGACGACGAGGCCGTGACAGGAGCCTCCGAGACGACGTCGGCAGGAGCTCTCCTGGGAGGTGAAGCTGCTGCGGCTGGAGCATCCCCCAACCCAGAGACCGGGGCGAATAGGGGTGGAAGCGAGGCCAGAGGTACCTCATCCAGGGCGGCAGCGGCATCCGGTGCTGCTGTCGTCTGCGGCGCTTCATCCTTGGCCAAGCTGGTGGCGTCGGAACTACTCGCCGAACGAGGCGGAGATGCCTGTTTCGCCGGCTTCGTCCTTCTCTTTGGTGGAGCCTTCACTTCCTTCTTCTTCTTTTTCGACGGTGTAGCCTCACGACGCGAGGTGTGCTCGGGAAGCTCATCCTCGTCGTCATGACGTTCGAGGCTTCTACTCGCCTCGAGCTCGCGCTGATGTTGCCCGCGAGTTTTGCGAACCATCGGGCGGCGTCTTCCCTGGGCTCGTCATCGTCGTCGTCGTCATCACTCGCGTCGCTCCCGACGCCGCCCTTGGCAGGAGGCGACTCGCCCCCGTCCTGGACGGACGAGCTCGAGTTCTCGTCGTCCGTGGGTGGGAGCCACCCTTCCACCACTTGGAATAACTGCAGCAGGCACGAGACAATATCAATATAACCGCGAAAGCATCAACTGCGACTGCGAATGATAGTGAAAACAGCGACTTACCGTCAGAGCTGGATGCTTCGCGGTGTAGGGTGCGACCCCAGCCTTCGCGTCCAGATATGCTGCCTGGGTGATCCTCTTCAGCGCCAGGACGTAGTCTTCGAGTTTCCACTCGGCGAGGCAGGATTTTGTCGAGTCTTCCCTGCCCGTGTACTCGTACATGTAATGGTCGCGGCGGGCCAAGGTAACGAGTCGCCGCCCAAGCCAGCAGTTGTACAAGTTGATGATTTGGAGGCCTTCTTCTTCAGGCCGCGGATGGTTTGAAGCATCTCGTCCACGACCATCCGCTGGTCTAGTGGGAGCTTGCCGACCTGGAGTCGGTGCGGTTCGGGCCGGTCGGCGGAGTACCTTGGGATCGCTACCTCGCCGTCTGGAGTAGCCTCGGTGACGTAGAACCAGGACTTATTCCACTCGCTTGCCGCCTTGGCAGGGAGCATCAGGTCGAAGAAGGAGGCCTTCGACTTCAACTGAAACGTCAGGCCACCCGCAGCCAGCATTGGGCCGCCTGATTCATCGCGACTAATCCTCCCGTGGAACAGATCTTGCCACAGGAGGAAGTAGGGCCTGCAGCCCAGGTAGCACTCGCAGAACGCCACGAAAATGGCGAGCTGCTCAATGCTGTGCGGGCCCAGGTCCGACGGCTGGATTTCGTAGAAGGCGCAGAGGCGCCGGAAGAAGAGAGACGTAGGAAACCCCAGCCCCCGCTCTAGGTGGCTGGTGAAGCAAATAAATTCTCCCTCGCGCGGGTCCAGAGTCACCTCTCCGGCCGCGGGGATGCGCCACCTGCCGGCGCGCAGGACCCCGGCGTCCTCGAAGGATGCCAGTAGCGCCCTGGTGCACCTGAACCTACCCCATGGTTCGGTGGAGGGGGGCATTGGCTAAAAGGTTCGCGGAGGTCGAGGCTTTCTGGATCGATTGGATCGCGATGCGGGGGGAAACGGAGATGGGCGAAATCGGAGGAAAGACGAAGGAGTGTTTCCCGATCGCCTGCCATTTACCTTATATAGCGGTTGCTACCCGCCAATTTCGGGAGCCGTTACAACGCGGTGATTGCGCCAAAGTTACCGTTGGATTAACCCAACGGCTAGTTTGACCTCATCTGATGGTCCAACTTCATCCATTCGACTCGCCGACCCGATCACTACAACAGTGACTGAACATTCGCCGACCCATTCGTTGAGCTACGACCCAACTGACCGCTATCATTGCGACTAGAATAACTGGTTTTTCCTTTATTCAGGAGTCCGCCGCCGATTTGACTGGGCGTTCGCATTGGACCCGTATACTCCGACTGCCAACGAACATCTGCGACCAATCAACGACGGCCTCGGGGACTACTGATGGGGATAAGCCTACCGGGGTATACCCAGCAGGGCGTTTCTGACCGGCCCAGGAACTGGCGAGTGGGCCTGCAGGATGGCGACTAGATCAAGACCTGACGTAGATTCAAGCGACTGGAAGCTGAAGGCCCAGGAGAGTAGATAGGCCCAGTCGGATTAGGTTAAATGATTGCCGAAACCTTAACTGATTCGGTTGAGATCTGTAAACCCTAGGGGGTGAGTCTATATAAACCTCCCTAGAGGGCGTGTAGAACGGAGGTTCTATCATCCACCCAAGCGACTCGCTGCCTAGCTGCCGAGCTTGCCCCATTGTACTCTCATCATAATACAATCTAGCAGGAGTAGGTCTTTACCCTCCGGGGGGCCGAACCTGGGTAAAACCATGTGTCTCCGCCCTCATCTCGTACCGCAGATGGCTGGCCGCCCTTGCCCCATGTTCTACTACTCGCTGCCGATTGCAGCATCTGCCGTGGTCATTCCCACGACAGCTTGGCCAATAGAATCCATGTCGGAATGCCTTGGCTACCAATGATCTTGATGATGCATGGTGCCCGCACTCTCCTTGATGGATATCCAATAAGATCTCCCGGCCTTTCTCTGAGCTGATACAACGCTGCAGTACACTTGTCACACTTCGCTTGTAGAGTTCCTTGTTGATTATGGTGTACGCTTTTGCCATCTGTGTTGTTTGCCTTGCCAATGTTTCATCACTCGGCAGAGTCCCATCTTTCAAATAGTTGAATATTGGCTGTGCCCACGTTGGTATTGGTGGTTCCGGGTCTGCTTCAACATCAATGTCGATTGGTTCTGCCGACATAACCTGAGGAGTCCCCGAGTGTGATTCGGCGATCCCTGAATTGAACGGATCAGTCCCCGAGTGACTCGAACTTACCCCTGAGTCGATGATCATTGGCACTGCCTCTGATTCCTGATTCGCCGGGATGACCCTCATAGATTCAGACTCCGGTGACGGCTTGATCGATGGCTTCCTAAGATGCTCCAACGCTACCCCTAGTGGTATTGCTTGTCTAGATGATCCTAGTTTAGATAATACATCTTCTGCCTCATTTTCTGCTCTAGGAATGTGATGAAATTCACAACCGTCAAAATATCCCGAAATTTGTTGTACGTGGAAACGATATAATGCCATGTTTGCGTCCAGCGCATCCCAATGTCTAGACACTTGCTGAATCACCAAATCCGAATCGCCAAAACACATGATCCTTTTGATACCAATTTCCTTGGCTACTTTAATGCCATGGACAAGTGCTTCATACTCGGAAACGTTGTTAGAAGCAGCAAAATGAATCTGCAACACATACCTCAATTGATCTCTCTTTGGATATGTGAGCACTATCTCGGCGCCCAGACCCATTCTCGTCTTGGACCCGTCAAAATGCATTTTCCAGTAATTCGGATCTGGCAGTGGCGGTTCATACTGCATTTCCATCCATTCTACAAAGAAATCTACGACGGCTTGAGATTTTATTGCATCTCGCCTATCATATTGTAGAGTGTATGGTGCCAGTTCGATGGCCCATTTGGCGACTCGGCCGATGGCATCTTTGCTGCCCAATATGTCTGAGATAGGTGCCTCGCATATTACCCGGATTGGGCGTTCTTGAAAATAATGTTTCAGCTTCTTTGCTGCCATATATACCCCGTATGTCATCTTCTAATAATGCGGGTAATTCTGTTTCAAGACAGAGAGCACTTCGCTCAAGTAATACACTGGTCTTTGGACTGATTTTCCCCCTTCTTCATGTTCAACCACTATTACTGCACTTAAAACTCTGTTGGTTGCGGCGACATAGAGCAGCATTGGCTCCTTGGAGAGTGGTGACGCTAATATTGGTGCTGTTGCCAACATTTTCTTTAATTCATGGAAAGCGCTATCAGCTTGCTGTGTCCATGTGAATTTGTCTGATTTCTTCATCAGCTGATATAGTGGTAGGGCTTTTTCACCTAGCCGACTAACAAACCTGCTCAACGATGCCAGGCATCCAATAAACTTCTAGACATCATTGAGGGTTTTTGGCAATTCCATTCTTTCGATGGCCCTGATCTTTGTCGGGTTAGCTTTGATTCCTCGGCTGGATACAAGGAATCCGAGTAACTTTCCAGCCGGGACACCAAATGTGCATTTTTCCGGGTTAAGTTTCATCCGGAATCTTCTCAAGTTTGCGAATGTTTAACGCAAGTCCTCAATTAGAGTATGACTTTGTTTGGTTTTTATTACCACGTCATCGACGTATACTTGAACATTTTTTCCAATTGATCTTGCAAGCATTTTTGCATGCATCTTTGATATGTTGCGCCTGCATTCCTCAATCCGAATGGCATGGTGCGATAGCAATAAGCCCCGTACGGGGTGATGAAAGTTGTCTTTATTTGATCATTCGGATTTAGTGGAATCTGATGGAATCCTAAATATGCATCCACAAATGACAACAACTCACACCCAGCAGTAGAATCTATGACCTGATCGATCCGAGGCAGAGGAAATGGATCTTTTGGACATGCCTTATTAAGGTTCGTGTAATCAATACACATGCGCCATACCACTGCCACGTTCGGGTCATCTTTTTTCTTCTCGACCAAGACTGGATTTGACAACCAGTCCGGGTGCAGTACTTCCATGATGAATCCAGTGGCTAAAAGTCTTGCAATCTCGGCAGCTATTACTTTCCTCCTATCTTCGGCGAAGCGGTGGAGGGGTTGCTTCACCGGCTTTGCATCTGGCCTTACATGAAGAGAGTGCTCAGCCAGCTCCCTCGGAACTCCGTGCAGATCTTGAGTGGACCATGCAAAGATGTCCCGATTCTCATGGAGGAAGCTGGTGAGCTCGCTTTCCTATTTATCTGTAAGGCCAGCCCCAATGGTAACTGTGTGCTCTGGGAAAGTTTCATCCACATGCACCTTCTTGGTTTCCTTGGTAGCTTGAAATGACACACTGCCATGCGGGTTGGTGAGTGCCGGCATGGAAATTTGTGCTGCTTTGGCCAATGCTTCCACTTCCAACATCTGACTTTTCTCTTGTGCTATGACGAGTGACTCGGCCAGTGAAGATCTAGATGAGGCACAAGCAATAGATCTTTTGTAATCTCCTTCCACTGTGATCACCCCACATGGGCCTGGCAGCTTCATTTTTAGGTAAGCCATATGGGTAGTAGCCATGAATCTTGCCATAGCCGGTCTGCCGAGTAAGGCATGGTATGAGCTGACCAGATCTACCACCTCGAACTCTATAGCTTCAGTGCAACAATTTTCTCTGTTGCCGAATAAGACGTCGACCCAGATCTTGCCAATTGGCTCATAGGACAATCCCGGCACAATACCATGGAAAGTGGTCTTAGTCGGCTCCAGCATGTTCATGGTAATGCCTAACTTGAGCATTGTATCCTTATACATAATGTTGATGCTACTGCCACCATCAATCAACACTTTTGAAAACTTCACGTTGATATCTGGGCCCATGATTGTTGGATCCAAAACCAGAGCGTATCCTCCAGGGGTTGGCATGATCTTGGGGTGATCTTTTATACTCCAAGTTATCTCTTGATCAGACCAATGCATGTACTTGGGAATTGTGGCATCATGGCATTCACTTCCATCATTTGTCGCTGCTGACTCTTCTTGTCATTTGGCTCTGTGACAAAGACAACATAGCTCTGGTGATGTTCTCTGTACTCATTTCTAGTTTTGTGGCCGACATGAGCGTCGTCACCTCTTGTATTGTGCACCTGGTGCACAGCTTCCCTTCTTTCTTGATTCTGATACCTCGGTTGTCTGTTTTCATATCTGTTATCTGCTCCTACTGCTTGAGCATTTCCTCCTGTTAGTGGTCGAGGGGGAGGTGGTGGAAGCTGCTTATTCGGCGAGTCCACTCTGTCTCCTTTCTGAAACCAAGTGCATTGCCTTGTTGAGTGATTTGCCGGCTTACTCGGACTAAGCGTGTGAAACTTACACGGCTAATCTAGCATCATCTCATAGGTGTATTTTTGTTGGTCCTGATACTGCTTCTTCTGATCGTATGGCCTTTTGCCGTCATTCTTTGGCACCCATTGTTGTTGACCATTTGTCCTTTGATGCTGACTGCTTCCAGCATCTGGGTGATCCTGACTCATGGCCGCAACCTGAGTCGA
Organism: Avena sativa; assembly: GCA_916181665.1. Classification (NCBI taxonomy): domain Eukaryota; kingdom Viridiplantae; phylum Streptophyta; class Magnoliopsida; order Poales; family Poaceae; genus Avena; species Avena sativa. The sequence goes on from OV702281.1 coordinate 90,624,813, forward strand.
ACCATACCTGTAATCCGGCCTCTCGTCTCTTCTCTTGCTTTTGTATTCGGATCTTTCCTGGCGCCTTTGCGACCCGGCAGCGTCATAGATCTGAGTCTCAGTCATCCCGTCTACCGACATGAGCAGCGGCTGAGTCGGATCTCCTAACGCATACGAGTCGGTGATTCTTATCGTCTCTGTCAGGCTTGTCGGCATATCTCTTTGTAACCTTTGCCACAGCACACTCCCATGTCTACATCCTTGTGCAAACCATGCGATTGCTTGTGACTCGATTACCCCTTCACAAGAGTTACGCATCGTACACCACCTTGTGAGGAATTCCCTGTCTATCTCATTCGGTCTTTGCTTGCACATTGCTAGTTGTTGTGGGCGATTCGGCCTCTTGTAAGTTCTTATGAAATTTCTCACGAAAGCGTCATGAAAATCGATCCAACTGTTGATGCTTCCGGGTGGCAAATTGTTCAACCATACCCGAGCTGGTCCTTCCAGCATCTGCGGCACGTAACGTACTGCCCATCTCAAGTTTCCTTGCGCGATTTTCACAGCGGTTCCATAATCTATGAGCCAGTCCTCTGGCTTTGTGCTTCCATCATACGTTTTTGTCCCTCTGGCCAGCTGGAAATTTGGCACCGGTGGCTCCTTCATGATCCTTGGGCCAAAGCACGGTGGACCCTGCGGACCTTGTGATTCAATTATCTCTGCCATTTTTATGCGGTCAAGCTTCAGCCTTGCATCATCTGGCTGAAGGTTCCTGCCTCCAGATCTTGCTCCCGTTGCTTGATATGCATGATCCGGCAGCTCATACCCGTCATTTACCATAGCCGAGTAACCATCATTATACTTATTCGCATTCGGGTCAGCAGGCTGTTGAATTGCTTTTCCCGCGCTTTGCTGTCTTCTTTTTGGCTGAGCTGGTGCGTTATTCGGAGCTGGATTTCCTCCTCCTGCCAAGTGAGTTCCGCGCCTAGCATGAGGTGCAAAATTTTGCCCTCCGTTGTCATTTCCCTGCCCAAATTTTTTATGGTTTTCATTTTCTCGGGGATTATTTCTTTTTGCCCCTTGCGCATGCGCCGGATTTCCTTGAACCACTGCCGGATCATAGGCGACCATCTGCTTGTTTCTTCCAGAATCCACACTTTTTTATTTTCTCGGCCTGGGCGCCGCTCCGGGTAAGGATGTTGTGTGCCCAGCCGATCTTGCCAGGACGGGAGTCGCTGAGTGAACCACCTGTGACCTCCCTGCTATACCCGGATTTGCTCTGTAATATGCCTCATTCAGCATGCTGGCTGCTTTTACTAACTCATTGACTCGTTCTTGCTGCCTTTTCTTTGCTTCCCCCTCCAAGTGGGGTAATTCTGCTATTGATGCTTCTGTCGCTCGCAGATTAGCTGCTGTTGTGTTGTACGTTGGACGCATGGCCGTCTCATTGCTGTTCTCTGGTGTTATCTTCGATGCCGCATCTGCCAGATCTTCATTGAGGTTCCTTCCTCTCAATCTCGTTGCATAAAGCCGAGTCTTTGCGCCCTTGACTCGATTTGTCGAGTTAAGCTCTCGGATAGTGATATCCACGTCCTGCTGTAACTGTGCTATCTCCTTTGCTTTCTCCAGGACTTTTATCCTGGCTTCTTCCAACTCGGCTTGCACACACGCCAGGTCAGTCGCTTGTGCCACTGGCTCTGTCAACTTGTCTATCACTTCCTGTAGCTCCTTAGCCCTTTTACTCCTAGCTATGTTCTCTGGTTTTTCCAGCGGCGCTTTTGTTGTTCTTGCAGCCTTTGGCGTTTCCTCATGATTTCCTCCCTCTGTGTTCTCATTCACCACTAGAACTACTGGGGGAGTTGTGGGGTCTGGGGTTGTCATCATTACCTCCATGGAGACAAGTTGGTGAGCTTTCCCAGCGATAGGAGCCATCGGAGGATCCAGCGCCAGGACGACATGATCAGGATATGCGCGCTCCACGCGCACCACGACGTAGACCTGGTGCTCGCCGAACTTTATGAAGAGACCGCCCCTAGGGAACGGCTTGATCCCTAAGCTGCCCGCGTTGTCGCTGACGAAGTTGAGCGCTCCAAACCTCTGGATGAGGCCGGAGTAGACGCGCTCGCCGGTCTTGGTGATGATGTTGCCCGTCCGGATGAAGACTCCATCAAGCACCTGCTTCTGCCCCACGGTGGGCGCCAACTGTCGTGGTGGTGGCACGGCAGATGCCATGGGTAGGCTTAAGTTGGGGGCCGAATGGGTGCTTGTGGTCACCGGGAAGGGAGTACACGGTCGAGCCATGCACGAAGAACAAGAAGAACTCTCCAGACTTGGCAATTTGATTGATTCCCCAAAGATTACAAGTGCTCCTTGAGCTGTGTAGGCTAGAGTTCACAGCACCAGTTTCCTACTTCGTCCAACCCCCTTCTACTACTGCTATGCCCTCCCTTATATAGGCAGTTCTAGCTAGCTAATACCCCTTTGGGTTCTAGGGTTTACTGTTTGGATCATGGTCCCTACAATATGGACCGAGTCATGGGCTTGCCCTAAGCCCAGAGGCCCGATCTACAAAGCTTGACAGCTAACGGTCTTCTAGTACGCTGCTTCTTGTTCTTTTTGGCGTCATGCTATTACTTTGTACGTCAGCGCGTGCTTTGGGCATCACCCGGCTCCTTTTGTGTCACCCCGGGTTGCCCTTCTCTTTTGACCATGCTTTACCATGGTCCCTCCTGAACCTTACTCGGAAAGGTGCCACGTGTCCTTCATGACTCGGCCCTTCCTCGGTTGACTCGTCTTGTTGGTTCCTGCAAGGGTTACAACTTTATCCTATGCGGGCCGACATAGTTTTTATGTCGGCTTTCATACTTATCTTACCCGGCCTGGTTCGTTCTTTACTCGGAACCAACCCAGCTGCGCTATGTTTCCCCTCTCGTGACCCTACCGGGGGTTATCCCCCCGACAAGTTTTCTTGAAAATACTGATGATGCACCTTATGAATATGAGGTTTATGAGATACTGAAATTTTTCTTTGATAATTACAAGGAATAAAATGGCTATATTCTTGAATATTTTAATAGATGCTTTCCACAAATGGAAGAGACTAATGCCTTGCAGGAGCCTATGGAAGAAGAAATTGCTGAACCTGAAAGCTCATTAGATGAAAAAGAGGAGGAAAGTAATGGTCAAGAGGAGGAAGAATGGATCTACCCATGCCTACCTTCTAATGAGAGTAACTCTTTACCTCTTACATTATTTGATTGTCCCCCATGCTTAACAAAGGAGGATGAATGTTATGTTCCTGTGGATTCTTTTGAAATATCTGCTATGGGTAAAACTTGTGATAATAGTTATGCTCCTCTTATCTATGATAATCATATGTTTGTTCCTAACTTAGAAATGCATGGTACTAAAGAGTTTTGCTTAGAAAATATTTATGATAAAGCTCTAGATGACGTTCCTATATTGAATGATCAGTCTTCTTGTTATAAAATTGTTAAAAGTGGGTTTGAAGGTTTTAATCCCACTATTTTTGAGCTTGATAAAAATTATGCGTCTGTAGATCATGAAAAGCCTACTTTATGTGATAGCTATATTGTTGAGTTTATTCCTGAGGATACTGAAAATTATTATGAGAGAGGAAAATATGGTTGTAGAAGTTTTCATGGTGCTGAAACACCTCTCTATGTGCTGAAAGTTTTGAAGTTACTCTTGTTTTATATTCCTATGCATGTCACTTTGTTCTTTGTGAATTTATTTTCTTACAAGATTCCTATGCATAGGAAGTGGGTTAGACTTAAATGTGTTTTGAATTTGCTTGTTGATGCTCTCTTTTACTTCAATTCATATTTCTTATGTGAGCATCTTCTCAAATTATCATGCCTAACTTAAAGGCGTTAAAGAAAAGTACTTTTTGGGAGATAACCCAAGAGTTTTATTGGGTCTTGGAAGTTATTTCTTCAGTAATGACCTCTCCTTACCCTTTTTGTTTGCTTTTTGTGCCAATAATGACCTCTAATGAGAGGGAAGTAAGATTTGGGGAGTTGCTGTCCCGAAACAGATTCCTGTCCTCCACCATAAAATTTCGTGAGGAGTCTCTGTAAGTCGGATTGAGCTGAAAATTTATGAATAAATCCCCCAGTATGTTAGCTAACTTTCGTTAGTTCAACAATTTTTTCTTTGAGCAATAGAAGGTCCTCGAAAAAATCAATTTTTACCTGCTGGTCTGTTTTGACAGATTTCTGCCATTATTTGCATTTGCTTCTTATCGATTTATTTTTTAGTTCTCTTTTGGGGAATTGAGATTTTTAAAGGAAGTTGCTTCAGTAACTTGTGTTTTTACTAAAAAGATTTTTCTGTTCTAAAGCTAAACCCAAGGGTCTATTATCTTTTGAATACACTAATGTTGCTAATGAAGATTGTGTGAAGTTTTGTATGAAGGAAAAATTCCAGGTGTAGAGAGAGAATGATGTAGTGAGATGAAGAATGTTAACACTCGGATTTTTAATCCTAGATGCCTGTTATGCCATACATCGCATTCCCTGTATTACCATTTTTGCGAGACATAACAGATTGGATATCACAGTACATCATCCATTACAAACCATACATAAGGTCTTACAACAAATAAAGGATCTCATGATCCAGTCTTAATACAAATCAAGCAGCGGAATAACGTAATAATAACGATAGCATGGGCGAAGCTCCATCTTCATGGTCACAGGAAATGCTGACGATGGGAGATGATCCTAGTTGTCGTAACCTTCGTGCTGTCCGTCCTCCTGATACTCCTCTTCATAGTCCGGCCACGGGAATAGCCAGGGACAAAGCCATGAGTACTCTTTAAGTACTCGCAAATTAATACTAACAAGTGAAGTGGTTTTTGAATAGGTGGTACTAGGCACTAGGTTGTTTTGCAAAAAGCCAGATTTACCTCTACTAAGTTCAGAAGCAAAGAAAGCTAGTTGAAAGTTTTATAATTCCTAAGTGGGAACTTGCATTTCATATCACAATCCTGTTGCGATCAAGTCAAAGTCATGATTCATTCCACAAGTTATTTTTAAAACATCTGACGATAGAACAGTATGGACACTCCAACTGTCCATAACCGCGGACGCGGCTATTCAAATAGTTTGACACTCTGCAGAGATTGTACACTTTCACCACAACATTCGATACATCCGTCAGGAACAATCCTGAATTCACCATACTTAGTATGCGGATAATCAATCCTAACCTTTCTATTACACGCCCTAGTATAGGCACCTCTCCTGTGAGTTTGGTCTCCCAACCATGACCAACTGTCATCTTGGGAACTGCACAGGTGGAATATCTTCACAAGGTAGCCTTAGCTCAAACCTTGGCCGCAAGGGAACCCATACTAAGGTATATAAATTTCCAGTCAAGCCCTACCCAAATTTCGGGTATTGTGGTTGTACGGTAAAATTGGAATGGTATCGCTTCCAGACAACCATCAGTTTTATAAAGGGCTAAGTCTCATGCCTTACATTTTCATCATCAAAATCATCTGGTGTTCAAGAACACATGTCAAAACATTTCAGTAGAATGACTCATCATTCGAAGGTTTTCATAACCATTTTCACCAAGTATTCCCATCTAAAGTTGATCAAGTTTTATGCTTAGCACTAGCATCTAAAAGTGGGGGTAAGTACTAATGAGGAGTGGTAAACAAGTGTATCTTATCTAGGTTCAATCTCATGCCTTAGGATGACATCAAGATTTATCTAACTTAGGTCAAGTTTTATGCTCTTTATCCTACCTTTAAATAATCTTTCTAAGCTCTACAATTTATCAAGTAAACTTAACTAGAAAGCTTTGATAAAGAAATAAAATACTAAGCTTGCAAGTAAAACTAGGATTTGATATAATCCAATTTATCTAACCAAGCATGCTTAATGCATTTAATAGGTTATCTAACTTTCATAGTTGCAAGTGTTAGCTTGCTCAGTTAATAGCTTGCAAGTATTGGCTTGCTAAGATATTAGTATAAGCTTGCCTTGTGCAGAGCAGTGGTTGAAGTTATCCTCAGCTTCTTCCTCATAGTATTCTCCTTCCTCCTTGTATCCTTGGTTGGTACTAGCGTCTATAAATAAATACGAGGTACACAATCACCAAACAATACTTAACTATTTCTATTTATCACACCAAGGTTTTCACTAGATGATATAGGATCACCAGAAGCATTACAACCATTAAGTCCAATAGTTTTATTTCCTTTATTTTAGAAAAGTAATTTCTACTCATTGAAAAACTACTTAAGGTTTAATATTCTCCAACTAAAACATGGGATCATGTTGACACATGTCATCACCACATATTACAGTACATGGGAATGTGATTTAAAGTGGTGTCACAATTTATTAAGGTTTAACCTTTTTATTCTAATTAAATAAAGTGACTAGAAATGCCTATGAGGCCTTCTTTTATTACTTTATCCTTATTTCTGCAAGTAAACCTTTATATTTTTATACATTCTGAAAGGTATGGTTAAATGTGATTTTTGAGATTTGGAATCAACTCAAAAGCTTTTGTGGTTGAATTTTTAAAAATGTTTGAATGTAGAAAAGTTTCTGCCTTGTTATTTTTACTATAGATGATCTACCAATCTAAATGGTTTTAATCCAACGGGCTTGGATTAAGCACTCCAGTACCTTTCTAACGAAATTGGTTTCATAAATTTTGGTTTAGTGAATCGAGCTGGGTTGATTTTTGAATCTAGGTACTGAACTGAGTTTGAAACTAAAAGAATAAACCTAAATTTAAGTTACTGGGTCGCGCGGGAGGTTAATTGGGCCGGCCCACTACACACAACGCGCGGGCTGGTTAAGTGGCTATCCCCACTCGTTAGTGAGACAGAGGGGTGCGAAGCGTTATGGGGGATGTGTACCGCATGATCTAACTCTAATCGAACGGTTGTGGTTCATCGTCCAGGTCATGCAACGTCGATGAGACAGAACCCTAGCACGACCAGTGGGGGTCGTGGGAGGCTCACCGGGGCTCAGGCGATGGTCGGCGACAGGGCGAATGACGAAGTCGACAACGGCGATCCTTCTGGTACTGGCATCTCCTCCTGGGGCGGCTCCAATCGACGGCGCCCTTCTCCTCCAGCAGCGGCAGACTCCGGTCAAATTCCGGCGATGCGATGCTCGCCTTGCTCCGGGAGTGAGGTGGGGTGCTTTTGAGAGAGAGGGGAGTGAGATGGTGTGAATAATTCATGCTGGGGTGGCCTCTATTTATAGTGTGTGAGCTCGTCGTGGTCGTCGGCACAGCTAGCTAAAGGCATAGGCGACGATAGGGGCAGTGATGTGCTCCCTGGCGAAGCTCAACGGCATGGCTACGCGGCGTGGGGCGGTGCAAAACAGTCGGAACGTCGCGGCGCTCTAGGTGGGTCCGACGGTGGTTTTAATGGGGCACAGCGTCTACGGTCCGCGCGGCGATGAACGGGCATGTCCATGGTGTTGCTGGGCTGCCGGCGATCTTGCTTGCATGCGGCGAGGGCGGCGCGCAGTCTGTGGGCGTGTGTTGCAGGTGGCGCTCTGGCTCGTTCTCGGCTCGCTCGCAGAGAGGCTTAGCATGCTCGGGATGTGTGGTCCAGGGGTTGACACTGCTCGAGGCTTGGATAGGGGGTGGCGATGGACGGTGCTGAGTGTCCCAGACATGCTTGCTAGGCTTGGTGCTTCTCCTAGCTTGCTATCGATATGGGGTGGAAAGTTAGGCTCGGCATGGTCACCATTGATGGCTATGGCATGCTCACAGTGGTGCTAAAGCTTGTTAATTGAGCTAGATCATCTCCTAAGAGTGTAGTGAGAGCTATAGAGGGAACAAGTTAGGCCCTGATCACTGCTCACTATAGTGTTTTGTGTTTGTTTGTTTGTTTGTTTGCTGATTACAAGGTGTTTGATGAAATGGCCGCAAGATATTCAAATTTGAATTTTGGATTCAAACTTGGTGGATTTGTTGGTTACATACTAGGGAGTCTCTGGTTAGTTGGATTGGTCAAGGTGCACTGGTTTGGTTGGATTTTGAATGTGGGATCTTCACATATGAATCAGATTCAGTTTTGAAATATGATTTGAATCAAGTTGCCAATTGTTTCTGCAAGTTTGAAAGGTGGGCTTTGATTCACTTTTACTTGGTCTAGCAAGGGGTGAAAAGAAATGGAAAAGTTTCTGTTTGAAATCTTGGACTAGAAACACTCAAAGTGGTCTAATGAGCAAGATTGGGAAAATTGACCATTTTCCTTATTTGATTTATTTTTGATTTTCTCTTGATTTGTTTCTTCTTGCAGAAGTTTTAGATGATGTTGTTTTCATATTTCAACCATTCCTTGCTATTTAGATCAATCACACAAGTCCATTCATGCATTCATACAATCATCACATACACACATGCATTCATATTGATTTGAATTAACCAAAGTTTTTGTTAACCCTAATTTTGGTGATTGGAATTTGATAATCATTGTTTAATATTTTTGGGATGTTACAAACCTTCCCTCCTTAAACAAAATCTCGTCCCGAGATTCGAGAAAGAAGAAAGAAGAAAACTAGGACTTAAAAAGATCAAGAAACTCCGTCTTGATGTGATCTTCTCGCTCCCAGGTAGCTTCTTCTTCAGTGTGGTTACTCCACTGAATCTTGAGAAACTTGATGCTTCGGGTTCTGGTGGTTCTGAAAGCTTCCTCCAAAATACGGATGGGTACTTCAGGATATGTCAGGTCATCGTTTATCTCTATGGTGCGGTGATCAATGTTCTTGAAAACTTCAGTCTTCTCCGGAACTTCAAGGCATTTGCGAAGTAACGATATATGGAACACATTATGCACTGTTGACATCTCCTCTGGCAGTTCCAGTTAATACGATACTTCTCCTCGACAATTCAGAATCTTGAAAGGTCCGATATATATGGAGGCTAACTTTCCTTTGAGCTAGAAACGCTGCATTCCCTTCAAAGGCGACACTTTGAGATACACAAAATATCCGATATTGAAAGCGAGGTCTCGACGTCTCTTGTTGGCGTAACTCTTCTGTCTTGACTGCCAGTCTTGAGGTGCTCACGGATCTTGTGAACTTTCTCTTCTGCTTCTCGTAGGATGTCAGGTCCGAAAATCTGACTCTCTCCTACTTCCGACCAATTCAAAGGGGTATGCCACTTCCTTCCATACATGAATTCAAATGGGGCCATTTGCAAACTAGCTTGATAACTGTTGTTGTAAGAAAATTCTGCGAAAGGCAGACAGTCTTCCCATTTAGATCCATACTCTAGCACACATGCTCTCAACATATCTTCGAGTATTTGATTTACTCGCTCCATTTGTCCATCGTTCTGAGGGTGATAAGTTGTGCTGAAATCTAGTCGGGTTCCTAAACCTTCTTGGACTTTCTTCTAGAATCTCGAGGTAAACTGAGTTCCTCGATTCGATACAATGTTCTTGGGGACTCCATGCAAACTGATGATTCTAGCGATGTATAACTACGCTAGCTTCGAACTCTGGTAGGTGGTCTTTACTGGTTAGAAATGGGCTACCTTGGACAATTTGTCAACTATGATCCAAATTGAGTCATTTCCCCTACTAGAAGTAGGCAATCCGGTGATAAATTCCATTCCTACTGAATCCCATTTCCATTCCGGAATCTGCAATGGTTGCAACAGTCCTGCGGGTCTCTGATGTCCCGCCTTGACTCTCTGACAAATATCACACTTGGCGATATAGCTTCCAATTTCTCTCTTCATCTTATGCCACCAAAATTGCTCCTTCAGATCCTGATACATCTTCATTCCTCCGGGGTGGATAGAATAAAGAGTATCATGGGCCTCCTTCAAGATAGTTTCCTTTAGTTCTGAATCTGCTGGTACACAGAGACGTCCTTTGTACCACAGAACTCCTTCTTCATCCTCGGTGAATCCGGGTACTTTGCTTGTACCAATACGACGCTTAATTCCATCGATACTAGCATTTCCTTTCTGCGCCTCCTTGATCTAACTGATCAAAGTGGGTTGAAGTTCTATGCTAGCCAAAAATCCTTCACTTACTAATTCCATTCTCAAATCTTCCATCTCCTTGTGCAGACTTGGTTGCTCCTTCAGGATCATGGAGTTCAAGCGGCACGGCAATCTGCTAAGGGCATCTGCTACCACATTGGCTTTACCAGGGTGATAGTGAATGTTTAGATCATAATCCTTGATTAGCTTAATCCATCTTCTCTGCCTCATATTCAGCTCCTTCTGAGTGAATATATACTTTAGGCTCTTGTGATCCGAATAAATCTCACAACGGTTTCCCATAAGATAATGCCTCCATGTATTCAGGGCTAGAACTACGGATGCTAGTTCAAGATCATGGGTTGGATAATTCGGTTCATGTTCTTTCAGTTTTCGGGACATATAAGATATAACTTTTCCTTCTTGCATTAACACACATCCGAGACCAATCTTGCATGTGTCACAATACACATCAAAGGGCTTCGTAATATCCAGCATGATCAAGATTGGGGCTGAAATCAATCTCCTCTTGAGTTCTTAAAAACTCGCTTCACATTTGTCCGTCCATTCGAACTTCTTATCCTTCTTCAACAATTGGGTCATGGGTCTGGCTATACTTGAGAATCCTTCTACGAACTTGTAGTAGTATCCCGCTAATCCGAGAAATGCACGAACTTGGGTTTGAGTGGTTGGGGCTTGCCAATCTTCAACATCCTTCACCTTTGTAGGGTCAACGGCAATTCCTCCGGCTGATATGATATGTCCGAGGAATCCTACCTCCTGTAACCAGAATTCACATTTGCTAAACTTGGCATACAACTGATGCTCCCTAAGTGTTCCAAGAATGGTCCTTAGATTTAGCTCATGTTCTTCTTCTGATTTGGAATATATCAGAATGTCATCGATGAAAACAACAACAAACTTATCCAGGAGGTCCATAAAAATCTTATTCATGAGGTTCATGAAATAAGCGGGGGCATTGGTTAATCCAAAAGAATGACAGTATACTCATACAGTCCATATCTGGTGGTAAAGGCAGTCTTTGGAATATCCTCTACGCGAATCTTGAGTTGATGATAACCAGTTCTAAGATCAATCTTAGAAAACACTTTGGCACCAGTCAACTGGTCAAACAGGTCTTCTATCTTTGGCAACGGGTACTTGTTCTTGATGGTGACATCATTCAACTTCCAATAATTCGTACACAAATGGTTACCTCCATCCTTCTTGTCCACAAACAGGACAGGTGATCTCCATGGCGACGCACTTGGTTGGATCAATCCTATTTCCAGCATAGCATCTAGTTGCTTCTTCAGCTCCACTAATTCATACGGGTTCATACTATACGGTCTCTGGGCTATGGGTCTGGTTCCATGGACTAGTTCAATGATAAACTCGATATCCCGATCTGGGGGCATACCGGCAAAACATCTGGAAATACATCGGGGTATTCATAGACTATCCGGGCTTAGGCAATGGTTGGTTGGGCTATATTCTTGTTGCACTTGAATTGATGGGGCAAGGTTTCAGATACATGTTCTACTGATATTTCGGCTGTACTGGTCATGGTTATGGCTTTCTTGGCACAGTCGATTAATCCTTTATGTTTGGACATCCAATCCGTTCCTAGTACTACTTCCAAACCTTTAGTTCTGAGTACTATAGATTAGCATAAAAATCTATGCCATGGATTCGGATTGGTACGGCCTTGCAAATTTGTCTAGCTTTGGTGGTTGAAGCAGGTATTTGAACTATCATAACATGCTTCAATTTGGTGGGTTGAATCTTACTAGTGCATGCAAATTCTTCCGTAACAAACGAGTGCGATGCTCTAGAATCAAACAAAACTCTTGCGAGTACTGAGTTAACAGAAAACATACTTAGCATGACATTTGGCGCTTCTTGGGCTTCTTCAGCATGCATGAGAAAGAGACGGCCGTTGCGGTTGATCGAGTTCCCTGGGGCAAACCTTCTTCTAGGCTGAACACGACGCTGCTGCTGAGCTGGGGTATTTGCATTGGGGGCTGCGGCAATCTTCTTGGGGCACTCATTGGAGTAGTGACCTTTGGTTCCACATTCATAACAAGTCACTTGGGACTTGTCCTTTGCTGCAACAGGCACAGCATTGCTTCCAGTCCTTGGGGAAGTGTTGGTGGCGGCATTGTTGTTGTTAAACTTGGGTGGTGCACGGTTGAAATTGTTTGGGTTGCCGCAGTTGTTGTGGTTTACTCCGGGTCTTAGGTTTCCACGGTTGGGATAGGTCGGACGGCTCATCGGGGGTCTGTTGTTTCTTGGGGCAAATCCTGGAGATGGGTTGGGGCGATACTTTGGTGTATGGTGGGTTCCTGGTTGATGCATCATGCGACGCTTGCGGTTCTCATTAGCTTGGTTGATCTTTCCTTCCATCTGAATGGCAGAGTCAACTAAGGCTTCAATATCAATAAATGGGATATTGACTAACATTGTCTGCATCTCATCATGCGGACCATTTAGGAATCTCTCCTTCTTCTTGGCTTCAGTATCTATCTCATCCGGTGCATACCTAGCCAATGACAAAAATTTGTCATGGTACTCAACTATTGTCATCCTCCCTTGCTTCAGTTCTCTGAATTCATCTCTCATCCTCTTGATCAAACCCGGTGGCACAGGGGTTCTGCTGAACTTGACTTTGAACTCTTCCCAAGTCATCATCTGTCCTACAGTCATTGCACGAACGCTGTTCCACCATGCTCTTGCATCTCCGGCCAGGTAGTGGGTTGCAAACAGTACCTTCTCGTTAGCTTCCACTCCTGCAACTTCCAGGTTATTCTCCATGGTTTGCAGCCAATCATCTGCATCTAGGGGCTCTTCAGACTTAGTGAAAACGGGTGGATTGGTGTTCTGGAAATTCTTGAGCTTGGATCCATGGTTGTCCTGGTTTCCATGGCCTTGATTGTTGTTGGCCATCTGAGCTATGTGCTGAAGGGTGGCTAAGTTGGCTTGACATTCGGCTCTTTAGGCTTCGCGGTCAGAGACCAACATTTGCAAGATTTGCAATATCGGGTCCGGGGATGAGCTGCTTCCTCCGCGAGGCATCTAAAGATTGAGATAGATCATGAGAAAAGAGGGAAATTTCTAAGGTTCGGGGGTTTTGTAAAGTTTTTGAAGTTTGACTCGGATTTTTCTAGCAACTTGCTTTTCATTCATTCATTCATAACACATGATACAAAGACACACCACAACAAAGAAAACAGATGGTTTTAAGAACCATTCTGGGAAACTACGATACAGTGGGACCGAATACAACTCACTAACGCTAGTTCTCAAGTGCTACTACTCCTCGGAATCGGTGTCCTCATCATCATCATCTATGAAGGCGAAGTCATCCTCATCGGTGAAGAAGTCCATGGCTTGATCCTCCAGAAAGTCATCATCATCACTGAGATAGGAGTGGGGGTCTCCACCAAGGTCTTCCCCTTCATTCTCCCTCTCCTCTAACTGCATGTCTCTCTCATGGATGGTCTCCTCCAAATCCGTGATCCGGTGGCGAAGACGGGCAATGATGCGCTCCTTCTTGTCGAGCTGACGGCGACGAGACTTGCGATCCTTGACTATCATGGCAATCTTCTGATCCTTCTTGGTGGAGATGGCGTACTTGTGGTTGGTGTAGGCGCGGGCATTGTCTAACTCCTTCTGTTGGTCATACATCATGAAGCTGAGGTGGTCCAATTGAGTCTTCAACTCATGGTGGTATGGGGCCTCCAATGGTTGTCCCATAACCTCACGCCTTGGATAGAACTCAAAGCGGGTACCCTTGATCTGATTGATACTTTGCCCACACAGACGGGCAAGAGCTTCCTGCATTGCCCTGGCAAGTCCATCGAGCCAGTTGTTCTCTCTTAAGGTGAACTAAATTCCCTCTGAGGTGGGGGCTTCAATCTTTCCTCGGAGACTTGCAACAACTAGCCACTACAAATCCTCTCCTTCCTGATCATTGAGCTAAGCTCCTAAGAACTCAGGGTGCGGACGCTCCAGCATCTCTGAAAGCTGGTCCAAGTCACGCTCAAAGATGAGGTCTCCTCCATTCCCCAACTGATAAAACATGCTATACTTCATGTCCATCTATAAGAATATAGGATGAGTAAGTTAGTAGAGTGATCAAGTGTGTCAAATTTTATGTAAGTTTGCAAGAATTTTTTAGGAACATGAATTTTCACGAAAGAGTCTAACTGATAAGGATGAGAATAAGTTTTCATAAGTACTCACTTCCTTAGTTTTAAAACTAAATTTTTGATTCAAGGTCCATTCTAAACTAGTGTCTCCTATGGTCAGGATGGCTATGATACCAACTTGCCAACACCTGGATTTTTAATCCTAGATGCATGTTATGCCATACATCGCAATAATAGGATTACCATTTTTGCGAGACATAACAGATTGTATATCACAGTACATCATCCATTACAAACCATACATAAGGTCTTACAACAAATAAAGGATCTCATGATCCAGTCTTAATACAAATCAAGCAGCGGAATAACGTAATAATAACGGTAGCATGGGCAAAGCTCCATCTTAATGGTCACAGGTAATGCTGACGATGGGAGATGATCCTAGTTGGCTTAACCTTCCTGTTGTCCGTCCTCCTGATACTCCTCTTCATAGTCTGGCCACGGGAATATCTAGGGACAAAGACATGAGTACTCTTTAAGTACTCGCAAACTAATACTAACAAGTGAAGTAGTTTTTGAATAGGTGGTACTAGGCTTTAGGTTGTTTTGCAAAAAGCCAGATTTACCTCTACTAAGTTCAAAAGCAAAGAAAGCTTGTTGAAAGTTTTATAATGCCTAAGTGGAAACTTGCATTTCATATCACAACCCTGTTGTGATCAAGTCAAAGTCATGATTCATTTCACAAGTCATTTTGAAAACATCTGACGACAGAACAGTATGGCCACTCCAACTCTCCATAACCGCGGACACGACTATTCCAATAGTTTGACACTGTGTAGAGATTGTACACTTTCACCACAACATTCGATACATCTGTCAGGAACAATCCTGAATTCACCATACTCAGTATGCGGATAATCAATCTTAACCTTTCAATTACACGCCCTAGTATAGGCACCTCTCCTGTGAGTTTGGCCTCCCAACCATGACCAACTGTCATCTTGGGAACTGCACATGTGGACTATCTTCACAAGGTAGCCTCAGCTCAAACCTTGGCCGCAAAGGAACCCATACTAAGGTATATAAATTTCCAGTCAAGCCCTACCCAAATTTTGGGTATTGTGGTTGTACGGTAAAATTGGAATGGTATCGCATCCAGACAACCATCAGTTTTATAATGGGCTAAGGCTCATGCCTTAACATTTTCATCATCAAAATCATCTGGTGTTCAAGAACACATGTCAAAACATTCGAGTAAAATGACTCATCATTCTAAGGTTTTCATAACCATTTTCACCAAGTATTCCCATCTAAAGTTGATCAAGTTTTATGCTTAGCACTAGCATCTACAAGTGGGGGTAAGTACTAATGAGGGGTGGTAAACAATTGTATCTTATCTAGGTTCAATCTCATGCCTCGGGATGACATCAAGATTTATCTAACTTAGGTCAAGTTTTATGCTATTTATGCTACCTTTAAATAATCTTTCTAAGATCTACAATTTATCAAGTAAGCTTAACTAGAAAGCTTTGATAAATAAATAAAATACTAAGCTTGCAAGTAAAACTAGGATTTGATATAATCCAATTTATCTAACCAAGCATGCTTAATGCATTGAATAGGTTATCTAACTTTCATAGTTGCAAGTGTTAGCTTGCTCAGTTAATAGCTTGCAAGTATTGGCTTGCTAAGATATTAGTATAAGCTTGCCTTGTGCAGAGCAGTGGTTGAAGTTATCCTCAGCTTCTTCCTCATAGTATTCTCCTTCCTCCTTGTATCCTTGGTTGGTACTAGCGTCTATAAATAAATACGAGGTACACAATCACCAAACAATACTTAACTATTTCTATTTATCACACCAAGGTTTTCACTAGATGATATAGGATCATCACAAGCATTACAACCATTAAGGCCAATAGTTTTATTTCCTTTATTTTAGAAAAGTAATTTCTACTCATTTAAAAACTACTTAAGGTTTAATATTCTCCAACTAAAACATGGGATCATGTTGACACATGTCATCACCACATATTTCAGTACATGGGAATGTGATTTAAAGTGGTGTCACAATTTATTAAGGTTTAACCTTTTTATTCTAATTAAATAAAGTGACTAGAAATGCCTATGAGGCCTTCTTTTATTACTTGATCCTTATTTCTGCAAGTAAACCTATATATTTTATATATTCTGAAAGGTATGGTTAAATGTGATTTTTGAGAGTTGGAATCAACTCAAAAGCTTTTATGGTTGAATTTTGAAAAATGTTTGAATGCAGAAAATCTCCTGCCTTGTTATTTTTACTATAGATGATCCACCAATCTAAATGGTTTGAATCCAATGGGCTTGGATTAAGCACTCCAGTACCTTTCTAACAAAATTGGTTTCATGCATTTTGGTTCAGTGAATCGAGCTAGGTTGATTTTTGAATCTAGGTACTAAACTGAGTTTGAAACTAAAAAAATAAACCTAAATTTGAATTACTGGGTCACGCGGGAGGTTAATTGGGCCGGCCCACTATGCAAAGCACGCGCGGGATGGTTAAGTGGCTATCCCCACTCGTCAGTGAGACAGAGGGGTGCGAAGCGGTTGTTGGGGATGTGGACCGCACGATCTAACTCTAATCAAACGACTGTGGTTCATCGTCCACGTCGGGCAACACCAGTGAGACAGAACCCTAGCGCGGCCAGTGGCGGTCGTGGGAGGCTCACCGGGGCTCAGACGATGGTCGGCGATGGGGGCGAACGACGAAGTCGACGACGGTGATCCTCCTGGTACCAGCAGCTCCTCATGCGGCGGCTCCAATCGACGGCGCCCTTCTCCTCCAGCAGCGGCAGACTCCAGTTAAATTCCGGCGATGCGCTACTCGCCTTGCTCCGGGAGTGAGGTGGGGTGCTTCTGAGAGATAGGGAGTGAGATGGTGTGAAGAATTCATGTGGGGGTGGCCTCTATTTATAGTGCCTGAAGGGGAACGACGGGCGCGGGCTGAGCTCGTCATGGTCGTCGTCATAGTGAGCTAAAGGCATGGGCGACGACAGGGGGTGGTGTTGTTCTCCCTGGCGAAGCTCAACGGCATGGCTACGCGGTGTGGGGCGGTGCAAAACGGTCGGAACGTCGCGGCACTCTGGGCGGGTCTGACGGTGGTTTTAATGGCGCACATCGTCTATAGTCCGCGCGGCGATGAACGGGCATGTCCGCGGTGTTGCTGGGGTGCTGGCGATCCTGCTTGCACACGGCGAGGGCGGCGCGCGCTCTTTGGGCGTGTGTCGCGGGTGGAGCTCTAGCGCATTCTCGGCTCGCTCGTAGAGAGGCTTGGCATGCTCGGGCTATGTGGTCCAGGGGCTGGCAGTGCTCGAGGATTGGACAGGGGTGGCGGTGGACGGTGCTTAGTGTCCCAGACATGCTTGCTAGGCTTGGTGCTTCTCCTAGCTTGTTGTCGACATGGGGGTGGCAAGTTAGGCTCGGCATGGTCAACATTGATGGCTATGGCATGCTCACAGTGGTGCTAAAGCTTGTTAATTGAGCTAGATCATCTACTGAGAGTGTAGTGAGAGCTATAGAGGGAACAAGTTAGGCACTGATCACTGCTCACTATAGTGTTTTGTGTTTGTTTGTTTGTTTGCTGATTACAAGGTGTTTGATGAAATGGCCGCAAGAGATTCAAATTTTAATTTTGGATTCAAACTTGGTGGATGGGTTGGTTACATACTACGGAGTCTCTGGTTGGTTGGATTGGTCAAGGTGCACTGGTTTGGTTGGGTTTTGGAAATGTGGGATTTTCACATATGAATGAGATTCAATTTTGAAATGTGATTTGAATCAAGTTGTCAATTGTTTCTGCAAGTTTGAAAGGTGGGATTTGATTCACTTTTACTTGGTCTAGCAAGGGGTGAAAATAAATGGAAAAGTTTCTGTTTGAAATCTTGGACTAGAAACACTCAAAGTGGTCTAATGAGCAAGATTGGCAAAATTGACCATTTGCCTTATTTGATTTGTTTTTTTATTTTCTCTTGATTTGTTTCTGCTTGGAAATATTTTAGATGATGTTGTTTTCATCTTTCAACCATTCCTTGCTATTTAGATCAATCACACAAGTCCATTCATGCAATCATACAATCATCACATACACACATGCATTCATATTGATTTGAATTAACCAAAGTTTTTGTTAACCCTAATTGTGGTGATTGGAATTTGATAATCATTGTTTAATATTTTTGGGATGTTACAAAGAATGGACAAAAGATCAATCTTGGGGATGCCACCCCGGTGTCACCCCAAGAAATATCCAAGAGGTACAAGCGTCAAAGCTTGGGGATGCCCAAGACATCCCCTTCTTCATCAATAAAAAGCTCAGGTCTTTCTAGACACTTCGTTTTTATTGATTCATGCATTGTTGTGTTGCTCTTGGAGCGTCTTATTTTTTGTTTGCTTTGCTTAGTTTTTTTAGTTTGCTTTAATAAAGTAGTTTGGACCCCGTTCTCGTTGTGTTTTTTCAAATAAGTTGATTGGTGTTGGAGAGGAGTAGAAAGTTCTTGCTTGAAAGTGCAAGAGGAGCTTGCATTGACTGTGACTTAGACTTTAGCATGTCATGATAGTTGTTGTTTTTACCTTATGCTTAGTGATTATTGTTGTAGCATGACTTGTTCCAAACATTTGGGATTTCTTAGTGTGCCTTGAAAGAATCATGTGTTGTTTTAGCATAAAAAATCATAGTATTGTGGTATTCTCCTTTGATGCTTTGTTTGGGTTGACTTGGCACATGCTCACACCATGTTATGACGAACAAGTCACCATAGCCTCTATGATCATTTATTCCTTGACTTGTAGTACCACTCTATGCTTTGATTAGTAATGTTTTGTTGCTCTGCATGATTATGGCCATTATTGTTCTCTTAGTTGGTTGCTCCCAGTCTTTTGCTAGACTCCACTTGTATGACTAAGTTCTACTCGTGCTTCCAACTCCCAAGAAACCAAGTTGTTCCAAAGTGTCCACTATAAATTCCTATGCATGGTGTGTTACACCATTCCAAGTATATTCTTGTTTTCAGCTATCTTCCAATTAAAAAGTATTTTGTTATGTGAAAACTTAGTGATTAAAGCTCTCACGAACTTGATGGAACACTATATATTTCTTGCCCCTAATAAACTTGAACCATTGTGTCATCTATGTTGTATATGCTTACACTTATACGTTGGAATTAGCTGTGGCATCCCGCTAAAACCACTACTAGAAAATCGCGTTGATTTTGTGCATTGCATCATCATGACATCATCATACATCTATCTGTCTAAAACTATTTTGCTAAAAGACCTACTTTGTTTTATATATTAATACCCTCCCCCTTTGTTCAAACCAAACCGTCGGTCCAGCCGGATCTTTTATTCATCTAAAACTATTTACAAAATTTATTTGAAATAAAAGAAAACCCTATACTAAAATATCTAATCCTAAAACCACCTAAATCTTTTCTACCTAAACCTAATCTACCCAGCCCCCTCCACATCACCCCGGCCAACCACGGCACGACACGTCACCCTGCCCCAATCCCCATCCAACCAAACACTGCCACCTCACCAGAAATCCCCTCCCTCACACCCACACAGTCACCAACCCCACCCACACACGCAACGCATGCACACCACTCTGCCACGCCCCCACGTCCCGCGGTACACCCCCCACCCCGTCACGTCCCCCCCCCCCCCCGATCCCTGGACCCACCTCCCTCCTGCCCCGCTCCCCTCACGCGACAGGCCACCCCCGCACTCGCCCCGCTCCTCTCTCTCTTCCCCGCTCATCTCTCCTTCCTCTCGCCCTCTCCCCAAACTGCCCCTCGCGCCGGCCTCCGCTCTCCGGCCGCCCCCGTCCCTCCTCGATCCCCACCTCCCCGCGGCGCTCGCCCACCCCTTCCCCGGACCCGCGTCTCTTCTCCCCGCCCCGCCCTGCTTCCTCCTCCTGCGGCGCCCCTCCGACCGCCTCCGCCCTGCGCGGGAAACGCCGCCCGCACCTCCGTCAGGCTCCGAGGCCACCGCCGGTGCGACCCCGCCGCCGGGTACCTCCTCGAGCCCGAGCTCCCCGTCATCGGCCGCTGCCCCAGGTCTCCTCCTCGCCTCCCGCGCGTCCTTGGCCGCCTTCTGAGTCGAGCTGCACCGCCTCCCCTCCTTCTCTCACCGTCGCCTGCCACCCTATCCTGCGAGTTGTGCCCTACCTGCGCATCTCCATGTCGCCTCGCGCCCGCTAGCCTCGCCTCTGCCTCGCAAGCGCGCGCCACCGACGCCTGCAGACATCAGTGACGTCCCTGACGCCCTCCTCGAGCTCACCCTGCTAGTCTTGTTCCGAGTGGCCGCTCAGCGACTCCACGTACGGTGCCCCTGTCCTCCTTTCGGTAACAGACGTATGCCTCTGCTATGCCCTTGTCTGCTAGAGTTTGGAGATGATCTGGTGGTAGTGGCCATCTGGTAATGCTGGAGTGGTGGCTATACTTTTGTACCACCACGAACGGCTACCGTTGCAAAACAGATAAACCATGTCCTCGACCACAACCTGTGGGCAAGTTATTCGAAGACTCTGGGCAGACAAAAACAACAAGTTCGTTGGTTGCAAGATTTACATGGAGCCGAATATTAGTGACACCGACCATATCTCTCGAAGACCACACAATATTTTGACAAGATCTACAACGACACTCGAAGTACAAGACCGATCCGATGCCGACCCAAGTTCTTCCTCCCGGACCCGTCAAGATCTCCGTCACCAAACCCTCGCGGCCTTCCACACGGAACACCGAGAACTCCCCCTGAACGCCAAGGTCGACGACACGGATACGACATGAACTTCCCCTCGGACGCCAAGATCTACCTCTCGGACCCGAAGACCGCGATGATGTTGAACCAAGATCCCCATCGGACAAGATCGTCACCAAGACCGACCCTCCCGAAGATCCGAAACCCTGAGACCAACCCCGAACCCCCCGGAACCCAAGATCGCCGAACCCTAATGTGTGACCCCTTTTCTCGAGCCCTATTTTATAAATGTAATATCAAATTGTTGCATATTAATTCGTTCATGCTTGCATGCATATTCATGTGGGTTTGGGGGCGTTATGCCGATTCACCTAAGTTAAATATGGAGTCTATATGCGGGATATCTTTGTCTTATTCCGGACTTCATTTAAATTGGTGTAGCGAACCAATGCCATGTTTTGTCCTGTTAAGACAACAATTAAATTGCGGGGTATCTAAATAACTTGAACCGTTTAATTAAATGTCGGGACCCCGGTTCCGCTTAATATTGCCTAATTGCATCGCACATTTGCCATGTCATACATCATACATGCATCATGCCCGATCTTTTGCCGTAGTATTAATTAGTGCATCCGGTGTTTCTTCTAGTGTTTTGGTTCTTCGCGGATTAGACCGATGAGTTGATGTGAGTGTCGACCCGATCTTCCGGTGAACCTTCGGCAATGTTTTCAGGCGAGCATCTCCCCCTTTCTACCTATCTTACTTTTATAGTATTTATTCCCTCCTGTTGATCTATTGCTATCTATGTTGCGATGCTCTAGTTTTCGTACCCGGAACATCCCTTGCAGCCTTATATTGCCTTGGACACCTCCTATTACCTGTTGTTTGGTAGATAGTTGGACCTGTGCGTCGTAGTCGCTTGCTCAAGTGCTGTTGCGTGTCGTCAAGTACCACAGTTGTTGGAGTATTGCCGCATGATTAATGTTGGAGATGATCATGGCTTTAATTACTGTTTAACAACTAAAATTGAAGTAGGTAAATGCAGAGGCACAGGTGGGCAATAGATGTTATTTGGTTGTTAACCGTCCACTTGTGTCCCGTAGGACCCCAAGTACTTGATACTTGTTCCTTGAATATTCGCGCTATCCACATCCGGGAGGATTATGGGACCCCCCTGAGCCAGAGCTTGATTCATTCTTATTTCTTGGGGCCACAAACTAGTTTGAGGTTTTATTTACTATCCTGTACTTATGCCATGCTTTACTGCTTTATTTACGATTGTGTGAGGAGCACCTGTACTGTTTAGGATCGGGACACGTTTTCGCGGTATCGACAAGCCCAGTTACACTTTCGGGTTCCCAGTCGTTTACAGCCGTCCACCCAAACCTTGAGTCCGTCTCGGAGTCAGCTAACTTTGTTGCGGGTATACTTAATGGGGTGGCCCCCTGAAATATTTCTGAATCTTGTGATTGCTTTGTCGTGAAGGCCTCGTTGGGTTTTGATTTGGTTTTTCCGAGGTTGATCAAGTGTGTGTTGCTATTTGTGCACCCCTACAGGGTAAAACTTTCTGAAAGCCGTGTCCGCGGTTATGGACGACTTGGAGCACAGTATCTCGATCATAGACAACTATAACTAAAGTAGTGCTATAAATTTGACTTTATAATGACTAGTGATCAGCTTCACTCTAATGGAATGGCTAAATAAAATTGCCAACAATTGCTTGTTTGGGTTGTCGCTTGCTACCATTGTATCTGACTAGTAAGTATTGCAACTATAACGGAATGGCTAAATAAAAGTACCAACAACTGTTGGGTTTGGGATATCTCATGCTAATTGTATCTGACTAGTAAGTGTTGCAACTACAACGGAATGGTTAACTAAAATTGCCCACTGCTTATTATATCAGGATGACTATCTATACCTGACTAGTAATTGCTGCAACGATAACTGAATAACTAAAACTGCCAACTGTGTGAGTTCCTCGGTTGACTTCCTCGTTTGGACTCGAGGGGGAAATACCAGGATGGGTATGTTTGGTGGTAGAATCAGGTTGGTTCCGAATAGGTCTTTCTTACCCCTCTCTGATAGCCGCTAGTTGTTTCGAGTCTCTATAGGTTGTTTAGTGCATGCTGCGCTGCCGCTTCAGTCCACCATACCTATGTAGGCGAGGACCGCCGAATTCTAGCCTCGCCGTGTACTGGCCTCAGTACTGACCGCTCTCTCTTTTTCCTTTGCCCCTTGTCGGCACCCCTTTTGTTTAAGCAGGTTTTAAGATCGACGTCGTTAGCAGGGTTACCCTTCCGGCTAGGCCTGGGCAGGGTTATGGACGCCATTGGTTATTCTTCAGGGCTCTTAGCCCCATTTGCATCTTGTCCGTAGCTGGACGCTCTATCGTTTTCAAGGTGATTTGGATCTTCGTTCTGTATATCTATATTCTTGACTCACGGAGTCGTGTTGTATATATATCTGTTCTGTGGGTCCCATCGAGGACTGTTGTGTAATGTTATTACTTCGTTTTCCACCCGCACGCAAGTGCCTGGTGGGCACCTTTGAATCGTTTCTATGCGGGTTTGGCGGGGAGCGCTGAAACTTACATAGGGCCGATTCTGAGGGTGTTATAGAGTGGTATCAGAGCTCAGCAGTTGCGATACCCCACAAGTCCAGCCTGTAGGATGACCTAGCTAACGGCCGAAGTAGAGTGTCAAAACTATTTTTGAAAAATCGGTTAGATAGTTCTGATTAGGTCTGATTTTACTCCTTACCCCTCTGCTGCTCTCCTCTCACCTCTGCATGTTTTGAATTCCGCTCTCTTCTCTCTCTTCGAGTCCAGGATTTCTCGTGGTTGGGTTCCATCGTACCTTCAGGGTTTCGCTTCCTCCTTTGGTAACGGTGTTGCTACATCTGCTCCTCATGCTATCCGAGGAATCCTTCGTCTGGTGGACTTCTCTTTGTTCCTTCTCGTGCCTTCCGGTGCTTTCCGACGCGACGACATCATCTACGCCAGATCCGATGCAGGGTCTGCATCACTCCTTTGTTTCCGAATCTCGATTGTCGAGATCTTCAGTCTGATTCCGAGAATGGTTGCACGCTTTTCTACTGATTGTGCAGAGTAATAGTTTGGGTGCGTGATGGATTGGCCCCCATGCCGACTACTCACTCTATTCGCTTGTGTACATTGAAGTGGATGAGAATGCATCGGTTCTCTCTTTCTATCGGAGTTAGAGGTGGCCTTATTTGTTGATACCTCTACCTTCGACCTTTTGTTCCCGGAGTGTTCCCTCGACGATCACGGACAACGACCTCTTGTTAGTGGTGTCGCGAGGATCTACACGAAGCGAGAAGATTCAGATCGCCGACCTTCTTCCCGGTACCATGAGGCGGATCTCGAGGGCGAGATCCATTGTTAGTGGTGTTGAATTGTGGCATCCCGCTAAAACCACTACTAGAAAATCGCGTTGATTTTGTGCATTGCATCATCATGACATCATCATACATCTATCGGTCTAAAACTATTTTGCTAAAAGACCTACTTTGTTTTCTATATTAATACCCTCCCCCTTTGTTCAAACCAAACCGTCGGTCCAGCCGGATCTTTTATTCATCTAAAACTATTTACAAAATTTATTTGAAATAAAAGAAAACCCTAGACTAAAATATCTAATCCTAAAACCACCTAAATCTTTTCTACCTAAACCTAATCTACCCAGCCCCCTCCACATCACCCCGGCCAACCACGGCACGACACGTCACCCTGCCCCAATCCCCATCCAACCAAACACTGCCACCTCACCAGAAATCCCCTCCCTCACACCCACACAGTCACCAACCCCACCCACACACGCAACGCACGCACACCACTCTGCCACGCCCCCACGTCCCGCGGTACACCCCCCACCCCGTCACGTCCCCCCCGATCCCTGGACCCACCTCCCTCCTGCCCCGCTCCCCTCACGCGACAGGCCACCCCCGCACTCGCCCCGCTCCTCTCTCTCTTCCCCGCTCATCTCTCCTTCCTCTCGCCCTCTCCCCAAACCGCCCCTCGCGCCGGCCTCCGCTCTCCGGCCGCCCCCGTCCCTCCTTGATCCCCACCTCCCCGCGGCGCTCGCCCACCCCTCCCCCGGACCCGCGTCTCTTCTCCCCGCCCCGCCCTGCTTCCTCCTCCTGCGGCGCCCCTCCGACCGCCTCCGCCCTGCGCGGGAAACGCTGCCCGCACCTCCGTCAGGCTCCGAGGCCACCGCCGGCGCGACCCCGCCGCCGGGTACCTCCTCGAGCCCGAGCTCCCCGTCGCCGGCCGCTGCCCCAGGGCTCCTCCTCGCCTCCCGCGCGTCCTTGGCCGCCTTCCAAGTCGATCTGCACCGCCTCCCCTCCTTCTCTCACCGCCGCCTGCCACCCTATCCTGCGAGCTATGCCCTACCTGCGCATCTCCATGTCGCCTCGCGCCCGCTAGCCTCGCCTCTGCCTCGCAAGCGCGCGCCACCGACGCCTGCAGACATCAGTGACGTCCCTGACGCCCTCCTTGAGCTCACCCTGCTAGTCTTGTTCCGAGTGGCCGCTCAGCGACTCCACGTACGGCGCCCCTGTCCTCCTTTCGGTAACAGACGTATGCCTCTACTATGCCCTTCTCTGCTAGAGTTTGGAGATGATCTGGTGGTAGTGGCCATCTGGTGATGCTGGAGTGGTGGCTATACTTTTGTACCACCACGAACGGCTACCGTTGCAAAACAGATAAACCATGTCCTCGACCACAACCTGTGGGCAAGTTATTCGAAGACTCTGGGCAGACAAAAACAACAAGTTCGTTGGTTGCAAGATTTACATGGAGCCGAATATTAGTGACACCGACCATATCTCTCGAAGACCACACAATATTTTGACAAGATCTACAACGACACTCGAAGTACAAGACCGATCCGATGCCGACCCAAGTTCTTCCTCCCGGACCCGTCAAGATCTCCGTCACCAAACCCTCGCGGCCTTCCACACGGAACACCGAGAACTCCCCCTGAACGCCAAGGTCGACGACACGGATACGACATGAACTTCCCCTCGGACGCCAAGATCTACCTCTCGGACCCGAAGACCGCGATGATGTTGAACCAAGATCCCCATCGGACAAGATCGTCACCAAGACCGACCCTCCCGAAGATCCGAAACCCTGAGACCAACCCCGAATGTAGCATCCCAATTGTCTAACATTTGTAATGCTACTTGGTTTAGTAATATAATGGCTACTTCCTACACATAATTGTTGCATCATCATCATATCATGCTCATGTCATCATGCCACCTTGCATTTGAGCATCATATAAAACCCTGTTGATTTGGTTCTTCTCTCAGCTGCATTGTAAAATTGTATTTGCCTCTTGATATTGTATTTGGTTCTTGATATTGTGTAAATGCCCAAGTTGAGTTGGGGGCATATCTTTTATTGACTCCATCACCTTTTTCTTTGTTACCACCTTATAATTCTACCACCCTAATTACCCATGGGCTTTTATTTTATTTTGGCATTTAATCTAGCCCATGTGGGTTGGGATGGATCTAATTCCTTTTGCTTGACCTTATTCCATATTTGGGAATGCATGGAAATAAATGCCATGGGATTTGATTTTGTTCTCACAAAATCAAATGTGGCATCTACTATTCATGCATGGGCCATGCAAGAACCACCTCATCTAAGTCATTTGGAGTTTATTTGAAATTCTTTGGGTGGATCATCTCTCTTCTCTCCCTTCCCCCTTTGCTTGATCTTGTTTAATTTTACCAAAAAACCCTAAGCCCCCTCTTCTCACCCTCTCCTCCAACTTTTCCTTTTTGCTTGTTTGTGTGGTCTTGCCATACACCTAACCCATGTGCTTGATCATGTGTGTCCTTGATCATGTGCTTGATCACCTCACCCCTCATCTCTCTAGCTCCATGCCACCCCTCTCTCACCTCACCTCTCACCAACCCGAGCCACCCCTAGATTAAAACCCTAACCCGAGGCTACCCTCTCTCTCTCTCGGCCTCCCTCCTCTCTCTAGCCCTCTCCCTGCCACAAGGCCCCACCAGCCCCACCTGACCACCCTGGATACCCCTCTCTCCCAAACCCTAGCTCTAACCTGAGCCCCCCTTTTTCCCCGTTTTGCATAAAGGTGACCACCCCTCCCATGTGCCTCTCCCCTCTCCCCTTATCACCTCCACCACCCCAGTTACCCAGCACTCCAGATCCCATCTGGGAGTACCCTGACCCCTCTCCATCCTCCCTTCTTCCTCCCCTCCCCACCATGACCACACCATGCCCCAAAAACCCTAGCCTCGGCCATCTCTCCCTCTAGCCGTTCTGGAGCGCGCCGAGCTGAGCCAGGAGCACCAGGGCCTCCCTCTGCTTCCTCTTCGACGCCCAGGACGCGGGGCCGCCGCTGGACTTCGCCGGAGCCGCCTGACGCCTCCGTGCACCGCCAAGACCAGGAGCTCCAGAGCCCCAGCTACGCGCCCGATCGTGACCACCCCGGGCTCCTCCGACCACACCGTCGAACTCCCGGTGAGCAACCAAACCCCCTAGACATGGTCCCCTCCCCTCTCGTGCACCGTAGCGCCACCGCCCGGCGTCGAGCACCCTGCGTGCGCGCGCGCCGCCGCAGTCACGCCAGCGCGCGCGTCGGATGCGTATGCAGCCGCCGAGCTCCCTCTGTTTCTCGCTGTGCCCCACGTGCTGTAGCCTTCCTCTGGAGAAACCCCAAACACAAGAGTTGTAGCCCGATGTCCCCTCTGCATTTTTCGTTTCTACGGCCCGGCGAGACTCGCCGCCGTTTGGTCGCCATCGTCGCCGGAAGACGGCCGGAGCCGCAGCCGTCAGAGCTGCGCCCGTCAGCGCGCAGCGATAGCCGCTGTCCGTTTTGCGCAGAGAACCCTGGAGTTTTTCCCGCCTAAACCCGCAGTCCCACCGACCCCACCTGGCAGCCGCCCGTCCCATCTTGCAAATAGGCCCCCGCAGATCTGAACCTCGCAGCCCGCAGCCCCCTGGATTGCCCACGTGTCGCCCACTGGATGGCCGCGCGCGTGTGTGGCCCTGCTAGGTCCCTGGGCCCGCTTGTCATTCACGCGGGCTAGGCAGAGCCCCGGTGTGAAAAGTTTTGTGCGCGCGTGTCGACCCAGTCAGCATCGACCCCACCTGTCACTGGCTGGGGGTAGAATCTGGCTGAGTACCAAAAGTCCTGGAGCCTTTCTATTTCAAATTCAAATCTTTTCAAATTCAAATTCAATTTCAAATCTGTTTAAACATGAATCAATTCATAACTTTCAAATGGTTTAGAATTTGAATTCAAACTTAATATGAAAAATGTTTTATTTTTGAATGTTAATTCAAATCTTCAATCAAATATTTTCAGAATTAATTTAAATAGTCAACCTTTGACTTTGACCCTATTTAATAACTTTGACTTTTAAATAAATTTAAATTCATAATTCCAAATAATACAAATAATATATGTTTTTGAATCAGAAAAATGTGAGGATTTCAAATATGCCATCCAAAATATATTTTGGGCACTTAAAATTTCAAGTTGAATTAAATTACAATAAAATGCCCTTCACCTTAATTAATTAATAACTTTTGATTTATAACTCCAAATTTAACAAATGATATGTCTAAAATGATCAGCTCGACGAGACCTTTCTGTTTATGCAGTCCATGTTCTGTTTTGCAGCATGCATCATATAAATAAAATGTATACAGCAACTTATTTAAATATAAAATGTGACTAAAACTCCATAAAATGCCTTATTCTTGTACCCCACACCTCACCCATGCCATGCTACATTATTGCCATGCAAATTGTGCATCATTCATCATGGCATGATTGTTTGCTTGTCGCATCTTATTCATATGCTTGTGCACTCTATTTATGTTGGCCCTTGTTTGTTTGGTTCTTCTTCGAATAGACGCTGAGCAGGGGATATATCAAGAAACCCAGGAGCACTACCCAGATCCTTCTCTCGCTTCAACTGAGCTGCCAGGCAAGCACTACCACATGCTTGCATACGTATAGTACCTATTGCCTCTATCTTATTCTTGCATCATTGAGTCGCGATTGCATTAAACTGAATCCCAAGTATTGCATAGCCTTTACTTTTAAAACCCACCAAGCTTGTTCCTCCATCCCATGAGCCATTACTACAGGAGTTGTTTGAGCCATGCGAGTCGTAGCACAGCATGTGTAGGGTATGTGAGTGTCTGATGGATAACGAGGTACCTAAACAACTTAACCTGAGTAGTAATGGGATAACTAATGAAAGTGGCACCGGTGAGCAATATCTGCTATTTGGTTTTTCCTGCTCACTTGTGTCCCGTAGGACCCCGAGTACTTGATTCCTGTTACTTGATTATTCGCACTATCCACATCTGGGAGGCTTATGGGACCCCCCTGAGCGAGAGCTTGATTCATTCTTATTTCTTGGGGCCACAAACTAGTTTGAGGTTTTATTTTACTATCCTGTACTTATGCCATGCTTTACTGCTTTATTACGATTGTGCGAGGAGCACCTGTACTGTTTAGGTAAGCGGAGTGTTTTCGCGGTATCGACAAGCCCAGTTTTGGGTTCCCAGTCGTTTACAGCCATTGACGCAAACCTTGAGTCCGTCTCGGAGTCAGCTAACTTCGTTGTGGGTGTACTCAATGGGGTGGCCCCCTGAAATATTTCTGAATCCTGTGATTGCTTTGTCGTGAATGCCTCGTTGGGTTTTGATTTGGTTTTTCTGAGGTTGATCGAGTGTGTGTTGCTATTTGTGCACCCCTGCAGGGTAAAACTTTCTAAAAGCCGTGTCCGCGGTTATGGACGACTTGGAGCACAGTTTCTCGATCATAGACAAGCATAACTAAAGTACCGCTTTAATTTGACTAAGTAACTGACTAGTAAATAGTGCAACACTCATGGAGATGGTTAATAAAATTGCCAACGGATGGGGGGTTGTTCGTCCGCTTCCTCGTTGGTAAGCGAGGAGGAGGATGGATCTGATGATATTACTGCTATAATTATTGTCATTTAATTCACGGACATCCGTCTATCTTTGGTTAGGCGGATGGTTAGCGAGTATCTATAGAATTGTTAGGGTTTATCTTTTGCTGCAATTGCGTCACCCCAGGTTGTGTCCCCTTTAGAGGCATAAAGACTTGCTGAGTACCCCTAGGGTCTCACACGATAAATTGTTTGATTCAGCTGAACAGGTAAACTCGCAAGATGGATACTGGGTGGAGGAGGCGGACGATGTGGGCAACGATCGTTCGGTGTAGAGATTCCGGGAACGGGGATCCGTGAGATCTGTGGGCGGGATGTGCTTATTTATGGGGCATCTTATGCCGATTTACTTCTTATCCCTACTCGGACCTTGTTTGCCGCTTCCGCCTGATACTCTGATGTTTAATGTATGAGGAGATATCCTAAACTATTATATCTATCTAGGACATTTGAATCTTGCCGTATGGCGTTGCTATATTTCCTTTCTTTTTAGATGGAATGGCTCTGATGTACTGTTGTATGGTGGCTTGCATACATACTCATTTGTGTATGTAGTTGATCCCTTCGCCTGCCGATTACGCCGCCCGTTCTTGTCTCGATGTTTGGAAATGGTTGGGACGGCCGAAAGGTCTACCTGTGAGTGGCATTTGGGCCCCACCGTACTATTTCAACCATTTCCGCTCATCCAGACTTGCAACTAGGAGCGTAATTCACCGAGGTAGTTACAATTGGTATCAGAGCCATCCCGCCCTTCAGGGTCTTAGCCAAATGGTCGTTGTCAGTCTAGCAAATATTTTGGTAGTTATGTATACTAGGGAAAAACAAACCGTGAGAGTAGGACTGCTTCCACTTTTCTTCTTACCCACCCACCCACCTTTTTCTGGTAAGGAAGTGTAACGTTTTCAATCCTCTTCTTAAAGTTCAAACTAGGATTCACGTGTTCTGGGTTTCCGTAGTACCATAGGTTGTGTGTGTGTGTGTGCGTGTAATTCTTTGTCTATCTGTTGCATCCAAGTTGTTATCACAATCGGCCTTTTGGTTATCAACTGTTGGTACATTCCATACCGACAGGCTTTTGCAAACCGACGCGATCTATCTGATTCGTTGTATACCGCCGCGATATGTCTTACTCTTTGTTATCCGACGTTATCTTGTTTGGGGTGTTCGTTTCCGTAGTTACCAATCTTTAGGTTCGTCGTGAGAAGAAGGGGTTAGGATATGTGTTCTACTTATTCATGTGCGGAGTAATGATTTGAGTGCGGGATGGAGTCGCGACCATACCACTACTCTTATCATTCGCTTTTGTATATTGAATTGGTAGAGTCACTAATCTTGATTCGTTAAGTGATTTTGCGCATCTATTGGTATTTTGATGCCGAAATTTGCGGAAAATTTTTCTTTGATATATCTGTGTACCACACTCCTTTTCAGTCGTGTGCGATATGCTTAATATCTTCTAGGTGCTTTGAACTTTGTTGATATTTTAATATCATCTTAGTAAATTGTATCCTTTAATCTTGGTTAATTCCATCTTGGTACTATTTTGGATTATTATTATTCTCCATTATAGTACTGACTTGTGTTTGATATCAATAACAGGATGGCTCCACCACGCTGTTCTGATGAGGACATACCACCTGAACTGGGGTCCGCATTGTCAAACATAGCCAATGCCTTGGCAGCAATGCAGCAGAACCAGCAGCGTCTTGAGGAAAGTGTTCGGAGGAATGAGTTTGCTCCGCTACCTCCACCTCCCAAGCGAGGAGACATCAAAAGCTTCCTGAAGTTCAACCCACGCCAATTTGATGTTTCTGATCAACCACTTGATGCTGATGATTGGCTGCGTGAGATGTCAAGGCTACTGGAGACTGCTGATGTTCCTGAGCAAGAATGGGTAAAATGTGCTACTCACCTTCTGAAGGGAGATGCAGCTCTCTGGTGGGAGAATTACCTGAGGGCAAACTGCATTGGTTTTCAGCCTACTTGGGAACAGTTCACTGGAGCCTTCAAAGAGCAGTATCTGTCAGAAATTGTCATGGAAAGGATGAAGGAAGTGTTTCTCAACCTCAAGCAGGGAAATGACAATGTCAATACCTACATCAGGAACTTCATGAACCTTTCTCGTTATGGTGGCGACGAGATCTCTGATGACAAGAAGAAGCAAAAGAGGTTCCGGCAAGGGCTCAATGCATCGATTAAATATGCAATCACACATGCAAGGCCGGCGTCTTTTCTGGAACTTCAGCATACAGCTCTGCAGGAGGAAGCAAGTAGACAAGTGTTTGAGGAGTCAAAGAAACACAACCGTGATGCACCAAGCTCTTCATCTATGTCAGCTCCCACTAAGCGTCGTGTCTGGGTTCCTAACACCCCACCGTCACTCCCGGCTCCACCAAGACCTGCAAGCTACGCGGCAAGGCCACCAAACTTTCTCACTGCTGCTCCCAGGGGCTACAACCACCACTACCCTGGAGCGCCTGGCGGAGTCCCTGGCTACGTTGCTCCACGTCCACCTGGTGCTTGTTTCACGTGTGGAGACTCTGGGCATCAAAGATGGAACTGTCCGATGAAGAACAAAGCTCTTCCTCCACCCCCTCCAAGATCTGCGGCAAGCTCTCCTTTGGTTCGTGCACCACCACCTCCGGCTCTCAACATCAACACCAAGCCCGGGTCTACTGTTGCTCGTGCCAACTGTGTCAACGCCGCTCAAGCTGAGCATGCACCTGGAGTTGTGATGGGTATGCTATCCGTTAACTCAGTCCCTGCACGAGTTTTGTTTGATTCTGGTGCATCGCATTCGTTTGTTTCTCACAAGTTTGCAAATGAAAATGAGTTAGCTATGGATCCTCTCCTTAAGCGGTTAATGGTCCTTTCTCCTGGAGCAATAATGGCAGCTGCTAAAATCAGCCATGGCAATCAAATTGAGATAGGTGGCTCTTCGTTCTCGGCATCCTTAATTGTTCTGGGCAATTCTGACATTGATGTCATCTTGGGCATGGATTGGTTGACAGCAAATGCAGCTGTGATTGATTGTGCTGAACGCTCGGTTTCTCTGAAGATTCCTGAAGGCCATATAGTCTTTTCTCCAAGTCTGACTCCTGCTATCCAGCTTTTCTCTTTGGCGGCTCTGAATGATGATGCTATGGAAGCTATTCAGAGTGTTCCGGTGGTTTGTCAGTTCCCAGATGTCTTTCCCGAAGAGTTGCCAGGTATGCCTCCGGATCGTGAGGTTGAGTTTGTAATTGAGCTTGAACCTGGAACGGCTCCTATCTCCAAGCGGCCTTATAAAATGGGTCCTGCTGAGTTGGCTGAACTCAAACGACAACTTGATGAACAAGAGAAGTTGGGTTTCATTCAACACAGTACTTCTTCTTGGGGTAGCCCAACAATCTTTGTGAAGAAGCGGGACAGGACTGATAGACTTTGTGTTGACTATCGGGCTCTCAATGCTAAAACCAACAAGAACAAATATCCCCTTCCGCGGATTAATGATCTCTTCGATCAGCTAGCTGGAGCTGTGGTGTTCTCTAAGCTTGACTTGAGAAGTGGTTATCACCAAATCAAGATTCGCAAAGAAGATGTTCCTAAAACAGCTTTCACCACCCGTTATGGCCTGTATGAGTACACGGTCATGTCTTTCGGTCTCACCAACGCACCTGCTACCTTCTCGAGGCTTATGAACTCGGTTTTCATGTAGTATCTTGATAAGTTCGTTGTGGTCTATCTAGATGACATCTTAGTCTATTCTAAGTCAAAGGAAGAGCATGAAGAACACCTTCGGTGTGTCCTAAACAAGCTTCGTGAGAACCGCTTGTATGCAAAGTTCTCAAAGTGTGAGTTTTGGCTGCCTCAAGTAACCTATCTTGGTCACGTCATCTCTGCCAAGGGCATTGCAGTCAACCCGGAAACTGTAAAGACAATTGTTGAATGGCTTCCTCCTGTTAATGTCAAAGAAGTGCGGAGTTTCCTTGGTTTGGCTAGTTATTGCCGTCGCTTCGTTCAGAACTTTTCAAAGATAGCGAAGCCTCTTACCGATCTCCTCAAGAAAGGCAAGAAATACCTTTGGACTCCTGCATGTCAAGCAAGCTTTGAGACACTCAAAGATAAGCTCACTTCCACACCAGTCTTGGTTCCTCCAGATACATCTAAGCCTTTCCAGATATTCTGTGACGCCTCTTTGCAAGGATTGGGTGCGGTCCTTATGCAAGAAAAACAAGTTGTTGCTTATGCCTCTCGACAGTTGAAGACGCATGAGATCAACTATCCTACACATGACCTCGAGCTCGCAGCAGTTGTCTTTGCTTTGAAACTATGGAGGCATTACTTGCTGGGCAACCGTTGTGAAATCTTTTCTGATCACAAGAGTCTGAAGTATATCTTCACTCAGCCTGATCTCAACCTTCGGCAGAGGAGATGGATTGAAGCAATCAATGATTTTGATTTGACCATCAACTACACTCCGGGCAAAGCTAATGTCATGGCCGATGCTCTCAGCCGCAAAGCTTATGTCAACAACCTCATGATGGAAGAACAACAGCCTCTCTTGTGCGAGGAATTCCGTCAGCTCAACCTGGAAATTGTGGAACAAGGGCATCTCCTGAACCTTCTGGCTACTCCTCTCTTGGAAGAAAAGGTTCGCTCTCGTCAGCTTGGTGATCCGCACACCAAAAAGATCATCTCCAAACTTCAGCTTCCGAAGTATGAGTCCTTCCACGTCGATGATCAAGGCACGCTTTTCTTTGAACACCGGATGTTTGTTCCGAACTACCCGGGTTTGAGGGAGCAAGTTCTCAAGGAGGCGCATGAATCTGTTCTTTCTATCCACCCTGGCAGCACAAAGATGTACATGGACTTGAAAACACAATATTGGTGGCCGGGTTTGAAACGATATTGTGCCAAGTATGTCTCGGAGTGTGATGTCTGCCGCAGAGTGAAAGCTATCCATCAGAAACCTTTCGGTCTTCTACAGCCATTGAAACCCCCGGAATGGAAATGGGAGAAAGTAGAGATGGATTTCATCACTGGTTTTCCAAGGTCGCAGAAGGGCAACAATGCAATCTTTGTTGTCATTGACAGGCTTTCTAAAGTGGCTCACTTCTTCCCCGTCAAGGAAACAATCTCTGGAATTCAGTTGGCTGAGCTCTATATCAACATAATTGTCTCTCTGTATGGGGTTCCGCTCGAGAGTTCAGACCGTGGGAGCATCTTCACTTCCAAGTTCTGGGAAAGTTTCCAAAATGCTTTGGGAACAAAATTGAACTTCAGCACAGCTTACCACCCTCAGTCGCAAGGACAAGTTGAAAGGATCAATCAGATTCTGGAGGATATGCTTCGTGCTTGCGTCATCTCTTTTGGCATGAAGTGGGAGGAATGTCTTCCTTATGCTGAATTCTCTTACAACAACAGCTTCCAGAAGAGTCTAAAGATGGCACCATTTGAGGCTCTCTATGGCCGCAAATGCAGAACTCCGATTGGTTGGTCGGGTGCAGGAGAAAGAATTTGGTTTGGCCCTGACATTGTAACTCAAGCGGGGGAGAAGGTGCATATCATTCTTGAAAATCTGAAGATTGCTCAAAGTCGCCAGAAGAGCAATTATGACAGGAAGCACACGGACATGGTGTATGTCCCTGGTGATCTCGTTTACCTTCGTGTCACTCCCATGAAAGGCACGCACCGTTTTGGTATCAAAGGAAAGCTGGCTCCTAGATACATCGGTCCTTTCAAAATTCGTGGAAGAAGAGGAGAAGTTGCTTATGCTCTTGAGCTCCCGGAAAAACTCAAGGTCCATGATGTTTTCCACATCTCTCAACTCAAGAAGTGCTTCAAGGATCCCGGCAGGACCGTGGATCATGAGCTTATCAATCTCCAAGAAGACCTGTCTTATCAAGAACACCCCACAAAAATCCTGGAAGTCGCAGAAAGAAGGACTCGCAACAAGTCCATCAAGTTCTGCAAGGTGCAGTGGTCGCACCATTCCGTTGATGAAGCCACTTGGGAGCGTGAAGATGAACTCCGTGCCAACTATCCTACCCTCTTTGAGTCTTCTTCTTCTTCCTAGAATCTCGGGGCGAGATTCCTGTTTAGTGGGGGAGAGTTGTATCATCCCAATTGTCTAACATTTGTAATGCTACTTGGTTTAGTAATATAATGGCTACTTCCTACACATAATTGTTGCATCATCATCATATCATGCTCATGTCATCATGCCACCTTGCATTTGAGCATCATATAAAACCCTGTTGATTTGGTTCTTCTCTCAGCTGCATTGTAAAATTGTATTTGCCTCTTGATATTGTATTTGGTTCTTGATATTGTGTAAATGCCCAAGTTGAGTTGGGGGCATATCTTTTATTGACTCCATCACCTTTTTCTTTGTTACCACCTTATAATTCTACCACCCTAATTACCCATGGGCTTTTATTTTATTTTGGCATTTAATCTAGCCCATGTGGGTTGGGATGGATCTAATTCCTTTTGCTTGACCTTATTCCATATTTGGGAATGCATGGAAATAAATGCCATGGGATTTGATTTTGTTCTCACAAAATCAAATGTGGCATCTACTATTCATGCATGGGCCATGCAAGAACCACCTCATCTAAGTCATTTGGAGTTTATTTGAAATTCTTTGGGTGGATCATCTCTCTTCTCTCCCTTCCCCCTTTGCTTGATCTTGTTTAATTTTACCAAAAAACCCTAAGCCCCCTCTTCTCACCCTCTCCTCCAACTTTTCCTTTTTGCTTATTTGTGTGGTCTTGCCATACACCTAACCCATGTGCTTGATCATGTGTGTCCTTGATCATGTGCTTGATCACCTCACCCCTCATCTCTCTAGCTCCATGCCACCCCTCTCTCACCTCACCTCTCACCAACCCGAGCCACCCCTAGATTAAAACCCTAACCCGAGGCTACCCTCTCTCTCTCTCGGCCTCCCTCCTCTCTCTAGCCCTCTCCCTGCCACAAGGCCCCACCAGCCCCACCTGACCACCCTGGATACCCCTCTCTCCCAAACCCTAGCTCTAACCTGAGCCCCCCTTTTTCCCCGTTTTGCATAAAGGTGACCACCCCTCCCATGTGCCTCTCCCCTCTCCCCTTATCACCTCCACCACCCCAGTTACCCAGCACTCCAGATCCCATCTGGGAGTACCCTGACCCCTCTCCATCCTCCCTTCTTCCTCCCCTCCCCACCATGACCACACCATGCCCCAAAAACCCTAGCCTCGGCCATCTCTCCCTCTAGCCGTTCTGGAGCGCGCCGAGCTGAGCCAGGAGCACCAGGGCCTCCCTCTGCTTCCTCTTCGACGCCCAGGACGCGGGGCCGCCGCTGGACTTCGCCGGAGCCGCCTGACGCCTCTGTGCACCGCCAAGACCAGGAGCTCCAGAGCCCCAGCTACGCGCCCGATCGTGACCACCCCGGGCTCCTCCGACCACACCGTCGAACTCCCGGTGAGCAACCAAACCCCCTAGACATGGTCCCCTCCCCTCTCGTGCACCGTAGCGCCACCGCCCGGCGTCGAGCACCCTGCGTGCGCGAGCGCCGCCGCAGTCACGCCAGCGCGCGCGTCGGATGCGTATGCAGCCGCCGAGCTCCCTCTGTTTCTCGCTGTGCCCCGCGTGTTGTAGCCTTCCTCTGGAGAAACCCCAAACACAAGAGTTGTAGCCCGATGTCCCCTCTGCATTTTTCGTTTCTACGGCCCGGCGAGACTCGCCGCCGTTTGGTCGCCATCGTCGCCGGAAGACGGCCGGAGCCGCAGCCGTCAGAGCTGCGCCCGTCAGCGCGCAGCGATAGCCGTTGTCCGTTTTGCGCAGAGAACCCTGGAGTTTTTCCCGCCTAAACCCGCAGTCCCACCGACCCCACCTGGCAGCCGCCCGTCCCATCTTGCAAATAGGCCCCCGCAGATCTGAACCTCGCAGCCCGCAGCCCCCTGGATTGCCCACGTGTCGCCCACCGGATGGCCGCGCGCGTGTGTGGCCCTGCTAGGTCCCTGGGCCCGCTTGTCATTCACGCGGGCTAGGCAGAGCCCCGGTGTGAAAAGTTTTGTGCGCGCGTGTCGACCCAGTCAGCATCGACCCCACCTGTCACTGGCTGGGGGTAGAATCTGGCTGAGTACCAAAAGTCCTGGAGCCTTTCTATTTCAAATTCAAATCTTTTCAAATTCAAATTCAATTTCAAATCTGTTTAAACATGAATCAATTCATAACTTTCAAATGGTTTAGAATTTGAATTCAAACTTAATATGAAAAATGTTTTATTTTTGAATGTTAATTCAAATCTTTAATCAAATATTTTCAGAATTAATTTAAATAGTCAACCTTTGACTTTGACCCTATTTAATAACTTTGACTTTTAAATAAATTTAAATTCATAATTCCAAATAATACAAATAATATATGTTTTTGAATCAGAAAAATGTGAGGATTTCAAATATGCCATCCAAAATATATTTTGGGCACTTAAAATTTCAAGTTGAATTAAATTACAATAAAATGCCCTTCACCTTAATTAATTAATAACTTTTGATTTATAACTCCAAATTTAACAAATGATATGTCTAAAATGATCAGCTCGACGAGACCTTTCTGTTTATGCAGTCCATGTTCTGTTTTGCAGCATGCATCATATAAATAAAATGTATACAGCAACTTATTTAAGTATAAAATGTGACTAAAACTCCATAAAATGCCTTATTCTTGTACCCCACACCTCACCCGTGCCATGCTACATTATTGCCATGCAAATTGTGCATCATTCATCATGGCATGATTGTTTGCTTGTCGCATATTATTCATATGCTTGTGCACTCTATTTATGTTGGCCCTTGTTTGTTTGGTTCTTCTTCGAATAGACACTGAGCAGGGGATATATCAAGAAACCCAGGAGCACTACCCAGATCCTTCTCTCGCTTCAACTGAGCTGCCAGGCAAGCACTACCACATGCTTGCATACGTATAGTACCTATTGCCTCTATCTTATTCTTGCATCATTGAGTCGCGATTGCATTAAACTGAATCCCAAGTATTGCATAGCCTTTACTTTTAAAACCCACCAAGCTTGTTCCTCCATCCCATGAGCAATTACTACAGGAGTTGTTTGAGCCATGCGAGTCGTAGCACAGCATGTGTAGGGTATGTGAGTGTCTGATGGATAACGAGGTACCTAAACAACTTAACCTGAGTAGTAATGGGATAACTAATGAAAGTGGCACCGGTGAGCAATATCTGCTATTTGGTTTTTCCTGCTCATTTGTGTCCCGTAGGACCCCGAGTACTTGATTCCTGTTCCTTGATTATTCGCGCTATCCACATCTGGGAGGCTTATGGGACCCCCCTGAGCCAGAGCTTGATTCATTCTTATTTCTTGGGGCCACAAACTAGTTTGAGGTTTTATTTTACTATCCTGTACTTATGCCATGCTTTACTGCTTTATTACGATTGTGCGAGGAGCACCTGTACTGTTTAGGTAAGCGGAGTGTTTTCGCGGTATCGACAAGCCCAGTTTTGGGTTCCCAGTCGTTTACAGCCATTGACGCAAACCTTGAGTCCGTCTCGGAGTCAGCTAACTTCGTTGTGGGTGTACTCAATGGGGTGGCCCCCTGAAATATTTCTGAATCCTGTGATTGCTTTGTCGTGAATGCCTCGTTGGGTTTTGATTTGGTTTTTCCGAGGTTGATCGAGTGTGTGTTGCTATTTGTGCACCCCTGCAGGGTAAAACTTTCTGAAAGCCGTGTCCGCGGTTATGGACGACTTGGAGCACAGTTTCTCGATCATAGACAAGCATAACTAAAGTACCGCTTTAATTTGACTAAGTAACTGACTAGTAAATAGTGCAACACTCATGGAATGGTTAATAAAATTGCCAACGGATGGGGGGTTGTTCGTCCGCTTCCTCGTTGGTAAGCGAGGAGGAGGATGGATCTGATGATATTACTGCTATAATTATTGTCATTTAATTCACGGACATCCGTCTATCTTTGGTTAGGCGGATGGTTAGAGAGTATCTATAGAATTGTTAGGGTTTATCTTTTGCTGCAATTGCGTCACCCTAGGTTGTGTCCCCTTTAGAGGCATAAAGACTTGATGAGTACCCCTAGGGTCTCACACGATAAATTGTTTGATTCAGCTGAACAGGTAAACTCGCAAGATGGATACTAGGTGGAGGAGGCGGACGATGTGGGCAACGATCGTTCGGTGTAGAGATTCCGGGAACGGGGATCCGTGAGATCTGTGGGCGGGATGTGCTTATTTATGGGGCATCTTATGCCGATTTGCTTCTTATCCGTACTCGGACCTTGTTTGCCGCTTCCGCCTGATACTCTGATGTTTAATGTATGAGGAGATATCCTAAACTATTATATCTATCTAGGACATTTGAATCTTGCCGTATGGCGTTGCTATATTTCCTTTCTTTTTAGATGGAATGGCTCTGATGTACTGTTGTATGGTGGCTTGCATACATACTCATTTGTGTATGTAGTTGATCCCTTCGCCTGCCGATTACGCCGCCCGTTCTTGTCTCGATGTTTGGAAATGGTTGGGACGGCCGAAAGGTCTACCTGTGAGTGGAATTTGGGCCCCACCGTACTATTTCAACCATTTCCGCTCATCCAGACTTGCAACTAGGAGCGTAATTCACCGAGGTAGTTACACCGAACCCCCCGGAACCCAAGATCGCCGAACCCTAATGTGTGACCCCTTTTCTCGAGCCCTATTATATAAATGTAATATCAAATTGTTGCATATTAATTCGTTCATGCTTGCATGCATATTCATGTGGGTTTGGGGGCGTTATGCCGATTCACCTAAGTTAAATATGGAGTCTATATGCGGGATATCTTTGTCTTATTCCGGACTTCATTTAAATTGGTGTAGCAAACCGATGTCATGTTTTGTCCTGTTAAGACAACAATTAAATTGTGGGGTATCTAAATAACTTGAACCGTTTAATTAAATGTCGGGACCCCGGTTCCGCTTAATATTGCCTAATTGCATCGCACATTTGCCATGTCATACATCATACATGCATCATGCCCGATCTTTTGCCGTAGTATTAATTAGTGCATCCGGTGTTTCTTCTAGTGTTTTGGTTCTTCGCGGATTAGACCGATGAGTTGATGCGAGTGTCGACCCGATCTTCCGGTGAACCTTCGGCAATGTTTTCAGGCGAGCATCTCCCCCTTTCTACCTATCTTACTTTTATAGTATTTATTCCCTCCTGTTGATCTATTGCTATCTGTGTTGCGATGCTCTAGTTTTCGTACCCGGAACATCCCTTGCAGCCTTATATTGCCTTGGACACATCCTATTACCTGTTGTTTGGTAGATAGTTGGACCTGTGCGTCGTAGTCGCTTGCTCAAGTGCTGTTGCGTGTCGTCAAGTACCACAGTTGTTGGAGTATTGCCGCATGATTAATGTTGGAGATGATCATGGCTTTAATTACTGTTTAACAACTAAAATTGAAGTAGGTAAATGCAGAGGCACAGGTGGGCAATAGATGTTATTTGGTTGTTAACCGTCCACTTGTGTCCCGTAGGACCCCGAGTACTTGATACCTGTTCCTTGAATATTCGCGCTATCCACATCCGGGAGGATTATGGGACCCCCCTGAGCCAGAGCTTGATTCATTCTTATTTCTTGGGGCCACAAACTAGTTTGAGGTTTTATTTACTATCCTGTACTTATGCCATGCTTTACTGCTTTATTTACGATTGTGCGAGGAGCACCTGTACTGTTTAGGATCGGGACACGTTTTCGCGGTATCGACAAGCCCAGTCACACTTTCGGGTTCCCAGTCGTTTACAGCCATCCACCCAAACCTTGAGTCCGTCTTGGAGTCAGCTAACTTTGTTGCGGGTATACTTAATGGGGTGACCCCCTGAAATATTTCTGAATCTTGTGATTGCTTTGTCGTGAAGGCCTCGTTGGGTTTTGATTTGGTTTTTCCGAGGTTGATCGAGTGTGTGTTGCTATTTGTGCACCCCTGCAGGGTAAAACTTTCTGAAAGCCGTGTCCGCGGTTATGGACAACTTGGAGCACAGTATCTCGATCATAGACAACTATAACTAAAGTAGTGCTATAAATTTGACTTTATAATGACTAGTGATCAGCTTCACTCTAATGGAATGGCTAAATAAAATTGCCAACAATTGCTTGTTTGGGTTGTCGCTTGCTACCATTGTATCTGACTAGTAAGTATTGCAACTATAACGGAATGGCTAAATAAAAGTACCAACAACTGTTGGGTTTGGGATATCTCATGCTAATTGTATCTGACTAGTAAGTGTTGCAACTACAACGGAATGGTTAACTAAAATTGCCCACTGCTTATTATATCAGGATGACTATCTATACCTGACTAGTAATTGTTGCAACGATAACTGAATAACTAAAACTGCCAACTGTGTGAGTTCCTCGGTTGACTTCCTCGTTTGGACTCGAGGGGGAAATACCAGGATGGGTATGTTTGGTGGTAGAATCAGGTTGGTTTCGAATAGGTCTTTCTTACCCCTCTCTGATAGCCGCTAGTTGTTTCGAGTCTCTATAGGTTGTTTAGTGCATGCTGCGCTGCCGCTTCAGTCCACCATACCTATGTAGGCGAGGACCGCCGAATTCTAGCCTCGCCGTGTACTGGCCTCAGTACTGACCGCTCTCTCTTTTTCCTTTGCCCCTTGTCGGCACCCCTTTTGTTTAAGCAGGTTTTAAGATCGACGTCGTTAGCAGGGTTACCCTTCCGGCTTGGCCTGGGCAGGGTTATGGACGCCATTGGTTATTCTTCAGGGCTCTTAGCCCCATTTGCATCTTGTCCGTAGCTGGACGCTCTATCGTTTTCAAGGTGATTTGGATCTTCGTTCTGTATATCTATATTCTTGACTCACGGAGTCGTGTTGTATATATATCTGTTCTGTGGGTCCCATCGAGGACTATTGTGTAATGTTATTACTTCGTTTTCCACCCGCACGCAAGTGCCTGGTGGGCACCTTTGAATCGTTTCTATGCGGGTTTGGCGGGGAGCGCTGAAACTTGCATAGGGCCGATTCTGAGGGTGTTACATTAGCAGAACCATGTTTTCATGGGGAACGTTTTCAACATTGCACTTGTATTTTTACACAGTTGATATCATGCTCTTTTGTCTATGGATGTCGTCGGTGTGAAATGAAAGGGGAGCTTGTAAGTCCATGGAGTTATGTATTTTGTGTTAGAGAAACGCCTGGGCCGCTAGCCTAAGCCATGCCTAATCATGGTGGAAACTTGCAGCATCACCATAGTGACATCTATGAAGCATTCTTCTTATAAAAAAAGAGATTGAGAAAAAATAGACACATTGAGAAAAAAGAGACACCCGTTGGCGGTTCTCTATGATACACATGTACTTACTATGACAAGAACTTGCAAGTAACTAAACTTGAGTAGCATGAGGAGCATCCCTCGTATTCAAGGGACATGAGATTGCCAACTTATACTTTGTCAAACATATACTCCATAGATTGTTCACTTTAACCTTAATCACTTCAATATGCTTATGATAGGGGCAATGAGGGCTGAAAGCTAACAAGTACCATAATTTTGGGAAGCTCTTTTGTGGCATCCCGCAAAACCACTACTAGAGAATCGCGTTGTTTTTGTGCATTGCATCATCATGACCGCATGCTCATGTCATCATGCCACATTGCATTTGAGCATCGTCATCATCTTGCATTTGCTTGCATAAAACTATTTGCGGAAAAACCTATTTTTGTTTTCTAAACGCCCCGTCTTTAATTCAACTCAAACCCGGGTCTCCGGAATATTTGTTTTGTCTACCCGCGGTTTGCAAAAGTACCGTTTGTAAATAATAAAATATTTAATTATTTTTGTGGGGGCAGCCGAACCGGGCCGATCCGACCCAGTCGGCTGTAACACCCTCAGAATCGGCCCTATGCAAGTTTTAGCGAAACCCGCCAAACCCGCATAGAAACGATTCAAAGGTGCCCACCAGGCACTTTCGTGCGTGTGGAAAACGAAGTAATAACATTACACAACAGTCCTCGATGGGACCCACAGAACAGATATATACAACACGACTCCATGAGTCAAGAATACAGATATAATATACAAAGATCCAAATCACCTTGAAAATGATAGAGCGTCCGACTACGGACAAGATGCAAATGGGGCTAAGAGCCCTGAAGAATAACCAATGGCGTCCATAACCCTGCCCAGGCCAAGCCGGAAGGGTAACCCTGCTAACGACGTCGATCTCAAAACCTGCTTAAACAAAAGGGGTGCCGACAAAGGGCAAAGGAAAAAGAAAGGAGTGTCAGTACTGAGGCCAGTACACGGCGAGACTAGAATTCGGCGGTCCTCGCCTACATAAGTATGGTGGACTGAGCGGCAGCGGCAGCATGCACTAAACATCCTATAGAGACTCGATACAACTGACGGCTATCAGAGTGGGGTAAGAAAGACCTATCCGGAACCAACCTGATACTAACACCAAACAATCCCATCCTGGTATTTCCCCCTCGAGACCAAACGAGGAAGTCAACCGAGGAACTCACTCAGTTGGCAGTTTTATATATTCAGTTATTGTTGCAGCAATTACTAGTCAGGTGTAGATAATCGTCCTGATAAAATAAACAGTGGGCTGTTTTAGTTAACCATTCCGTTGTAGTTGCAAGACTTACTAGTCAGATACGATTAGCATGAGATAAACCCAAAACCCAGCAGTTGTTGGTACTTTTATTTAGCCATTCCGTTGTGGTGAAGCTGATTACTAGTCATATTGGATACAAGTCCATTTATAACAGTAAACTTTAGTTATAGTTGTCTATGATCAAGCACTGTGCTCCAAGTCGTCCATAACCGCAGACACGGCTTCTCGAAAAGATTTAACCCTGCAGGGGTGCACCAAAGTATCCACACGCACTTCGACCCTTT
Source organism: Avena sativa (assembly GCA_916181665.1). Classification (NCBI taxonomy): domain Eukaryota; kingdom Viridiplantae; phylum Streptophyta; class Magnoliopsida; order Poales; family Poaceae; genus Avena; species Avena sativa. The sequence goes on from OV702281.1 coordinate 90,669,594, forward strand.
TTGCCAGATCAATTAACATACACCCATCGATATGTCGGCGGGGCCTAAGTCATGACGTTTCCCAGACCCAAAGCAAGCACGGGGGGCCACCCCACTAAGTACACCCGCAACAAAGTCGGCCGGTCTCCGAGACGGACTCAGGGTTTGCGACAGTGGCTGTAAACGACAGCAAATCCCAAAACTGGGACTGTCGATACCGCGAAAACACTCCGCTTCCAAAACAGTACAGCGTGCTCCTCACACAATCGTAAATAAAGCAGTAAAGCATGGCATAGGTACAGGATAGTAAATAAAGCCCCAAACTACTTGTGGCCCCCAGTACAGTACTTTGAAATCAGGTACTAAATCGATGGGGGGCCCATATCTCCCCACATGTGGTTAGCGCGCTCGATCTCGGAACAGGTGTCAAGAACTCGGGGTCCTACGGGACACAAGTGGACGGTTAACACCCAAATAACATCTATTGCCCACCTGTGCCTCTGCTTACCTACTTCAATTTTAGTTGTTAAACAATAATTAAAGTGATCAATAAATAAAGCCAAGATCATCTCCATCATTAAACAGGCGGCAATTCTCCAACAACTGTGGTACTTGACAACATGCAACAGCACTTGAACAAGCGACTACGACGCGCAGGTCCAACTATCTACCAAACAACAGGTAATAGGATGTGTCCAAGGCAATATAAGGCTGCAAGGGATATCACGGGTACGAAAACTAGAGCAACGCATCACAGATAGCAATAGATCAACAGGAGGGAAGTAAATACTATAAAAGTAAGATAGGTAGAAAGGGGGAGATGCTCACCTGAAAACATTGTCGAAGGTTCAACCGAAGATCGGGGCGAAGCTCACATCAACTCAACGGCCTTATCCGCTAAGAACCAAAATACTAGAACAAACACCGGACGCAATATTTAATACAACGGCAGAAGATCGGCATGATGCATGTATGGTGTATGACATGGCAAAGATGCGATGCAATTAGGCCGTATTAAGCGGAACCGGGGTCCCGACAATTAATTAGATGGTTCATGTTGTTTAGATACCCCACAATTTAAATGTTGTTTGAACATGGCAAAATATAGCACCGGTTCGCTACACAAATTTAAATGAGGCCAATATGAGACTAGATTTGCCCGCATATGGGCCCCATATTTAATTATAGGTGAATCGGCATAAGGCCCCCAAACCACAGACAAGGATGCATGCATGAACAATTAAGATGCGACAAGTTGTATTATATTATAAAATAGGGTTTCGGGAAGGGGTTCACACATGAGGTTCGATGATCTTGGTTCAAGGGGTTCGGGGTTCGGTCTCGGGGTTCAGGATTCGACGGAATCAGGATCAGTACGGGAAGGAGGTCTTGTCGCAACCGAGAAGCAGAACTTGGTTGGCGTCGGGGGCGCATCGGTCTCGCCCTGGTCGGTGCCGATCTTGTCGTCGATGGCGAACATGAGTGGGTCGGGTACCGGGGTCTTCGGATCCGTGAAGTAGACCTTGTCGCACGGTGTCCGGGGTAGACGAACTTGGCGTATTCGCATCGGCGATCTTGGCGTTCTTCAGATTCGGGTCCTGGCGCTTCGGATCGGTCTTCAGGGGTCCGGGAAGTAGATCTTGGCGCTCGGGTTCGGCGGGTAGCGGTCTTCAGACCCCGGGGGATGGGTTTTCAGGGTCTCGACACCTTCGGTTCCATGTGGGCGATCTTGGCGTCCGAGGGTTCGGGATCGGTCTTGGACTTCGGCGTCGGCGGTTCATCTGATTCATCCGGTCGATGTCGATCTAGACGGTGTACTGGCCCATGTTGATGTTCTTGTCGACAAAAGCCTTGCCGAGCATTGATCTTGGCTTGCGTGTGGGAAGCACTCGACACGAACGAGGAAACAACCCCGCAGGTGCATACATCGAGCAGGAGCGGAGAGCGCCGGACACAAAGGCCTGGACGCACTGGTCTTGGCAAGTCTAAACAACTGGCAGGAGCACAACCAAAAGTCCGGTCTGCTAGAGGAACTCCTTGCAGGCACCTGGACAACACGGTGAAAACAGAGGACGAAGAAAAAGCGTTGCAGAGACGGGCCGACCGGCTTGCTGCGGCTTGGAGTCGCAGAGGCGGAGGCCATCGCGGGCCGCGGGCAGGAGGCTTGGCGCTGCACGCGGATGGCTTGACGCTACAGGGGCGCACTCGCGACAGCGCACTCGAGGCGAGGGAGGCGGTGACGGGCAGAGGCGGGCTCTGCAGGAAGGTGAGGAGGATGCTGGGACTCCGACGGCCGCAACTGGAGGTGCTCGCGGGGGCGGGCGAGGCAGGGGGCGGCGGGCGGCTCCCTGGTGGCGGGAGGCGACGGTCGAAGGCGGCGCAGAGGGCGGTCGACGGGGAGACGACGCGGGCGCGGCGTCGGTACTGGGCGGGGAAGAGCTCGCGGCTGCAGATGGTTCGGGATCATGGGGGAGGCGGCGCGAGGAGGTGAGGCGCGACGGCGAGGGGGCGCCACGGTGGCCGGAGGTAGCTGCGGCGGGGACGGGTCGGGGGCCTCCCGTGGCGGCGGGAGCGAGCAGAGGGGAGCGGAGCGAGCGGGGAGGAAGAGAGGGTGCCGCGAGGGAAGGAGGGTGGCGGCCGGAGCGGAGAGGCGAGCCCAGAGGGGTTCCTGGCGGCGGAGGCGGGCGGTGATGGCTCGGAGAGGAGCGGCGGTGCGGATGTACTGCGGGGAGGGACGCGGGGGGGGGGTTTGGTGGGAGCGGGGTCGGTGGGGCGCGGCCCAGGGTCGCTGCAGGTGGGGAGTGGTGGGGCCGGGTCCTGGCGTGCGTCTGTGTGCGGTTGAGAGGCAGGGGGAAGAGGGAGGAAGTGGTGTGGATGAGGTGGCTGGAAGAAGGGAGTGGGGTGGTTGATGTGGAGGCGGGGCAGGGGCCAAGGGGTGAGGTGGTGCCCCGGGGTTGGTGGGGGAATAGGTCCAGGTGAGGTGGCGACCGGCGATTGGCTGGGGTGAGGTGGAGGGGATTTGGGTAGGATTAGGTTGGGTAGTTTTAGGATTTGGTCTAGGTTTCGTCTAGCTTGGGCCGGGTAGTAGGCTGCTGCCAGCTGGGCCCTTTCTGCCTGGCCGGTGGCGGCCTCCCCGGTATAAAAGATTTTATTATCTATTATTTTTATTTCTCTTAAAACAAAACATTTGCAAAAAGGTTTTGGATAAAATAAAAGATTCGAACGGACCTAGGTTTTTGATTTGAATAAAGAGAAGGATAATTTTAGAAAACAAAAACAGGCGTTTAGAAAATAGTTTTAGATAAACCATGCATGATGACATGAGCATGCGGTCATGATGATGCAATGCACAAAAACGACGCGATTTTCTAGTAGTGGTTTTGCGGGATGCCACATCGGCCACCCCCAGAATAAAACGGTCCACCCAAACTCTAAGTCCTATTCCCACCTAGTCCTAATATACCCACCAATCACAGCTTGCCATCTCACCATCTCCCCCAATCCCTACCCACCTTGCCACCTCACCAATCCTCCCTCTCTCCTCTGCCCACACCCACACACAGCCCTCCTACCCCTCTCCCTTACAGCCTGGCCCCACCCCAACCCGCTGCCACCTCACCCACAACTCCCTCTCTCACACACAGCTTCCCTACCCCCCCTCTCTCTGCAGCCCGGCCCCACCTCCTGCACCCGGCCCCACTCCCTGGCCAACCCCCCCTCTTACCCACTCCCTGGACCCCGGTCCCACCACCTGACCCCACGCCCCGGCCCCACCCCCGCGGACCCTCCCGCGTCTCCCTCTTCCTCCCTCATTTCCTCGACCCCGAGCGCCGCCTGCCCTCGCCCTCCCTCCTCCGCTCGCCCACCGGCCGCCGTCCCCTTCCGCCCGCCGGCGACCACCGCCCAGCCGCGGCCAAGCCCGCCTCGCTCGCCTCCATCCCCTCGCCCGCCTCCTCGCCCCGCAGCGCAGCGCCTCGCCGCCGTTCCCCCCCTCGCCGGCCCGGCGCTTCGCCGCCACCGGCGCGTCCTCCACCCCGTCCGGCGCCACCGCCACGCTCCTCCCCCTCTGCACCTCTCCGCCGGCCGCCCCGACCCTCTCCTCCGTCCCGCGTGCATCCCCGAGCTCGCCGCCCGCCTCCGCCTCGCCGGAACCCGCGTCCTGCCGGCCGCGTCCGTCGCCTCCCCGCCTCCCCGAGCCATCCTCATCGCCCTCTGGTCGACGCGCTCGCCCCGCCCTCCGTCCTCTCCTCCGGCCTCGCCGCGGTACCCCTCCCCGTCGCTGCGGAGGGCTCCCCACCAGCGGACCCGCCTCATCGCCGCCGACCGGACCCTGCGCGTCTTCGCCCTCGCCGTCGGGCCTCTCCTTGTTGGCTCCTCATCGAACGCAAGCAGGGCACAAACGAGAACGGTGCAAACAACAAGAGGATCTAGGTAAGATCGCCCCGAAGCCGCCCTGTCGACAAGATCTTCCCCTTCGAGAGCCTGCGGTACCCGAAGATCGGCACCGGACCCCGAAGACTGATCCCGACGAGACCCGACGACGAACCAAGTCCGTCAACGACGAACAAGTTAGAACCCCAAGATCTTCCCCGGCACCGAGGACGCCTACACGGAACGACAAGATCGCCACACGGACGCGAACCCCAAGACCCTGGGGCCCGAACCGAAGACCGACCCGAAGCGCCAAGGCCTTCGACAGGGAATCGACAAGATCATCGCGGAACTCCAAGGTCTACTTCGAAGTTTGCTGAACGCCGAGATCTTCAATCGGATCCGAGGACACCGAGACCCCGATGCGACAAGTACTTCATCCCGAACGCCATGACCGTCGACATGACCCGAAGACCACGGATGCGACGAGACCTCCTTCCCGTACCAATCCCGATCCCGTCGAACCCTGAACCCTGCGACCGACCCCGAACCCCGGAACCAAGATCGTCGAACCCTAATGTGTGACCCTTATCCGAGAACCCTATTTTATAAATGGTCAACTATATAAATTGTTGCATATTTAATTGCCATACTTGCATGCATATTATCATGTGGTTTGGGGGCCTTATGCCGATTCACCTCATAATTAAATATGGGGCCCATATGCGGGCAAATCTAGTCTAATATTGGCCTCATTTAACTTTGTATAGCGAACCGGTACTATCTTTTGCCATGTTAAGACAACATTTAATTTGCGGGGGTTCTAAACAACTAGAACCATATATTTAATTGTCGGGACCCCGGTTCCGCTTAATATGGCCTAATTGCATCGCATCTTTGCCATGTCATACATCATACATGCATCATGCCCGATCTTTTGCCGTAGTATTAAATAGTGCATCCGGTGTTTCTTCTAGTGTTTTGCTTCTTCGCGGATAAGGCCGTTAACTCGTTGTGAGCTTCGCCCCGATCTTCGGATGAACCTTCGGCAATGTTTTCAGGCGAGCATCTCCCCCTTTCTACCTATCTTACTTTTATAGTATTTATTCCCTCCTGTTGATCTATTGCTATCTGTGTTGCGATGCTCTAGTTTTCGTACCCGTGATATCCCTTGTAGCCCTATATTGCCTTGGACACCTCCTATTACCTGTTGTTTGGTAGATAGTTGGACCTGCGCGTCGGGGTCGCTTGCTCAAGTGCTGTTGCGTGTCGTCAAGTACCACGGTTGTTGGAGCATTGCCGCATGTTTAATGTTGGAGATGATCATGGCTTTAATTATCATTTACTTTAATTACTGTTTAACAACTAAAATTGAAGTAGGTAAGCAGAGGCACAGGTGGGCAATAGATGTTATTTGGTTGTTAACCGTCCACTTGTGTCCCGTAGGACCCCGAGTACTTGATACCTGTTCCTTGAATATTCGCGCTATCCACATACGGGGGAATTATGGGACCCCCCTGAGCCAGAGCTTGATTCATTCTTATTTCTTGGGGCCACAAACTAGTTTGAGGTTTTATTTACTATCCTGTACTTATGCCATGCTTTACTGCTTTATTACGATTGTGCGATGGATAGCACACTGTACTGTTTAGGGAAGCGGAGTGTTTTCGCGGTATCGACAAGCCCAGTTTTGGGTTCCCAGTCATTTACAGCCATTGACGCAAACCTTGAGTCCGTCTCGGAGTCAGCTAGCTTCGTTGCGGGTGTACTCAATGGGGTGGCCCCCTGAAATAATTCTGAATCCTGTGATTGCTTTGTCGTGAAAGCCTCGTTGGGTTTTGATTTGGTTTTTCTGAGGTTGATCGAGTGTGTGTTGCTATTTGTGCACCCCTGCAGGGTAAAACTTTCTGAAAGCCGTGTCCACGGTTATGGACGACTTGGAGCACAGTATCTCGATCATAGACAACTATAACTAAAGTAGTGCTATAAATTTGACTCTATAATGACTAGTAATCAGCTTCACTATAATGGAATGGCTAAATAAAACTGCCAACAATTGCTTGCTTGGGTTGTCGCTTGCGACCACTGTATCTGACTAGTAAGTATTGCAACTACAACGGAATGGCTAAATAAAAGTACCAACAACTGCTGGGTTTTGGGATATCTCATGCTAATTGTATCTGACTAGTAAGTGTCGCAACTACAACGGAATGGTTAACTAAAATTGCCCACTGCTTATTATATCAGGATGATTATCTATACCTGACTAGTAATTGCTACAACGATAACTGAACAAATAAAACTGCCAACGGTGTGAGTTCCTCGGTTGACTTCCTCGTTTGGTCTCGAGGGGGAAACACCAGGATGGGTTTGTTTGCTGGTAGTATCAGGTTGGTTCCGAATAGGTCTTTCTTACCCCTCTCTGACAGCCGCCAGTTGTATCAAGTCTCTATAGGGTGTTCAGTGCACGCTGCCGCTGCCGGTTCAGTCCACCATACCTATGTAGGAGAGGACCGCCGAATTCTAGTCTCGCCGTGTACTGGCCTCAGTACTGACGCTCCTCTTTTTCCTTTGCCCTTTGTCGGCACCCCTTTTTGTTTAAACAGGTTTTGAGATCGACGTCGTTAGCAGGGTTACCCTTCCGGCTTGGCCTGGGCAGGGTTATGGACGCCATTGGTTATTCTTCAGGGCTCTTAGCCCCATTTGCATCTTGTCAGTATTCGGACGCTATATCGATTTCAAGGTGATTTGGATCTTTGTATATTATATCTGTATTCTTGACTCATGGAGTCATGTTGTATATATATCTGTTATGTGGGTCCCATCGAGGACTGTTGTGTGATGTTATTACTTTGTTTTCCACCCGCACGAAAGTGCCTGGTGGGAACCTTTGAATCGTTTCTATGCGGGTTTGGCGGGAAGCGCTGAAACTTGCATAGGGTCGATTCTGAGGGTGTTACATCTTTTTAAAACTTGAAATCCTTGCTTCCCTTTATGAAGGGCCTTTCTTCCACTATTATATTGAGTCTCCACCTTCTACCTTTAGGCACCAGTTATGAGAGCACAGTTGCCATTCTTAGTTCTATGTGCATTGTCCCAAAACTTATTGATTGATGCATATTGTTGTATTGCTTGTTCATGTGCTATTTGTATCTAGTCACTCTTATGAACTTTGATGGTGTCCTATGCATCTATTTGCTACTCCATGAGGGACAAGCTGAATGCCACTATGCCATGTTTTCTTATGTGAAACAAACAAACGTTTTTCAATGCATGTTATTCATGATCTTTGTTTGTAGCCTTTCATGTTGCATGCATAGTTAGTTTGTCTTACTGTTAGAACTCCATCTTTCATGCTCATGTTTAGAGTTCTTTGATCCCAGCTTTCAATGCTTGCAAATGGTTTGATCTTGGTTTTGATGGTGCATGTCACCTTAGAAATTATTATTTTTAGCACTTACCTACTCGAGGACGAGCAGGAGTTAAGCTTGGGGATGCTTGATACGTCGGAAACGTATCTATAATTTTTGATGTTCCATGCTTGTTTAGTACCTACTTTGCTTTGCTTTGTCCACACTTTGAGGTGTTTTTCATATGTTTTCTGGTACTAACCTATTAACAAGTTGCCACAGTGCCAGTTGCCTATTTTCTGTTGTTTTTTGTTCCAGAAAAGCTAGTAAGGAAATATTCTCGGAATTGGAAGGGACAAAAGCGAAAGTCAATATTTCACAAAGGAGAACACGGAGTCCAGAGGAGAGACAGAGGGGCGCCACAGGGTGGCCACCCCCCCCCCCCAAGCGCGGCCCAGGGTGGGCCCATGCCTGGGCAGGGTGTGGGCCCCCTGGCCGCCTCCCAGCCTCGCTTCTTCGCCTATAAAGATCCCCCGATGCCTAAACCCTAAGTACCCGATCAATATTCCACGAAACCGTCTTTAGCCGCCGCCACCATCATCCCTAGATCGGGGGGTCTGAAGCTCTTCCCGGCACCCTGCCAGAGGGGAGATCATCCCGGAGGCCTTCTTCTTCATCATGCCAGTCTCCGATATAAAGCGTGAGTAGTTCCACCTTGGACTACGGGTCCATGTAGTAGCTAGATGGTTGTATCTCCTCCTTGTGCTTTCATGTCTAGATCTTGTGAGCTCCGTTCATGATCAAGATCTCATCTATTTGTAATGATGCATGTTGTGTTTGCGGGGATCCGATGGATTTGAGATTACTATGTCAGATTGATTAATGGTCTTGTCTTATTGATTCTATCATGTCTGTGTTGTTTGTGATCTTGCATGCTCTCCGTTGTTAGTAGCTATCTTGGCCATGTAGTTGTTAGTGACTCTAAGAGGGGGTATTTATGCTCGATAGTGGGTTCATGCCTCTACTTAATCAAGGGAAGTGACAGAAATTGGTTGTAGATGTGTTTTTGCCACTAGGGAGAAAACAACGGTCTCTTGTTCATGGAATAAGTGGATTGTTTACCTTATACACTTTGCTTAAAGCGGTTATCTGTTGCTTGCAACTTAATACTGGAGGGGGTTCGAATGATAACCTGAAGGTGGACTTCTAGTCATAGATGCAGTTGGATGGCGGTCTATGTATATTGTTGTATTGCCCAATCGAATCTCATACGATCTTTATGTCTAGTATTGCATTGTTATGCCTTGCTCAGTCCTTTCAATTGCCCTGCTGTAATTTGTTTACCCTACATGCCATGTTTGTTTATCTAAGGAGAGCACCTCTAGTGAACTATGGACCCTGGTCCAATCTTTACCATTGATACATCTTCCATTGTTACTATTTACTTGCTGCAAACCATCATCACCTACCACACCATACAGTTAATCCTTTCTTACAACAACTGGTGAGATTGACAACCTCACTGTTCCTTGGGGCAAAGTCTTGAGTTTGTGTTGTGCAGGTTTCCACGTTGCTTGCAACACCTTTGAGACGTTTCCTGACTCCTACTGGTTCGATAACCTCGGTTTCTTACTGAGGGAAGACTTTCTATTGTGCTCATCACACCTTGCTCTTGGGGTTTCCAACGAAGCGCTCCCACGTCAATATCGGGCGCCATCAGTTACATCCGACCAAATCCAGAAATTGTGGAACAGCCGAAACCGTGGCATTTAGCTCATGGAGAACCGCCTTCTTGTATTTTGCCAGCTGAGATCCAAGGAAGCAGACGTATGTGTCTTTTTTAGTCAGAAATTACTTTTTTCCATCTGACTTGGGTTGTGCGGCATTCGCTTCTTCCATGTCGGAATCTTCCTTGGGCTCCTTGCCTTTCTCAGAATTTTTCTTTCCTTTTCGTTGCTTGGCTCTGTAACCAGCGGCTTTGTCTTTCTTGATGTCGTCATTGAAACGACACTCGGCATTTGTGTGGGTAGATCCTCCATTACTATCCAGCTGGTGGACACAGGGATTGTTGGCAATGTCGGACCATGTATAGGTTCTTCCTGGTTGCTGTTCTCCTCTGCTCTAGATTTGGGAAGTTCCACGGCCTCTACCCCAGCGGCCACCGTGCCCTCCTTGTCCTCCAGATCTGAACTTTGCGTTGATAGCTGCGTTGTCCGGAGCTGATTTTTTGTTCGAGGTGTTCTTACGCTTCTGAGCTTGTTGCTTTGGCTGTTTGGCCGTATTGGGATTGGTCAGAATATTTAGTAGCCCTTCTGAATCATCGTCGACGTTAGCATATTTCCTAGTCGTCTCTATCATTTCTCCCAAATATGTGACGTGGTCACGCTTTAGTCTGTGACGCAAAAGTCCGACTGGAAGTCCTGCGATGAAAGCTTCTATCGCGGTTTGCTCGTTTACTCCTTCATAGCAGTTTTTTGTGTCAATCCAGCGTCCGAGGTAATCCCGGCAGGTTTCTCCGGGTCTTTGCATGCAACGCTACAAGTCTTCGACTATGCAGGGTGTAACATCCCAGCATTTAGGAACCAACGAAGGGTAGAATTAGGAATCTGTGCAATTGCATGCATTCATCTCTAAAAATGTGGGTAATTTTTTGCCTAATAAAAACCTAAAGTGATCAAAGTTTCTTTCATTCTTTAAGATTAGGAATAGCCTTGGAGAATGATTGTTATAAACTTTGATATGATCTTTGTGGATTAGTGTGTTTGGGGAAATAAAATTTGAATTCAAACTTGAGTGTTGGATTTATAATTTAAAAGGAATTAGAATTATGTTTGAGTAATTTGATTTAATCAAGAGTTAACAATTAGTAACTCAAACTTTAAATAAATAACATAATAAAGAAAATGAGTATTCATCCCATATCTTTATTCAATAAATGAGTTACAAAATGTAACTTATGAAAATAATTAAGAATCTTTACAATAGTAAATGAAATAAAAGAAGAACCTTTATATATTGAGTAATATTAAAATCTTTGTTACAAAATAATAAAATAAAGATTACAAAAGAATAAAATAAATATTACAAGGGATTATTCTATAAATAAAAAAGAAAAACCTAATCTAAATCTTGAATCATCAAGTCTTGTACCTGTAAAACAAAACACAAACTAAAAGAAATAAAATCAATCTCAGTATTGACAGTGAGTTGCACTGTTCAAACTTTACATCATAGAGTAAACTTTAAGGGGCAAGTTTCACCAATATGAAAGAACTAAATCTTTCATAATTTTAAGCCATAAGTCAAATAACTCCAAACAGTAGGAAGGGGCAAGTTTCACTAGACAAGTAAGTGTAATAAGATAAAAGGTAATTTCATTCCCTGAGCATATCCACAAGGTGCAGCAGGCACACAGGCAGCACACACACCTAAATGCATGGTGTGTACTGTTCACACAGGAACAACAGGCCACACAAACAAAACTTCTCAGCACAGCCATGGGAAGCACCTCCAACACCATTTCCTTGTTCATACACATCAAGCACAGCAGCCAAACCAAACCAAACCAGATCACACCAACTACAACCTTGATCATCTCACCAAGATGGTGACATAAGGAGGGGGTAGATCAGGTGGATAGCAAGAACAAGGTCAAGCCAACAGGACCAGGAGGTGGATAGCAAGATCAAGGACAAGTCCAGGATCTGGAAGTAGCAGGAGTAGCACCAGATCAAGCTAGCCACACAACCAGCAAGATCAAGCCACAAGATCAACAAATTGCAACCCCAACCACTCCACTGTTGTGGTGAGTAGTAAAAGACCATCACATGATTTATCTGTCTAAGCTAGACAAGCATTCATGAGTTGTCTTATACTCAATTTCTCAGAAAAACACCCAAGTGGGGTGAATCCATCATTGAAGTTTTTAAACACTAAAAGCAATCAGAAAACCATATATATCCAATTAGGATCTCGGAACAACATCATTGATCCTAGCTATCAAGCTTTATATTAAATTTTAAGAATGGATATAGCTAAGATTTGAACTTCTAGGCACATCTCTTAAATAGGAGTAGCACCTTAGAGTTTCTACATCTTATGGATCTATATAACTTAATAAGCCTACAAAACATTTTCCCAACTTTAACACAGGAATTAGTAGCTGGTATCACTACCAGAACAGATCCATGAGAAACAACAAGATAAGGACCTAGTCCGTAAACCTCGGACCAACATCATGGGCTTTAGGGATTCAAGGAAAGAAGTTTCCACTTATCTATGATAGAAAGCTAATCTTAAGCTTAAACAAAATCAAGCCAAGTAATAGAACCTAGTCTTGTGTGCCATACTAGGATGATGTCACAAGAACAGCTTCTAAACCAAGCAGATTAGTCATCTAGCTTTCACAGATACACTTACAGACATATACAAATCATTTTCCTGATACTAATCACAGGAATCATTTCCAGGAATATACATATACATAACATCACTGTAAGAGACAAGTTAATCTCAAACTGTATATGAATCCATAAGCCAACAGTACAGATACAGTGACTGCATCACTCAAAAATCACTGTCAATAACCAAGTAATGACAGTGGTGAGCTCTCAAATCACTAGAATCTTTAAAGTAATAATTTTACAGTAACATTACCATCTGAACCATATCAAATTAACCAGTGGAATCAATCTGGTAAGCCACTAGCCTCACCAAAGCTAACCATAAGCAGTAATCCATAGCAAACAACCACTCATCATGCTTAGGGATCATCAATACATGATCCAAATCATCAAATATTTAACCAACAGAGGGATATGAACCCTAATCAGAATAAAAAACCCTAATTAGGATATGAACCCTAATCAGGACATGACCACTAGCCAGGAGTTGCCACTACAAACACATAGCATAGGGTGGCATAGCACAGAGGACACGAGGGGAAGAAAGGGAAAACTTACCGAAGGTTGTCGCTGTGGGCGAGAAGAGGAAGTAGAGGGTGTCGACGAGCACGACGGCATGGGAAGCACCCCAAGGGGGCGCTGCGACCCACACCATGGCGAGGCGGCGACCATAGCCACGCTTGAAGGCGAGGAACACAACCATAACACCCGGGAGCAGCGGCGGCGACAACATCGGCACCACCCCAAACCCTAGGGTTCGGGAAGGAGCCGGTCTGGCCACAGGGGGGCTCTAGGTCCAAATCGAGTTGGACAGAAGGTGGAGCGGGGTCAACAACCACCCTATACATCACGGCGGCGGCCGGGAAAATCCACGGCGGCGTGAATCGCCGGCGGTGGCATTGCCGACCACGGGGTCGGGGAGGAGAAGAAGAGAGATGAGAACGAGAGAGTGATAGAGAGAGTGTGGCTGAATGGGCCAGGACCCCTTCGGGGGAGTCGTTTTGGTTCTATCCAATTGGGCCAAAAGGGCCCAATAAACCCAACACAGTCAGCCCAAATCACCTAAAGCCAGATTTTAATAAATAAGAAAAGACCAAAATGCCCCTAAATTTAAATAAATTCTTAAAAATAAAATAAAAATCCAAAAATTATAAATAAAATATTTTTGGATTCACAATAATCCAAATTATCTAAATAAATAATAAATAAATTTTAGGCACATAATTTTTATTAAGAATTTTGTAATATATATATCCCTTATGGAATTTTATAAAATTAAAGAAAGATAATAAAAATAAATAAAAATCACTTTTATTGTGTACCAATATTATAGTATTTTATAAAAATACTAAACAAATAATTTATATATTTTATGAATGATAATTCTTAAAAATAATTATTAAATAAATAAAATGAAAGAAAATAAGGAATACAATATTCAATAAATATTAATAATTAATATTTATAAATTCTTTACTTATAAAAGGAGTTTTATAATTTAAAATAATGGGGGAGAATACACACCAAACTTAATAATGCATGACATGACTTTGCATAATCATTTTGCTTCTTTAAATATTGTCCTTACCGGGCAATAATGATGTTTTGTAGACATAGAAGCTCAAGGTCCAGTGCAAGCATCCGACTTCACTACCTTGCAATCACAAGGCAAGTTCATCACTTGCTCATGTCCTTTGACGAGTCATTATCAAAGTATTTGCAAATTGTGTGTTATCATATATACTCAAAAGTAAGAAATATTATTTTCTCAAATAAATAAATCTTAGATATCATCCTAAGTGATGATATAATGGTGCAAAAGAACTTAGAGTTCTATTTGCAACAATAATGATTAATTAGGGACTTAATAACCCATGATATCAGTGATTCTAGCGCTGTATATCACGCGTTAGCCATGAGATTTGGAATGAGACAGAGAAGTCAGCTGTATCTTCTTCCTCTCGCATGTAGCCGGATGTGCAGGTTGTGGCTGTTATCACTCGTAGCGTTCATATTAATTGGTAATTCATAGAGGATATGCAGCATATGGGTGGGAACCCTCAACGTCCAACGATAGTTCTAGCATCTAACGGTCTGTACAAACCATTGCCATAATTCAATATGTGGGCATGGTGTACACCAAGGAGGCATGCGAGGTCGCGAAGGGGGCAGTGATTGGCTTGGATCACCTACTAGGCCCCACATCAAGAAATTGTGGACGGGAAAGTACGCCCAGTTGTGCAACAAGGAGTTGATCTCTCATGGGTAAAGTAACCCACCTCTGCAGAGTATAAGAATTATAACTTGTTACTCCCCGTTCCGGGAAGGAGCTACGAACGCGGCAGGAAAGGAACTCCATGAAAGTTCTGGTCAGCCTGTGAAGGCTGATGGTCATGGATTTTTATAATAAAATCAATCTTTGAAGAAAGATTTACAAAAACTGCATAGTACCAAAGAATTATAGTCTGAGGCGGTAGTTAGAGCATCAAACTACCCACCTTGCATATAATGGACTTGCTGGGTAATGTTGTTACTCATCCTTTTCTTTGATCCCTTGCTTAGACTCTTAGGATCCCGAAGATACGCCAATGTATGCAGCCGAATTCCAAGAAGATATGTTCTACGAGGAGCCTGACCTGTCAGGAGGTGTTGAAGGAGTGGATTACGAAATCCGCTATGGTGTCGATGACAACGAGTCCAACTAAGTATCCTAGTTAGTAGTAACCGACGGAGCCGAGCAGCATGAACCATATAGAATAAGCTGCTGAGCTCAACTCCTAGTTGGAGTTGCTACTTTTAAATTCCACTAAAACACTTTGTATTTTGGTTTGTAAGTTGAATATTTTGAAGTCTTGAACTTCTGGTATTGTAATAATAAAAATGTGTGAATGTTGTAATATGGACCCTCAATGTTTCTGTTGTACCACTCTAAGGGATGTGATATTTACAGAACGGTGTTCTGTGGATGTCATGTCAACGACTATAGTGTACTATACATGCAGTGGTATGCTGGGTCACCGCACAGGGCGTCCTGTATGTTCCCTCAAAGTTTGAAAAGAACGCACTCTGCATATCATAATAGTTATGAATTGAATTCTCTGGCAGTTCATTGAACCATGACCGAGCCGTCTTCCTTAGCATAAGCGGGAGATATCGGACTAGGACCAGGCTGTTTCCTCCTTTGGCGATGCAGCAAGCCTGGAAAAAATCCTGGAGCCAGGTATTTGGCCGAGTCGCACCGTCGTAGGGCTGGATGTGTTTGGCAACACCAAAGTCAACCGGAAACTTTGTCTGACGGATGCGTGGGCCAAAGCACTTGGGTACCACGTACACATCTTCTTCCTCATACCGTCGCGCCTCTATGTTTGACTCAATGCGGTAGCGAGCGTCATTTGGCGAGAGAGATCTGCGCCTTGGAGGCTCGCGGCTTCTGCGCGGCGGAGACGAATTTCTACTTCTCCTCTCACCATTGATGCCTCTGCCCCTGCGGCTTCCATGGCTACGTCGGGATCCTTCATGGTCGCTGCCTGGGGGTGAGGGTGGCCCTGTTGGATTATTCCCAGCTTGGTTACACGGTGGTGGTGGTGGTGGTGGAGCCTCATTATGCTGACTCCGATGTTGGTTTCTTCGGGCTCCGTCCCTACTTGATTCAGGATGGTCCGGGTCATCTCTTCGTCCGGCGTTACCAGCTGGACGGCTCGATGGTGGCATCCTTAGCCGATCTTGCTCTCGTTGACAGCGCACTTTCGGGTCTTCTCTATCGTGGTTGTTTTGCCGGCGATGGTCCTGATAAGGAACCATTGCCCTGATGGCATATTCAGACGCAGCCGGAATAACTCTTGCCCAGTCATGTGCCGGCCTGCGAGAGTGGCCGTTTGAGCCGGTTCTTGAATTATCTTCTTCTCCACGGGGATGATAATGCTGATCCGTATCCCTGCGGAGCCTTCCGCCAGCGCTTTGGTCGGCGCCAGTGTGGCAAAATTCTGACTTTGAGGCCAGCTTGCCATGGAATGACGCGACCGTTTTCTGCTGCTTTAATCCTTTGTCCAGCAACGCAACGCGCTGATGGACCTGTTGTGGAGATGGATTATTGGCAAGGATGGCTCGAGCTACATCAGCGTTTTCTAATGGCGTGTTGTAGACTCGGATCTTCTCTCTGATTTTTCTGTCAAATAGGTCTCTGTGGATATCCGGGTTCTTGTTGGCAAGAAACGGAACTCCCCTTGTTTTGTTTGGATGTCGCTTGAAATCTGACTGGTATTTGGTAGGATCACTGTCTAACTGTTGCTTAAGCTCGACGATGCGTGCGGCCTCTTCGAGCAGAAATAGACGGTGTTTTTCCAGGTTCTCAGCCCTTTTCTCCAGCGCCTCCACAATAGATCCAAAGCCGTTGGGATTGGAATCGTGAGAGCATCTCCGTAAATTTCACGTGCACCCTTGGTGACAACGTGTCCATCCACAAGAGGGTCGATTGGCGTGGTATTAATCAGATCTCCATCCTGATTCTCCATCTCGATCTCTTCGTCAACTTTTTCTTCGTTGGTTTCCTCGACGCCCGTCTCTGTTGGTGTCGGATTCTTGTTCTTCCTCTTGTTGTTGTTGTTCTTTGACCGCCCAGTAGCCTTAATGTGCGTACCAGTGGCAAAGACGGATTTTGGTCTGGTACCGGGGAATAAGCTTCCGTCGGTACTTTCCGTAGTGGTTTGCTTGTGGACATCGGATGAATCTTCGGTATCCATATCATCCTGCGAGGTGTAGCTTTCATCCATGGTATCATATGGACTAGGAGAATTTTCCAGCTCACTTGTGTTGGCTTGGAGGCGTGTTCTTGTTCGTACTCCTCCATCTCCTTGTCGAAGTCTCGAAGTTCCTGCGATGTTATTGACTCCTGAGGTGAGCCAGGTAAGTCGGCGTTTTCTTTGATTGCATCGAGGAATGAATCGCTGCCGGCTCTAGCATCGATGGAGTCAGATCTAGAGCTTATGTGGTACACGAAACAATGCCTCTTCTTGTTCATGTTCTTGAGGTAGTGGCACAGCCGGGTTTCCGCCTCCTCCATCTCAAAGCTTTCCTTGATATCGCCGATTGCTTCGTAATCGATGTAGGGGTGTCTCGTCATCTTCTTTATCTTGCTCCTCAAGAGTAGTTTTTCTGCTACGACATCGGCAGGGCCGGATCCGTAGCGGATATAGTCTTCGTCCGTGTATCTGACCTCGTCAGGAAGATCAGATCCGGATTTTTCTTCCACCGCTTCTTCCACTACAGGAGCGGTTTGGGTGGGCTCGATTTTCTTCGGGATCTTGAATTCTTTCGCCTCTGCGGAAAAAGTAGATCCGGATTTTTCTTCCACCATGGTCATCACCTCGAGGGTGGGTTGGGTGGGTTCAGCGAAGCCGAGATAAATATCGATCTTGCCGATATACATGATCGTGTAGGTCGTCACGGGTTTTGAAGCTGGAATCCAGGTCTCGTCGGGAAGAACGAGAGGGACATCACTGGCGTAGACCACGCGGCCCATGGCGATGGTTTCGCCGATTCCTGCACGCGCAGATTCCGCCTAGAACGAAGCTCCAAAGGTCACTTGTTCCACGGTGGACGCCAACTGACGGCGAGTGGCAGCGAGCAATGAGTTAATTTTCATTCAGTCCCGTCTTTTCCTTTCTCCAGGTGCATCCAATTTCAACCATTAATTCAATGTAATATTTGTTGCTTCGTGCTTTCGAGTTCCGTGGAACTGAAAAAGGGCCGCACCGCGTTTTGTACATAGAAAAGACTCAGCTTCCTGATTCTAACTTCTCAAAGTTGATGTGTTCGCCACTGCTACATCGTGGATTTTTAGGAAGCCGGAAGCTGGAGGACTTCCAAACACGCCCTAATAAGCCATATAATATATCAAATGAGAATTTAGAGAGAACTATGTTAAAAGTTTAAGTTTATATTGAAATATCAAACAACTTTATTTTATACAAGGGCTCTATTTTTTGTCTTGGACCGGACTCCATTTTTTCAAGCCCGACCCTTGATTGTGCCAAGATAAAAAGGGGGCAGGCAGGCGTCATGGTTGTCAAAACAAGGGAAAGTGAGAGGGGAAAGGGATCAACCGAAACATGAGAGAAAAGAGATGAAAGGATAAACATTGTGTGTGTGTGGGTGGGTGGGGGGGTGTGTGTGTGCGGGGGGGGGAGATGAAGGTGATGGATGTGACACGCGGGCCATTAATATTGTTTAAAAAAGACGTAAACTATCTCTGTTATGTCCACAACCATCATTTAGAAACAACCTAAAATAAAATTACGGTCCAAAATTGTAGATATTATGATTTCAGAGATCGATGTTGCCCTAGGAGTGCAGGTTTTAAAACAAAATTTTACTCAAAAAATGTTTCAAGGAGAAATTATAGAAGGCACGAAATGTTCTTAATGTACATGTACCACCATCCACCAGGCGGCACCTAACAAAGTACACCGATTGCTAACAAAATTCCAATAATTTAGTTTGTGTATATGCTTGTTTGACAAGGAATACAACTTTGAAGTAGTATAGACAGTTTAAGAGGGGGAGACGGATTATTAGTCCAAACGCGAAAATCCATTCAGCAAAGTCCACTTGCCCATCCCGTCCCGTTCAGTTCCGTTTCACAGGGGGTGTGTTCCTCCTCGCCAGCTCCATCGAATCGGAACCGAACCGAACCGAACCGAATCTAATCGAATCCGCCTCCAGGACCAACTCTCCCCTCCCGTCACGTCCCCATCGATCGCCCCCTCCCACAATTCGAGGAGGAGGTAGAGCGGAGGCGGAGGAGGAGGCCAAGGACCGCCGCCGCCAATGGCGCTGCCCGTGGCGAAGCTGGGGACGTTGCTTCTGCGGACGCTCTCCAAGCCCATCGCAAGCCGCCTAAAGAGCCAGGCCGCCGTCCACCCCAAGTTCCGCGACTTCATCATCAGCATCGCCCAGGTTTGGAATGACTGAAATTACTCCTCTTAACTGTTCATCGGGTAGGGGATCTGATCTGATTAGGGTTCATTGGGTTTACGGTTTGGAATCCCATGAATTAGTACTTTGTAGTTTTGCTACTGGCTGAAAGAAGACACTTCAGTGCAGTACCCATATGTGGGCAAGCATTGTGCAGTGATTGACTCGCCATGGCTTCCAGGAGAATGGGAAAGAATAACGATGGACTAGGGTTGCAGGTTGTCTGACCAATAGTTGATAACTTCACTAAAGATTATCTTCGGCTTGGGAGTTGATGGCTGGTCCATCTCTTTGCACGCCAATGTGTGTTTTATGACTTAGAAAAGCACCGCTCAGTTAGGGAGTTTAGGGAATAACTAATGGATTTACATCTATGGATCAGGCTTACTTGATTAGTTTATTCAGAGATTTCATCAGGAACTGATTAGTGTTTTACTTACTGGAATTGCTTTTTGATTAGTTTGATATCTGCCAGGACGGCTCAGTTCACGTAGTGCTTGAATCATAAATATGTGAGAGTATGAATCTCAATCGGAGATTATCTGCCTCGGGATTATGTGATTACGTATGTATCTGTCAACAACGGGTTATTCCTTTGTTATCAGAGAAAATGATCTGGAGCTAATTACACTCTAGGCCCTTGTATCTATTTCCATGTGGTTGCTTGATGGGAAAATCCTTTCTTCTCTTTGTAGTTGTCAAAACAAAGTGATCTGATTATCCTATAACAAATATTGTAGATGAATCATCGTATCACCACAAGGATACAAAGGCGCATTTATGGCCATGCTACAAATGTGGAGATCAGACCTTTAGATGAGCAGAAGGCAGTACAAGCTGCTACAGATCTCATCGGAGAAGGCTTCATCTTTTCGGTATTTTCTAAACCATAGGTTAACTGTATGTAAAATTTATTAAAAATTCACCAAATAATGCACTTATGTTTTTGGTCGTAGGTTGCTGTCGCTGCTTTGATTTTTGAGGTGCAAAGAAGTGCTAGGTCAGAGGCTAGAAAGGAGGAAGCACGCAAACAGGAACTTGAGGTAGCACTGAATAATTTTATCACTCCATGTCATTTCTCTCTGCTGTCTTACTTTGTAATCTTTTCCTTCATTTTCTGAAATCAGATAAATGTACCATGCCAATATGTTCATGCTTCCCACATTAACTATTCAATCCTATAAAGATTAGTTTTTTTTCAATTGAGAGAAACTGACACCACGAAATATTATCTATGAGCTCGAATTGTGTTCATAGAAAACTCTTTCGGTTGCCAAATTTATGTTAAGAAAGTTTATTAACTGCACAGTTTGATACATTTAGAGATATTAGGGTGTATCCGGTTTCTTAAATCTTAAGGACACTAGTTCTATAGGGGGCATCTGTTGAACAAAAAACAGAAACAAACCCCTCATCCAAACACCCAGTATAGTCTTACTAACAGGAACTGATCATATGTTCCATTCCTAATGACCACTGCATTTGGGATTGAGATGAATGTTGTCTAGTCGTTATTATTACTTTAGTATGTTTATTTGGGTTAATTCCTAGCATCGTAGTTCAAAAATTTATTTCCCACATGCAAAGCTTCTACGGGAAATAGGCCCACATACTTCCGCATGTTTCCAAAAGAAAGACAGCCGAGATGGCGGTCACATGGTTCATTGTTGAATAAAATCATCTGCTTTGTTATTATAGTTTCTGCATGTCCATTCCACGTATGAACTTTGACATAGACCAGTACAATGTGCTCGTAGTGACAAAGTATGTCTGAATTGTCACCTGATATAATACACAATTATAGACAATGTTGTGCTCCAAGTTAAATTGCAGTGCTATCTAGAGAAGTGGCCTGGTGCCTAGAAGCTTTATAATCTGGAAAAATATATACATACATTGTAGGGACATATTTTGTGAAACAATATTCCAAATCAAGATCAGAGTTTGATCCAAAGTTCAATACTAAGAAACTTAACAAAGTAATTATACATGGATATATTGTTCTGTAGGCAAATCTAAGGATTTTTTTACGAACATAATAGGAAAACTTGAAATATGTGGTTAAAGTATTTAACTTCTTCAACTAAAACTATGTCAAAATTTGTTCTCAGTTTTTTTTCCTTTTCTGAAAAATTCTTAGGCTTATGACCTTTTCAAATATATAAAATATTACAAGTTCAGCAATAATGGCGTTGAAAATAAGCCAAATATCCCATGTTATAGATTTTGCAACTATAATTGTCTAATTGGCATTAAATTGCTCAAAGGTGGCAGAGAAGAATCATATTGCTGAAACTGAGCTAAACTGGGCACATATAATTTGTATCAATTTTCATACCCCCTCCGATCCAAATTACAAATTAACGGACTCAGATTTGTCTAGATTCGGATGTATCTAGTCATGTTTTAGTGCTAGATACATCCGAATCTAGACAAATTTGAGTCCATTAATTTGGATCGGAGGGAGTATTAAAAAATGGAAATATGTTTATAAAAATAATAATCATTTTAGGTAAGTGCCAGTAGATCTGTTTATTACACTAATCCTTCATGGCAAGTTAGTTGATGTGTTTATTTGTTTAACTTCCCTTAGTAAATTTAGCTGAATGTTTGTGATTGACCCCCAGGAATTGAAACAAAGGGAAGAGAGTTTAGCTAACGATTTAGAAGATCTTAAACGGAAGCTGGATGAACTTGAGCGCCTCGCCAAAGGACGAGGCCTTTCTGGAATATTGAACTTTAAAGGTGTCAGTGGATCGGATGGTGGCAAGGCAGCAACACCTGCTTGATTTATCTATTCAAGTTTGGTCAGGAAAAACAGGATGTTGTGTTGTCACGAGTCTATGCGCATATCACCTTGACATTGGCTAACTGGTTTCCTAATTCTTGTGTCACACTTCTACTCCCTCCGTTCCAAAAATAAGTGACTTGGATTTGTGTAGATTCACATGTATCTACACACTAAAATGTGTCTGTGAATCTAGACAAATCAAAGTCACTTATTTGGGACAGAGGGAGTATGATTCTTTCGAATGTGACATCCATTCTTTCGGTGAATGTATCAATTTTTTTTATGGTAGATCCAGTAGACATCGTGAAATAATACAGTGTAACTGTGTCACGAAAAGGCCTGGTTACTTCTCGGTACTTGAAAAGTAGATGTAAAGATGGATGTATTCTTACTTTGGGCCTTTGGCTCGCTAGCACATCAGGTAGCCAAGTCTAAATGCTTCATTATATGTTGTGGACTATGATCTGAAGTAGTACTCCCTCCGATCCTAGACAAATCTGTGTCAATTAATTTGGATTGGAGGAAGTAATAATTAAATGATTTCCTTTATTCTGAACACCGTATGTGAACTGTGAATTAGTAAAGTACACAGTATTGTGCTGTACAAGTGAAGATGACATCTTTTCCTTGAAGAAGAGATTCCCTACAACGTATACAATACCTGTTCATGTATAGGATATCCATGCTTCAGGGAATCACACAATTCTCATCTCGCAGTGTTTCGTGGAATCAAATATACATTTTGTACTGTGCAGAAATTAAATACACGTGGTACATGAGCTAAAGCATGCATGCGTCACATGACATAGTGTGCATGATTTGTGAAATGAAACGGCTTCGATTGTCATATACTACTATGGCTTTGCATGCAGTATGTCTGTAGTATTACTGAGTAGTAGAAGTTTCCACGCCCCTGTTTCTTCGGTGAAATCTTCCTGTGAGCAACCTACAAAACCGTAAACCCTACTTCCACCTTACTATCTTTCCCAGCGCAGCGCATATATACTTGCACGTGCGCATCCATGTATCCTCTCTGCACTGCGCACCGTGCGGGTCGACATGACCGGCGGCGTGAACGGCAACGGCGGCGGGGCGTGCGCGGTGTGCAAGCACCAGCGGCGCAAGTGCGAGCCCAACTGCGAGCTGGCCGCCTACTTCCCGGCCAACAGGATGAACGACTTCCGCGCGCTGCACCTCGTCTTCGGGGTGGCCAACCTCACCAAGCTCATCAAGGCCAACGCCACCGAGGCCGCGCGCCGCCGCGCCGCCGAGACGCTGACCTGGGAGGCGCGGTGGCGGGAGCGCGACCCCTCCGAGGGGTGCTACCGCGAGGTCTCCTGCCTCCGCCGCGAGAACGCCGTGCTCCGCGCCGAGAACGCCGCGCTCCGGCGCCGGGCCGACCAGTGCGCCTGCTGCTGCGCCGGCGCCGCGACGTTGCAACAGCAGCACCAGCAGATGCTGCTCGTCTCGGCTTACAGCGGCGCCCAGCCTCCGGGCAGCGTAGTGCTGCACGGCGCCAACACTACCGGCGGCGGCTTCTACAACGGCAACGCCGGTGCCGTCCGTGGCGGCGGCGCCAATGGCAACGGGGCGATGCCCGTGCGGCCTCACGTGTCCGCTCCGGCAACGCAGACCACGTTGACGGGATACCCGCAGGGGCAGGGTGACCGCTACGACGCCCCGTCGAACGGAGCGAGCGCCGCCACCGGGCCGAGGCCCGCAGCTGTTTCAGGTGGATTCCAGGGAGAAGAACGGCGCGAGGTAAGATGAGGACGCTCTCATTCCTCTTCCGCTGAGGTGGACTCGTACGCTCGCATGGTGGATATATGGGCTTCTCTTCCTTGTGTTTTGCGACTGCAGGTGAGGTGACGCCCAGCGCACAGCAGCTAGGATCATATGCCTGGAGAAATTAAACTATCCATCTTGGGAAGTTGAAGGCACGAACTCTAGGATGCCTGCAGAAACTCAACTGTTTGTTGTTCCCTAGGAAATTCATGCGTTCCAAACAAGCCCTAGGTATTGGTTCTGGAAAATAAAAAAAAGGAGATATATAGGTTTCATTGCTCTTTTTTCTTGCTTTTCTTCATAGCTTTTCTTCTGCTTGAGAGGAGGATACCCAAAGTGTATACACTCAGCTTTGTATGACCGGTAGCTAGATAGAGAGCACAAGATAATGCATTCCAGAGATGATTCTAATGCGGTAGTAGGAATATGCCTTAGACTTCCAAAGGAAAATTTTCCAAGAGGCTGAAGAAAATATTTGATTCCTCAAAAATGTGTCTTAAAAAGAAGACATTCCTTTGTTCCAAAGTTCCACACAAGGAAATAAAATCCATGCAAAAATGATCCAATTTTTCTTTGTTCTGAATGTAGCCCTGATGTTTGCTCCCCAGATAAATAACATTATCATCCCTCAAATAAATGAGAAAGAACATATAAACCCCCACCAACTCATGAAATTCACTAAATTTGACCGACAAAAATATATCTAGTACGGCCGCAAATTCTACATTAGCTCAAACTGGAGTTGACAAATAAGGTAAAACAGGAGCTAACAAATAATGGTTAAACACTAAGCCCGATTAAGTCACTTGGAATGAATGACATGCTCAGAGTTGATTCATATTACAATGACGACAGAACAACGGTGTCCAATATTTCTCAAGTGCTCAAATCTGGATGGAGACATGGGTTATATTTGCAACTTCTAACAGGATCAGGAGATGAAGAGGTTTCCTTCTGCTCCAAACTCGACAGGAAACTTGAAATTCTGCACTGAAGCAATATAATCTTCATGTTCATCAGAACCAACTCAGGCAAACAGAAAGCCGGACTGCTGGAGAAGTCATGCATATTTGACGATCCTCACTAGTTACTGCTTCTTCACCATCCCTAACATACACCAGTATCACCATTGCTAATCAAGACAAAGAAAGATTAATGGATCAGTCAAATTCGCACAAGCACGATATTCTAGCCAGCATGGTACGCACACAATTGGTTTAATGTAGGAGAATCACCTTGACTGAGCAGAGTTTTGCGATGATGGTGAGTCAACTTGCATAGTTACAGGGCCATCATTTACTAAAGAAACCTGCAAAAGTTTCAAATTAACACATATTCTGGAAAGCGCGTATTATAAGGTAGTCAGTTGTAACATGCGTTACTCGGATGCACCTTCATCATTGCTCCAAAAATGCCATCTGTCAAGAGTTAGAGGACACTGTTAGAAACAAGTTCGCGTGTGACAGTGACTACTTCTTCTCATATGTACATGGAACTGATTGCAAAACAGTAGAAGCAGCATGGGGATTACAATATCTGAAAAATCATATATTCCATAAACATACAAAATCATGGAAGGCATCAAGGAACCAAAAAGAATTACAGAACAATTGGAAATTCTTATTAACAAGTTTCGACTTATTACTACAACATAATTGGTTGCATACTGAGTATGTACTTTATACGGGAACTGCCAGTGCGGGAACAATGAGAAACATTGGAAAGTACACATGGATCATTCACAACGTGTTAAATCTCAATACAAGCAGAGATGTCAACGCTTGTATAAGAACATGGATTTGATGATCACGCATTCAAGGTGGCCAACTTTGTAAATGCATGGTACAATATTAGAAGTAATGGTAAATATTACCTTTCACTGAATCAATTTTGTACGATTTCTGGAACTTCTCAACCAAAGAAGCGTAGAATGGTTTTGCTTTCGCAGGTGCCATAGCAACATGGAAATCTGGTTTGTTACCCTTCAGGATTCCATATAAGGTAAATTGACTCACTGAACAGGATAACAGCTTAGAAAAAGAGTAATTAACCAAATAATGACTCGGAAGTAGAGGTAGCAGGTTTCATCGTATTACCTAACAATACTTCGAAGTTCCGCTGCACAACCTGCACAAAGTAGGGGAAACTGTTAAAAATAAATACTATGAAAATTCAGGCAGTAATCCACATCCTGAATGTTACCCTGAAAGCTGAATCTCTACGATAGATAGATGATTCCTAGACTTACACTCTGATCCCAAGCTTTTTCAGTCTTGTCATTAGGAAACAACCTCATATTAAGGACCTTCCGACAGCTACGAAGAGGGGTGTTAGCATGAAAACTGATATATATACACGCAAATTCTCATAGAATAGATGATGTGAAATATCAGAAAGGCAGAGGTGACAAGTGACAGCTTTGGTACTTCAACTGCACATAATATAAGCAGACTTTTCCACACTAAGAATACAACACCATGTTGTTACTAGCAGTGTTTATTTATCTTTACATGTCACTACTAGCATAATTTATTGGTATGCTAATAATTGTCATTTCCCATCCATTATGCATCCTAATCACTCAAACTAACAATACAGGTAACCAGTTACTAAACAACACCATTTTCAAAAAAAGTTACTAAACAACACATAAATTCACCCAGATTTCGCGGAAAACATCCCCTCGATAGGGAGCGCGTGCAGAGGATTAGGAGGGAGAGAGATGGGTTCATACATGTAGTCGGCGTCGGAGTCAGTGTCAGTCTCGTGGACGCCGACGAGGACGAGGAGGCCCGGGCCGATTGCCGATACCACACGGCCTTCCACCTGCGACCCCCGAAAAAGGCCAATCAGCGCCCATCTCTACCAATGATTCCGTGCAGGATAAAGCGGATGGTGGCGAGTTGAAGATGTAGTCACCTCGACGCTGGCTGAGAGGACGCGCTGCACCACGGCCCTCATCTCCTTCCTTCTGGCCTCCGCCGGGGCGAGTCTACGAACTTCCTTCAAGGGGGGAGTCGCCGGAGAACACCTACGGACGGCGACTTGGTGGGGCGGAGTGAGGAGCGGAGGCGGAGGCCTTCAGCGAGGGCCTCTACGGGCCGGTAAAAGTGCTCATGATTAACTGCGTGTAACGGGCCGGGGCTTGCCAGCTAATGCGCATGTTTAGGCCGGTTTACAAAAGTTCGGTGGGACATCAAAATCTTTCTTTCTTTTTTACTTCTCTTTTCGCTCCACAACTCAATCCTCCTCCTCCTCGCCGTCCAGTCCTGTCATTTTTCCCTGTCGCCGCCCACTCCTGCCATTTTCCCGCCCCACCTATCCCCTCACATGCGCCACCTGCCACCACCACCATGTCGCTGAAGAGGTACCAAGCTTCCCAGCGTCGGCGCCCGCGAAGAAGCGGAAGGCCGACAAGCACCGGACATAGGGGATGACCAACGTGGAGTGGGCATTCGACATCCAGCGCCAGCAGGTGGAAAACGTCAGTCGCCGACTAAGGGAGAAGAACTTAAGGCTATGCAGGGCGGCGGAGGCGCGGGCAGAGCAGGCCCACACGGCCACTCCTGCGGCGCATCAGGTGGTGGCCATGGCAGGAATGGCGACACCGTCTTACAACGCTGGCATCCACATCCTCGTGAGACAGAGTAGCATCTCCTCTCTCTCGCCGCCCAACGCGTGTGAAATGGATCGTATGGGCACCTAGAGGGAGGGGGGGTGAATAGGTGCTACTCCAAATTTTACTTCTTTTTTAATTTAGGCTTGACATACAGATAAATTCTCTAGATATGCAACTACGGTAAATTTACTTATATGATAACCTAGCTACTAGAACCACACAAGTAAAGGAACGGTAAAAGAATATAGGTGAGAGTGAAGCACGCGAGCACGCGGGATTTGATTCACAATAGTTCCTTCCTTTTTATGAGAAGTACGTATGTGTTGGAGGGGTGGAAAGTTCTAAGACCACCACGCCACAAAGGCCTCACCCTATTCTCCGGTGAACTTCCGCCACAAATGGCCTAGTCCACTTTTCCAGTATCGATACCCTTCAAGGCGGGAACCGACGCCTTTACAACAATCTTGGAGCAAAACCACAATGGAACAGAGGCTTTCAAGTACAAGGCTAGCTTCCACAATGACAACAAGCTAGTTAGAACTGAAAACACTATCTAGGGTTTCCTATGAAACACTATCTAGGGTTTCCTATGAAACACTAGAACAAGGGAGCCCTCAAGTGATTGAGGGGGAAATGTAAATCGCTTTGGTGAAGATATAGATCGGTGTCTTATCCTTAGATTCTCCAAAGATCAAGAGCTTTGGGTGGTTGAGGGAGGAGATCTTGAAGATTTGGTGGCTCAACTTCTAGGGTTCTTGAGGTTGTGGACGAGAAGCATCCCAAGGTAGAAGAAGGGCCTATATATAGGGGCCCTGAAAAAGTAGTTGTTGCTTCCACATAACCCGGAGTGTACGGCCGAAACGCATCGGACACTCCGACCGAGGCCGGACACTTCGGCCGATCCATATCGGGCATTCCGGTACTTTCAGGAAGCTTGGGAGATTCCGTCTGGAGTTCGGATAGAGTCTGAAGAGGGTTACTAAAGTGAAACCACTTGGGGAGAAAACTTGACAAAATCCCAGCACCGGATAGTCTGGATCGCACCATCCGGACATTCCGGCCCAGCGGGATACTCTGGCCAGCGTTTGTCAGACACTCCGGTAAAAAATCATTCAGCGCATCTTAAAAACCTAGGATCTTCTTCCTTCAACTTATTTAGAACCATCTTTTCCCTTTGAGGTAGAAATACATAATCAACATGCTGATAAGATTATAATGCCTTGAAAAAATTAGCACACGATTAAACCTTCCTAGTGTTGTCAACAAACATCAAAACATGAAAAGGGACAAAATGCCATTTCAATCTTCCTCTTTTTGGTGTTTGATGACAACCCAAGGATTTGCATAAAGGATAAGCAATAAGCATAGTAATAAAAGATATACAAATTATAGAGAGGTCCCCCCCTAAATGCATGACCAATTAAGTTTGCATTTGAATACAAGATCACACAAAATAGGATTAACACCCTCTCTAGAATTTATAAAACAAGGTAAGAAAAGATACCAAGATAAAGACTGGACAAATAATCTAGGCATAACGTAGTCTTTAACATGATAACGAAACCGAGCACGCATGTGTTACCACACAACATAACCACATAGTTCCCGTATGAATAAAATAAATACACAAGCTTCAAAGAGGCAAATCAAATGAACGAGAAGCTTGTGTAGCCATACCCATGCAAATCCCAGTAGCAACATAATATAGGGCTACTTCTCCCCCCTTGGCATTGAGACGCCAAAAAGGGAAAAGAGCAACACTAAAGCGCCCAAACTGAATCTAGCCACTGTAGTCCTCCTCCTCATCATCATCACCATCCTCATCTTCAGAGCATTCCTCCTCATCTTCGTCTTGAGCGGACTGCTTGCCATGAGGGCGAGAAGAGGATGACACATCCTGAAATAAGGACCATTCAACACGACCCTGGATCTAGTGATGATAGGAGAGAGTGCCATCTGAAGCTTGCTGAGAGGAGTCAATATCCAAGGGCTGGTTGATATTCTTGAGCTCCTTCATGACACCCCTGTTAGCCTTGTAAGCATCGTGATAACCATGGCGGATATCAATGTTCTGACACAGGAGCAACTTTTTCCACCAACACTACAAGGAATCTGTCTATATATGACCCTCAATTTTCGTCACAGAATCGTCATAGTAGTCCATTTATGACGATTCTATGACGATTTTGAGATCGTCGAAAGCTGGGCGTCGCAAATGAACTATAACGACGTTTTTGGTAAAATCGTCATAACCGTCTATGACGATATTGAATTGTCATAACGTCTATAACGATCCAATATCGTCATGGACCATCTAGCCAGGCCAGCTCAGATCCTACGTGGCAAAATTGTGACGAAATGAAATCGTCTTAAATCAAAATCAGCCCAGTCCATTTTAGTGATCTAAATGGGCTAGCCCAATAATTCTAGCCTTTTATTTGCTAGGCCTTGGCCTTTTTAGGTTTGTCACTTTTGGGCCTTGCCTTCTTACGGTACACTTATTTATTTTCAGATTTGTTACAATATATTTTGGGCCACAGCCTTTTTAGAGCCCAAATATATTTCATCCAGTCCAGATTTCTACTATTTTTTAACTAGAATTTGCATTTTCATTTCTGGAATTGCTTCAACCATGCAATAAATCGAGAAAATACACCAGAGTTTGCAAATACATCAATAAAATACACCATTTTCAGCAAATACACAACATGTAGATAATTTATCAGCAAATAGCAGGCTCACAAATGCACATCCAAGATTACAATTCAGTATTTACATTAACTTATTAGCAAATAGCACCAATTGCAACACCTCGGACAAGCTCCTCGGATCGCTGCACGAACAAGCTCCTCCGCTCTCCCGAAGTGGTGCAGCTCCACTCCAGCACGATCAGCTGAAACATGAACAAAGCTTGTAGTTTCAGAATATGGGTAGTAGCAAATTTTACATATAGTTCTAGCAATCCAGAATAGGGATAGCAGAAAATTTACATAATGTATTAGCATTCATAATCAGTGGTTTCATATCCACAAAAGCTTTCTAATCATTTGATTAAGTTTAAATCAGATTTGAAAAAGTTCTATTCACTCATTCCTATCACTGTAAATACTATGGATCTTGTATAACTCATTTACAAGAACCACTAATAAGACTCAAACTAACCCTATTAAAAGAGCACTCATAGTTACTACTCACAAATGACAGCAGCTAAAGTTGTCACTTGGCAGAGAATTAGTGGTGAAAAATAAGGCCATCATTAGTGGTTAGTTATCACCTCGTGAAACTGAGCATGCACACACATTAGCAATTTATAAATATTACCACTAGTCACTAAGCATAGCAATGTATAAAAATTACCACTTGTCAATAAACGTAGTTTTTGTAGGATTGCCCCGTTGACAGATCATGTTCTAGCAACTCTAACATGACTCATGCATGGGATCTTACTACTATAAGATATTAAATAAGAAGCCTCTCATGCATGGGATCTTCCCTTGCTAATATGTACCTCTGAATATCTTTGTATCTCTGTATCAGTTCTCTTGCTAATATGTAGCTGCCTCAGATGGATGCACCATGGCAGGACCATCGACCGGTCAGCATGTGGATGCTTGACTTCAGATCTACGCCTACAATTACGGAGCAAACTTACAGGACATACAAACCATATCAGTCTTAACATAACAGTCTGTAAGAAAACATGATGCTGCGTTTTCATTTAAACAAACTGTTTGAGGTGTCGATTTCTGAGATTGTATATGTTGTATTTCCTGAACCTGAAGACATCCATCCTTACCCCTCATGTCTCTCAACCCTCACTCACTGTATCAACTGTGAGCTTTGTCTGAATCCCATGAAGCAACCTGAAATGACTGATATTGTAGAATGCTACACCTAGTATGGGCATGCCGTGAGAATAAGGAAAACAAAACCAAATCATCCGAAATTAAAAGCATACTAGTATCAAACTAGTGACCAACTGCCCGCCAGTCGATTCCGGTTCAGTTAGTGAGTCGGCGCAGATTTCCATGAAGAGGTTAAGAGATATGAACCCTGTTTCACTGTCAACTGTGTCTTGAATTTTAACACGTGTAAGTTGGAAAACTGTCCAGTTTGAAGTTTGTCAGGTCGACCGATCGTTAGTGCATGTGCCTCCCTGTCTTCTCACCGATTTCATTAACATTTGGGGTGTCCATCGTGTTCTTCTTTAAAAGAAATTAAATTGTTGTTGGAATAATCATCACTGTGCTGCTACTTGCTAGGAGTCGTGAAATGAAGTTATGAGACAAGTGTTGAACCAATATCCATATACTTATTTGAGATCATTACTTAAAGAAGGATTCATATACAAGTGTGAAGGTTTGAATTGAACAGTAAGATGCACAAATAAACTATATGAACCTAGTATAGCCCAGTAACTTTTAGCTCAAAGCAACCATATTTTGAATACTGTATGTCAACGCATCAGTTGCTACTTGAAATGAACCAGCTAGCAAAATATTCTAATACTAAATTGGTGAGGGGGAGAAGACAGAGGGAGTAGGGACGCAACGAACCTGGGTTGCATGAGGGCTGCGGCGATTGATAATAATAAATTGGTGAGGAACCAACCAGCCAGTACCAAGCCTGATGCAAGTTCTCTTCCTAGTTATGTATACTTGCACACCAACAACAAACACATGATCATGGTCAGCAAAAGGATGCTTTTGTATACAAAGGAAAGAAGCAATTCATGCATTTCTTTAACCAAGCCTAACAACAATACAAAGGAGGTGGGAAAAGACCTTAACAGGTGCTAGCAAAGGCATGCTACAATGCTCCTCATGGGATGCTTGTCGCTGGGTCTCCTATAGCATGACATCCTTGTGTCGTCAGTGGAGGATCTCGGTCAGGAGCAGGCCGTCGTGTCCATTGGAGGAAAGCAGCAGCAGCGGCTGTTACAGAACATACAAATAGTAAGAATGAGAAAGTGAAGGCAATTACCAAAGCAGCAACACTCTAGAAGAGCATGTGTCTAGGCTGTTCAAAATCAGTCCAGCATTCCCTCCTAGAGCAACACCAACAAATACTAAGGAAATACAATGAAAATCAAAGAAACTAATTTGTCCCACAAATAAGCAGGATCAGGCATGCCAATCACTAAACCAGCTAGTAAGAACAGAACTGAGTTGTGGGCATATATTGCAGCTCTAAAAGGGAAAAAATGGCAAGGTGCAGTGAGGGAAGGAAAGATATGCTTACCTCGGTGTCATCGATTTATACAGGAGATGGGTGCTTTCAGAGAGCTAGCTGCCGCTATGGGAGAGCATTACTCAGTAATAAGTACATGATACTACACATGATGGTGTGTCACTAATAAGCTCCATAATCGCACGAATAAGTAGCATATAGTTCAGAGCAATAGATGAAGCCAACATAATTCAACTTAAAATTATTGAAGCCTTAACTTGATTTGTGGCATCAATACAGTTATTTTGAAAACCGAGAACTTAAAATGACAAAAACATTGATTCCCATAGCATACATCAGACCATGACAAAATAAAGACATGGTTCTAAAGAACTATCCTATGTCTATGTGGCATCCATTTGTGTGAAATTAGGGTCAAATACAGCAATCCAAGCAACACAATGATCTGCACCGCCAAATGTACATGAATAGATTAGTACAATTACTTCAACCTAAACAGATATATGTGCTATAAGGCTAGTGAGTAGACGCAACAATAGCAGCAGGATATACAAAAAATGGACAACACAACTTTCAATTTTGATCATTCATAAAACTATGACGAAGGAAATGAGATCCCATTATTTCATTAAGGGAAATCAGATCAAGAAATCACATGCGTGCTTTAGTTTGGTATAAGGACAAAGTTATGAAGATATAGGTGTTTAACCAGGAGAGCATAATAGCTGAAACATGCATGGTTCATTAGAAATAAAAATAGTGGTATAGTTTACAGATAGATAGAAATGCAGATATCTCAAGTTACAGAACAACAATGTATTAACCATCTCAAGTACATAGTTAAGCATGCCTATGAGACTCACCGGGCAAGCAGAACATACACACAAGTAGTCCCGAATCAAAAGGAAACCTAGAAATCAGAACAGAACATCATGGTAGGGTCGTTCCGCACTGCCAGCTGCTATGAGCTTCTCCCAAGGTTACTTGCTCCGCACAATCATCTCCCATATATACAAAATAAAGATATTAAATTAAGGCAAGAAAAAGAAGTTGTAATTTATGCTTATACACAGAAAGAACAGGAATGAAACTACAACATATGTATGAATATCAAAGCTACAGAAAGCAAATGAATAACAGTAATGCTTGTGAACCCTATATTGAAGCAGAATAATCATGCATGATCAAAACATATTAAATGAGGATGCAACAGTATCAACAACATTGGTTACAGCGCTAAATTGCATAAAATTCAGTCAAACACACTCTATTATGCATAGAACAGATGTACATTGTCAAGAAAACATAAACGCGTTACATACAAAATTCGACACAATATGATACCATAGCAATCATCGGACCTGGTACTTATCGTCTATTAAGCAAGATTGTGTCATAGTTACACAGATATATAAAGAAACTAAAAAGATCTATATTTACAATACAAAAACCCTAAGACAAGTTCAACAAGGCGTTTAACTGCAGAAACTGTATAAATCCAAGAATAAGCACACACTGATCCCTTGCATTCTAATAGAAAGTAGTGAAGACAGTTTAGGATGTAAGCATATATATGAAGAAGGAAAAATGCATGCTATTAAGCTGAAGACATGTTTCTGCCAGATCTAATAAAATTACCAGTACCAAAGCATCCATGTAGTTGTACTCGAAAGAGGAAACAAGAAATAAAGAGAGAGAGATTTTTTGTACATGCTGGGAAGAAAAGGGCGATGAAAACACTAAAGAACATACGCAGACGCCCTCCTGCGTCGAAGATGAACTTGTCGGTGTGCTCCACAGCTTGAGGTGGTGCTTCGCTCATGGAGGAGGTGGACGCGAAGCCGGCGGAAGTGGGAGTTACCATGGGCCACGGACCTGGGGTCGGTGGGCTCGGCCTTGATGTCCAAGGGTAGGACCTCTGCATCCTCGAACCCGTTGGTGCGGCCAGCATCCGAGATGGCGGCGAGGAAACATGAGGAAGCGGGCGAGGCGGAGGCCGTAGAGGTTCACCGCTCCTACGCGTTGGGGAACATGCGGGAACCAAGGATGAGATGGATCCACGCCTTGCAGACGCCAAAGGAGGAGCCGCACCAAGGAGGAAGAGGTCGCCACTCGTCGCTCTCCATCGCCATCGAGTAGCCCAGGCCCAGGGTCGCCGCTCGTCGCTCTCCATCGCCATCCATCGCCATCGAGTAGCCCAGAGCCGCACCAAGGACAGGGGCGACCTCTCGTCGCTCAGATTAGGTGAGGATGGAGGGGATCAAGGCGTCGCTGTAAATTGAGGGGATCAGGGCACCGCCAAGGGAGGAGAAGGGGAATGGAGATGGGCATGGTGTGGCGGCGGGGAAGAGATAAGAATTAGGGTTAGTCAAGGCGGGGGGATTTGGCGTGCGCCAAAATATTCACTGCGTGTGCGCGCGAGATGATGAAATATTTGCCGCGTGGGCACTCTATGGATGCCACGTCATCGATCCGCACCAAATTTCCACACTTCAAAATCACGTCCGTTTATTATGTTCACATCCTACGATTGATATTGTCTTTCTATTATATCTTGACCTGTCTAAAAATTATGACGATTTTGTCTATAAAAATTACGATGTTTTTTTACAAAATCGTCATAGTTTATTAAGGATTTGGCCCTCCCAAATAGCTTGCGACCATATGGTGTAGAATCGTCATAAATCTATGACGATTTCATTCACGGTCACTACCAAAACGTCATAGGTTGACATATTTGTTGTAGTGCAAGAAGCTTTCTTCACCTTTTGATGCACTTCCGCCTGAGTGGTGTCAAACATGTATGCATTGCTAGCATGCTTCATGCGAGTACCACGAGGCATGGGTTCATACACTCACATCCTCAGACGCATCACCACTATCTTCATCCTCATAGTCATCAGGCTCAAATACACTGTGAGATTGGGAATATCCACGGGGCGCTTGGAAGGAAGGAGACCCCTTTATGTAAAGCTTGGCAGGCTTGTGCTTAACAAGATTGGTGTAAAGCAAAGGAGTTGGTGGCTTGTGGGAAGCAATTAGCTTCATCCCATATGGGGCATAGAGAGGACACTTATTGTCCATAATGCACTTGTACAAATCTTGATAGATGAAGTCCATGACATCAGTAGCACCACCTTCATCGTCGGGACCAAGAATAAACACGGAATGAGCATGTGCCATGAGGTTGATTTCAGCACCTCGCATTTCATCTTTGTTACCTGCCTTAGGAGTGAGAGTGTGGTGGAACATACGAAGCAGAATGTTGTAGAGAAGCTTGATGTTGGTGGTTTGGACAAACACTCCATTCCTGGAATATATGGGAGCTAGCCTTGATTTGTCATATGCTTGACCATGAACATGCATCCTTGCACCATTAGGACCGTTGGGGTTGAAAGGCAAACCAAGAATACATGCGAACTGCACCATGTTGGAATAACACCTTGTGTTGTCGGACATCCATTCAAGAGGAATATCCACAATATCACCAAAGACAACTATGACATAGAACTGATGGACCAAGTGTAACATCCCAAAAATATAATCAAGATTATCAAGTTCTAATCACCCAAGTTTAGGGGTAACAAAAACTTTTGTTATTAAAAATCAATATGAATGCATGTATTTATGTGATGAATGCATGAATGCTTGTATTGCCATGTTTGATAGCTATGAATGGAAAGGATTGGTTTAAAGATGAAAACAACATCATCTAAATCATTTCCAAGCAGAATCAAATCAAGAGAAATTCAAATATAAACACTATGAGCAAATGGTCATTTTGACCAAAGTTAACCACTAGACCACTTTGAGTGTTTCTAGTCCAAGTTTTCTAATAGAAACAAATCCGATTATTTTCACCCCTTGCTAGAACAAGTACAAGTGAACCCAAGCCCACTTTGCAAACCAATAGAAACTGTCGTGGTGGTGGCACGGCAGATGCCATGGGTAGGCTAAAGTATGGGGCCAATGGATGCTAGAGGGATCTGGGGAGGGAAGATGTAGTTGATTCTACACACAAACGACTAACGTAAAGATATTTATTTCTCCTCTCTTGGGCTACAAGTGCTCCTTGAGCTGTTTACAAGAGGATAAGATGAACTTTTACTAGCCTAACGGTACCAAATGAGCCGATGCCCTTCTCAGAGTCCATGCCTCTCCTTATAAAGGGGCGTCTTGGCTCCTCTAGGGCTGACATGGCAAGCATATTCGAAGAATATGCTTGTCCCAATATAGTAACTCGGTGTCCTCCTTTCCGTGTCGCCCTTCTAATGACGGCAAGGTTTCAGAGAACCCCACCTGCACGCCTCGGGCTCTAGGACTGTCACCTCCGTGACCTCCTTCTGCCCTTCTCCCGCTCTGCGCCTTGTCCTTTGTGCTTGGCTCTGCTCAGATTCTTCCTAGCTTGTGGCTAGGGTTTGACTATAGGCACTTCGTTCTCCTGCAAGCTTCATGTCATTCGGCCCTGCCTCGCTTAACTCGGCTTGGCCTTCACCTGCATTTAGATTATTTGGGCTGACCCGGCTGACTTAAACAGTACGTCGGCCGGGTAACGTATTGCTCTTCTCATAAGTGTCCTGCTCTTGCTTACCTCGGCCGACCTTCACAGGATTCCGCCGATTTAGACAGTAACTCGGAAGTTGGACGGGGAACTTCCTTTTGTCTTTCCCCATCCTAACCCTATCCGGGGTCACCTCCCCAACATTAGTCCCCGAAGCTGGTATGGTCCTGCCTATAACTTCGGCCGGTCCATATCAGTTTCCCAATACTCGTGTATCCTTGTTTCCGAGTTACTTTTCCGCCGTCTGAGGTATCCGTGTATCTTCTTGCGTACGCCTCATCCTACGTGTAACACTTATCATTGTTTCTCTAGTTTTTTGTTCCTCTACAGTGCCCACTGACAGGCTGCAGTGATTACTGCGCCTGTCGCGTCGGCGCTGCAACGCCTCACGCACCGTTTCTGTTAGGGCCCCCGAT
This sequence comes from Avena sativa, assembly GCA_916181665.1. Taxonomy (NCBI): domain Eukaryota; kingdom Viridiplantae; phylum Streptophyta; class Magnoliopsida; order Poales; family Poaceae; genus Avena; species Avena sativa. Next base: position 90,707,031 of record OV702281.1, read on the forward strand.
CATCTCCTGCGTCGTGTGGTCGTTGGTGCGGCTCCACTCACCCTCGAGCAATTACGCCCCACACACGATCTAGACGGTTGGTGCCCGCACCCACGATCCCACTACCGCGCCAAACCCTCGCGGTTATAAAGGGGGGCACGGGGCTAGAGGGTTTACTTTCCTCCTTCGCTCCCCATTGCCCTTCTTCTTCCTTTCGCCCTTGCTCCTGTTCATGCTCCCGTGGCCGTGCGCTCGTCGGAATCCTCGACGGCGAGGCCTCAATTCCTCTGCTCCGTCGACCTCGTCCCCGTGCGCTTGCTCCGGCGCCGTCGCCGGTGATTTCTTCTGGTCTTATTGCCTACATTTCCCTCTAGACGCGTCTGCCGCTCTCTAGATTTCCCGCGGCGGTTCCTTTCCCGCTCCGCCGCCGTTTTCGTCTAGGACCACGACGGGGCCTTGCAGTTCTAGGCTTTGCTCCACCGCTAGTTCCTCCTCGGTAGATTCCTCCGGCGACCCTATGTCAAGCTCCATTAGTGTCGCGCTCATCGAGGATGACGATGCAGCATCTGGTCCGGAGCGGGGCTCCTGGCAAGGTTCCACCATCACCCGCCGAGAGATCGAGTGGCTGATCAGAACCCGCCGAATTCCTGCCGAGGTAGCTTGTCGCTTACCCGACAACGAATCTTCTCCCGTTCTAAAATAGGGCGAGTACGTTGTCTTTATGTCTCATTTCGCTCGCGGGTTTGGTCTTCCTCTTAGCGATTTTTCTAGGGAATTCCTAGATTACTTCGGCATGCAGCCGCATCATCTTCCAGCTAACGCCATTGCTTCTCTGTCCGCTTTTATCTCGGCCTCGGAAGGATACTTCGGCCTCTGGCCATCTGTGCATATGGTCCAAGTTCTTCCAGATTAGATCCAATGTTGTTCTAGACAAATCTCTTCAACCTTTCGAGAAACTGCTTACCCAGTGTGGAGCCGCATCCATCACACCTCGGAGGAAATCCGAGTTTCCTCGCGTCGCTGGTCTCGAGTCATGCAAGAAATGGCATAGATCGTTTTTCTATGTCAAGAATTCTGGGAAGGAAGACAAGATTCGGCTCCCTGCCTTCTCCATCGGCCCCCCTTCCAAGAAGAACTGGACTTATAATCCCAGGAAGAGCCATGCCCTAGCCAAGGCCATCGAGATTCGGCTGAAGGAGCTGATCCGTGCCGGGTTACGTGGCGAGGATCTGATGACTACCTTCATCAGCAGCCGGATCTACCCTTTTCAGCAACGCACGCATAAGCTCTGCTATATGAGCGGACCCCTTGATCCCAATCGAGTCTCAACGGTTGAGCTCGATAACTATCTTATATTCAAGCGTGTCCAAGCTATCTTTAAGACGGAGATGCCAGAGGATTGGACCTGGGGACTGAAGCCGTTCACCCGCGAGCATCCTCCTCCTGAGGTAGGTTCACGCGTCTGTGATTTCTCTTGCTAATTTCTCTGTCTCTTTTCCTGCAGAGGTTTGAGGAGCAGAAGATCGAGGATGCCGAGGTTTTGTCCCTCCCGTGGACCTCATATCGGAACACCCCGGATAGCGGGGAGCCTGACTCGGAGGAGTTCGTTCCCAAGTCGGACCTTGCTCCGGCTCATGCCCGTGGCACGACCCCGGCCCACGAGGAGGAAGGTGATTCGGACGAGGTCCAAGTTCTTGAGGTAGTCGCCGCAATGCCAATTTCTTATGCATTTCCGGCCTCTACTTTCTCAGCTAATCAGGCCGGTCAGGTTCACAACGCCGAGCCTCTCGCCTCCCGACCTCCTATTACCTCGAGGAAGCGTAGTGCTCCAGCTGGTGCCTCGGAAGCCGCTCCCAAGAAACGAACGAAGAAGTCAGCCCAGCACCCTCCGAAGCGTAAAACTATGCCCGGGGTTACTAGGTGAGTTGCTTTTCATTTGTATTTCTTGTTTCTCTCTTTCTGTCTTCTGACCTGACTCTTTGTGCCTTTGCAGAGCTCCTCTCTCTGTTAAGCCCAGTGGTCCTAGCATGACGAGTCATACGACTCAGCCGCCTTCTCCTCCGCCTCCTGAAGATACCAGGGTTCCTAGTCCTGCTCGCGCAGACTCTCCTCCTACTCCAAATCAGACGTCATCTCGCCAGGATGCGCCTGAGGTCTCTCCTGTTGACACCGACACAACTCGGACAGTAGATATTTCTATTGAGCCTACTGCCTCCTCCGTGAATCCCGAAGTTCCCCCGAGATTCCTTCGACCCCCACAGTCTTCACTGCCACTCCGACTCCAGCCGAGGATACCACTATCTCGGCGCCCTCAGAAACCGTAATCCCTCCGGCCCCCAAAGATGCCACTCCAAGTGCCGAGGTAATGGCTCCTGCCGACGCCTCTTCTAAGGCAAGAAAGGTCGTCGTCACCAAACCTCCCTCCTCTCAGAAAGGGCTTGCGAGCTCTTCTCAGCCTACAATTGCTGATGCGCTGCGCAAGGGGGTTTCTTCTGCCAAGACTATTGTTTTCCTGGCCGCTGATACTCAGCTCACTCTTCACAAGAGTCCCGCGGCGGCGGTGGCTACACAACATGTCCGAGGTAAAGTCCTGACTCGTACTAAGAGTGGGAACAACCTCGGCTCGTTGGTTGAGTATGCCAACAATTGGAACGCTGCTGATCAGCTCGAGGGCAATCCAAGCAGTCAGCCATTTCAACTCTCCGACATCAGCAGTCGCTTACATCTGGCTGCCAAGATCGTTCTTGACAGTGATAATATGAATGAGGTAATTGTTTTTATTGACGTTTGATTAGTCATTCGAATGATATTATATATACTCTAGTCCCCGAAGCTTGCAACCAAATAATTTGTTATTCATTTGGAAGTTTTATTAGGCTTTGCCTAGTTCAGTTTTATCTTAGTGTTCAAATATCCAGCCACCTAGATCCGAGTTAAGCTTTGCTTGATTCGGATCTGTCTTAGCTTCGAATATCCAGCCACCTAGATCCGAGTTAAGCTTTGCTTGATTCGGATCTGTCTTAGCTTCGAATATCCAGCCACCTAGATCCGAGTTAAGATTTGCTTGATTCGGATCTGTCTTATCTTCGAATATCCAGCCACCTAGATCTGAGTTATGCTTTACTTAATTCGGATCTGTCCTAGTGTTCAAATATCCAGCCACCTAGGTCCGAGTAGAGCTTTGCTTGATTCGGATCTGTCTGAGCTTCGAATATCTTATTGCTATTTATTTTGTTGCTTAGGTTGCGCATGACCGGCGGACCGCCGAATTCCAAAGGCTGCTTTTCGCACATAAAAAATTGCAAGACAAGTATGAGAAAGTCATTCCCGTGGTGAAGAAAGCTGGTAAGTTAACAAACTTTTGCATTGTCCCTAAAGTTCTTATTGTTTTCGATGTGAGGTGTTAGCTCATTTTGCTGGTCAATAGGTAATATCAACAATCTTAATATCCGTCTTGAGAAGAAAGTCAAGGCCCTGGAAGGTTAGTTACCCTTTTTCTTTACAGATTTCCATTCGAAACTTATACCGGGTTTCTTTTAACCCTTTTGGCTTTGGTATAGCAGAGTTACAAACTTTTGCAGCGTCACATCAAGAATGCATACCCATTCCTGATATGATGCTGCATTTTTTAGAACAAGCCGCTACTCACTCGGCGCAGCTGAAAGATAAAGATGACGAGATAATTCGCTTGCACGCCGAGGTGGAGTCCCTCAAGCTCTCTCAGAAGTCTGAGTTAGAGAAAGTTGACCAGGAGTTCTCCGAGGAGAAGAATCGGCTAGCTCTGCAATTGCAGAAAAATAAAGAACTCCTCGAGGCTGCCGAACTCAAGACACGGGCGATGAGCGAGGAGATCACTCGCATTGAGAAAACCAAGGGTGATTGGGCTCAAGATCTTCAGAGAATGCTGAGCTATATTCATCGTAAGCCTCTGACCGTGGCCGAGTTATCTTTTTCTCTTTCTTACTGTTGACCGATGTACTTTTATTTTGCGTAGACCATTTTCCAGAAGCTAAGCCCGTGAGCTCTAGAGCGGTGGTTAATGCTCGTGAGCGCCGAGGTGTCCCCGCAGATGCGAGCCCAGAATACTCGATGGAAGATTACTTGGTTGCCGTTGGTGCTGCCGTTGGTCCGATGAAGATTATGGGCAGGGACTTGGTGTAGGCAGCCATCTGGGCCTACCATGTTCTCTGGCCGAATACTTCTGGGACTCCTGATATTGATGAGATCAAGATACTGGTGGAAAGATTGATGCATCCCAGAACCAGTTAAATCTCTGGAGGGAATCCGCTGGACGAGCTGGTGCTGATATGGCGCTCACAGTCATTATGTCATGGTATGAGGATATTTCCCTCGATACCTTGATAAATTTGAGCACTGGCTCTCGTTGGGTTAAGGATCCAGAATTCGTCGCTCGCCGACAAGCTCGTGCCTTCCAGCTTGTTGAGTATGCGGACGTGCATAACTGGATTGAAGGGCCGAGTTTCCTTTCTAACCCGGCGGATGAGGTCGAAGTTGAAGATGCCTCTGATGATAATTCAGCCGACCAGGATGAGGATGAGGGCGACTCGGATACTTCTGGTGATTCCAGCGCAAGCTCGGATGGCAATGGCGACGCGCGATCCTCCTCCAAAGGGACTGGGCATTCTCAAGCTCAAGCTGATGTTTCTCAACAGCCCCGGGCTTTCCCTGAAGTCGCTCCTGGTTCTATGGAGGGCGAAGCAACTTCGGCCGAGGTGCCGTCTACCTCGGAGCGCCCAGTGCCTGACCAAGTCGCTGCCCCTTAGGTTTAAAAAACTCTAAGTTGTTTCTTATCCCCGGTATGCCGGGCGTATGATGTGTGTGAAACAATTGTCCGACTTTCTGTGTGGTATGAACCTCTTTTGCCTTTTGCCGCCGAGGCACACATGGTTGTGATCGTTATTATTCTGTTTAAACTGATCTTGTTTGTTTAAATCTTTGCTTTGGTGGCCTTCAATTTCTTAAGTTCGGATTGTGTGTTTGCATTTGTCCCACCGTAGTTCGGCGTCTAATATTGCCTGACCTTTATAAATTTGACAGCTCAACCATTGTGTTCTTGAATTCTATCCATGTTGTAAATCTCGAAGCCCATATTTGGGGAGAGCGAAATAATATCGTTCTGGGTGCCGAAGTTTGATACCCATTTTTGTAACAAGGGACAATTGTGGGGCAATTCCCTAATCAGTGCTCTAGAAACCGAGATTTAACACATCACTAAAAATGCGAAATAACATTGGGCAGTCCCCGAGTCATTGCTCGAGGTGCCGAGGTTTAATACATAACCCAAACTCAAAAACAAAACATGGCATTCCCTGAGTCATTGTTCAAGGTGCCGAGGTTTAATACATAACCCAAACTCAGAAACAATATAGGGCAGTCCCCGAGTCACTGCTCAAGGCGCCGAGGTTTAATACATAATCTAAAATGCAAAATAATATAGGACAGTCCCCGAGTCATTGCTCGAGGTGCCGAGGTGTAATACATAGTTGATACTTCGTCCTGAAGCGTCACTTTACAACGTGTCATAGATGACTTCTACGAGTAAAATGGACAAAGTAAGGCTACGTTCCATGGTCTTTTCGATTCTTCGCCGACTTTGTCTGCCTTGTTCTTTTCTGGTGACTGAGCATCAATTAGGTAATACACATCATTGTGCAATGCTTTACTCACGATGAATGGTCCTTCCCATGGGGGTGATAGTTTGTGCATGCCGGCCGTGCGTTGCACTAACCGAAGAACCAAATCTCCTTATTTAAACACTCTTGGATTTACTTTCTTGCTATGATATCGTTGCAAGTCCTGTTGATAAATAGCTGATCTTGATAGTGCCAACTCGCTGGCTTCTTCTAGCAGATCGACTTTATCTTGCCGAGCTATCTCATTTACCTCAGCGGTTGTATACTGGGTAACTCTTGGCGAGTCATGTATTATGTCGGCTGGAAGCACGACTTCTGCCCCATATACCAGAAAAAATGGTGTATACCATGTTGACCTGTTTGGGGTAGTTCTGAGGCTCCATAGCACTGCTGGTAGTTCCTCGATCCAACACCCTGCCGACCTTTGATGTGGTTCAACGATCCGGGGTTTTATTCCAGACAATACTAGTCCATTGGATCTTTCTACTTGCCCATTAGATGCTGGGTGAGCCACCGAGGCGACATCCAGTCTTATGTGTTTTTCTTGACAGAATCTAGCAAAAGCTCCTTCAGCAAAGTTTGTACCATTGTCTGTAATAACACTGTGTGGGTAACCATATCTCAAGATAATGTCTTTGAGGAATTTTACTGCTGTGGGTCCATCACATTTTTTTATTGGTTTCACTTCAATCCATTTTGTGAATTTGTCGACCATGACTAAGATGTGGGTCATCCCACCCCGGGCAGGCTTGAATGGTCCCACCATATCTAAACACCATATAGAAAACGGCCAAGTAATTGGCATCGTTTTTAACTCGGACGATGGCATATGTATCTTGCTGGCATATCTCTGGCAACCATTACACTTTTCCACCAGTTCTTTGGCCTCTTTCAACGCTGTTGGCCAATAAAATCCATGCCTGAATGCTTTGGCCACTAAAGCTCTAGACGAGGCGTGATGCCCGCATTCTCCTTGATGTATATATAGGAGGATCTCCTGTCCTTCCGCCAAACTCACACATCTTTGCAACACGCTTGTGACGCTTCTTTATACAACTCATTGTTTATGATTTTTAAGCTTTAGCTCTTCTCACCGTCTGTCTAGCCAGTACCTCATTACTCGGCAAGGTCGCATCCTTAAGGAAGGAAAATATGGGTTGTGCCCATGTTGGCATGATTTTCTCTGGGAGAATTCCACTATCTATTTCCATATTTTCTACCGACATAACGACCTCGGGTTTCTCCATATCCGGGTTACATTCTTTGTCAATCTCCATCGGCACATTATCCTCCCTTGATTTTGCCGGGATATAGATGGATTCGGACTCTGGTGATGGAGCTATTGATGATTTTCTCAAGTGCTCCAGGGCGATTCCTGGGGGAATTGATTGCCTGGTTGATCCGAGTTTTGACAGCGTATCTGCAGCGTCATTTTCTGCCCGAGGTACATGATGAAATTCACATCCATCGAAGTATCCACTGAGTTTTTGCACATGAAATCTGTATAAGGCCATATTTGCATCTAACGCGTCCCAATTGCCGGATACTTGTTGTACTACTAGCTCTGAATCTCCGTAGCATAAGTTTCGGCGTATCCCAATCTCTTTTTCCACCTTCAATCCATGGACGAGTGCTTCGTACTCGGCTACATTGTTTGATGCGGCGAAATGTATCTGTAGCACATATTTCTCTTTTTGGCGAGGTTAACACTATTCCCGCTCCCAAGCCATTCCTCGGCTTGGAACCGTCGAAGTGCATTGTCCAATAATTCGGGTCTGGTAATGGTGGCTCATATTGTATCTCGGCCCAATCCACAAAGAAGTCGGCCATAGCCTGAGATTTGATTGCATTTCGCCTATCGAATTGCGGAGCATAAGGTGATATTTCAATTGCCTATTTTGCTATTCGGCCACTTGCGTCTTTATTGCTCAATATGTCGGCTATGGGCGCTTCGCAGATAACTTTGATCGGGTGCTCCTCAAAGTAATGTTTAAGTTTTTTCGCTGACATGTATACCCCATATGCCATCTTCTGATAATGTGGGTAATTTTGCTTTGAGGCTGATAGTACCTTGCTTAGGTAATAAACCGGCCTTTGTACTGATTTATCATCTTCAATTCGCTCCACCACGATCACAGCACTTACTACTCTGTTCGTGGCGGCTATGTAAAGTAACATAGGCTCTTTTGACAATGGAGAGGCCAGGATTGGCGCTGTGACCAACATCTTCTTCAGTTCATGGAACGCATTATCTGCTTGTGGTGTCCAAATGAACCTATCAGATTTTTTCATCAGTTGATAAAGTGGTAATGCTTTCTCTCCCAGCCGACATACAAATCGACTAAGCGAGGCCAGGCAACCTGTGAACTTCTGTACGTCATTTAGACATCTCGGCAATTCCATCCTTTCTACTGCTCTTATCTTAGTTGGGTTGGCCTCTATACCTCGGCTAGATATGAGAAAACTGAGTAGTTTTCCAGCCGGTACACCAAAGGTGCATTTTTCTGGGTTAAGCTTCATTCGGAACCTTCTCAAGTTCGCGAAAGTTTGCCGAATATCATCCAATAGAATTTTGCTTTCTTTGGTTTCGATAACCACATCATCTACATATACTTGTACATTTTTTCCTATCTGGTCATGCAGACATTTTTGCATACATCTCTGGTACGTTGCCCCTACGTTACGCAGGCCGAATAGCATGGTGCGATAGCAATAAGCCCCGTACGGGGTAATAAACGCAGTCTTTATTTGATCAGCTGGATTTAACGGTATCTGGTGAAAACCAGAATACGCGTCTACAAATGATAACAGCTCACAACCAGCGGTCGAATGAATGACCTGGTCTATTCTAGGTAAAGGAAAAGGATCTTTTGGACATGCCTTGTTCAGGTTCGTGTAATCAATACACATTCGCCATACAATGGCTACATTTGGATCATCCTTCTTATTTTCTACTAGCACCGGGTTTGATAGCCAATCCGGATAAAACACCTCCATGATGAACCCGGCCGCAAGGAGCCGAGCTATCTCATCCCCTATTATTTTTCTCCTGTCTTCGGCGAAGCGGCGGAGAGGTTTCTTCACCGGCCTTTCTCCTGGCCTTACATTCAGAGAGTGCTCAGCCAACTCCCTCGGCACACCTTGCAAATCCTGAGTTGACCATGCAAAGATATCCCGATTCTCACGGAGTAAGTTGGTGAGCTCGCTTTCCTATTTAGCATCTAGGCCGGCACCAATGGTGACGGTGCGCTCTGGGAACTGCTCATCTGTATGGAACTTTTTTGTCTCTTTAGTTGGCTGGAAAGAGACACTTCCATGCGGATTGGCCAATTCCGGCATATTCAGTTGTGCCGACTGAGCGAGGGCCGCTACTTCCTGAATCCTTCTTTTTTCTCTTGCTATTACCAATGACTCGGCCAGGTTTGATCCGGCTGAAGCACATTCCATTGACTTCCTGTAATCTCCTGCTACTGTTATCACCCCTTGTGGTCCGGGTAATTTCATTTTCAAGTAAGTTATGTGGCAGCTGCTCATGAATTTGGCCAATGCCGGCCGTCCGAGTAGAGCATGATAACAACTCTCTAGATCCACCACCTCAAACTCCAAATTTTCTGCTCTGCAGTTATCCCTTGTGCCGAATAACACATCTACTCGAACCTTTCCAATGGGTTCGCATGAAAGCCCTGGCACTATTCCATGGAACGTAGTTCTCGTGGATTGCAGCATATTCTGCGATATTCCGAGTTTATGCATTGTATCCTTGTACATGATATTGATACTGCTCCTATTGTCAATGAGTACTTTTGAAAATTTCACATTAATACTTGGTCCAACAAATGTCGGATCTAGTACGAGTGCGTACGACCCCGGATTCGGCATTATTTTGGGGTGATCCTTTATGCTCCAAGTTACTTCTTGATCTGACTAGGGCACATATCTTGGTACTACCGGCATAACTGCATTTACTTCCATATGCCGGCGCTGTACACTTTGCCTGTCTTACTGTTTTGTTGTGAACACGCAATATGATTGATGATGTTCCCTGTAATCATTGCGTCCATTATTTCCTGGGTTCGTCCTTCCGTCCGGACCCTGATTTATCACTTGATGCACTGCATCTCTTCGGTCCGAGTTATCATACCTCGGGGGAGGAGGTGGTAACATTAGTTGCTGTGCATTTGCTCCAGTCAACTGCAGCTGATGCTGCTGATGCGCCTGGTGGGAAGTTCCTTGCATGCCCGCCGGGTTACCCATTGTTGGAATTATGCCCTAGAGGCAATAATAAAGATGTTATTATTATAATTCTTGTTCATGATAATGTTTATATTCCATGCTAGAATTGTATTAAGCGGAAACTTTAATACTTGTGTGGTTTGTGAACAACACCGTGTCCCTAGTACGCCTCTATGGACTAGTTCATTGAACAATGATGGTTAAGGTTTCCTAACCATAGACATGAGTTGTCAATTGATAATGAGATCATATCATTGGAGAATGATATGATGGTCAGACCCAAACTAAGCGAAGCAATTAGATCGTATCATCGTCTTCATCTTTGCGAAGCTTTTCCTATGTCAAATATTGTATTCCTTAGACCATGAGATAATACAACTCCCTGGTATCGGAAGAAAGCTTTGAGGTCATTAAACGTCATCCTATGAGAGGGTGATCATAAAGGTGTCTCTCAGGTGATCGGAAAGTATCTGTTGGGTTGTATGTATCGAGATGGAATTTGTCCCTCCCAAGTCGGAGAGATATACTTCGGTCCCACTCGGTAATCGATATCAACACCGCTTGCAAGCATGTGGTTAAGGAGTTAATCACAAAGTGATATCGGATTACGGAACGAGTAAAGTACTTGCTGTAAACGAGATTGAACTAGGTATGACGGTACCGACGATCGAATCTCGGGCAAGTAAAATATCGCGAGACGAAGGGAATATATATATGGGATTGTTTGAATCCTGACATCATGGTTCATCCGATATGATCATCGATGAATGTGTGGGAGTCAATATGGGTGCCCATACCCCGCTGTTGATTATTGATAGAAGATCATGTCTGCATATTCTCGAACCCGCAGGGTCACACACTTAACGTATCTCGACGCTAGGATAGATTGGATAATTGGTTTATGAATTTTTGTTCGGAGTCTCGGGTGGGATCCGGGATATCACGAGAGGTTCCGGAATGGTCCGGAGAATAAGATTCATATAAGGCAATGCAGTTTTTTGGAGTTCGGAATTGTTCTGGGTTAATCGGTATTGTACCGGAAGCTTCTAGAACCTTCCGGAAGGGGACCAACGTGGCCCCACCTTCCGGGAGGGGGCATGGGCCTATGAGGGAGTGTCCTGGCCGCATTGGGTCAGGGGCACAAGGCCCCATAGGGCCCAGCCGATCCTATAGAGTTTAAACTCGTTTAAACTAGAGATAGGGTTTCTAGAAGGGGGAGAGTCCTTGCCCCCCACTTCTCCCTCCCTTGGCCGCCGACCCAAGGCTTGGAGGAGGGGCAAGGGCTGGCCGCCCCCCTCTATATATAGAGGGCTGGTGCGCCCCCTCCCCCCTACACATTGCCTCCAAACCCTAGTTGCCCTGCTACCCTTCCTCTCTCCCTCCCGACTGTTTGTAGGCGAAGCCCTGCTACAGAAATTCTCCACCATATACACCACGCCATCGTGTTGTAGATCCAATCTATCTCTCCACCATACTTGCTGGTCCGAGGAAGGAGGAGACGTCGAGGTGCTGCACGTGTGCATCTCACGGAGGCACCGCCACTTGTGGTGCTAGATCGGATCGGATCGCGAGGAGGAGAAGCGAGTACGACTACATCACCCACGTTCCGACGAACGTTCCGCTGTGCGAATCTTCAAGGGTATGAAGATCTAATCCAATCTCTCTCGTTGATTGCATCTCCTAGATTAGATCTTGGCTTTCCCTCTGTTCGCATCCGTAGAAAATTTTGATTTACTATGCCGCGAAACCCTTCAGTGGTATCAGAGCTAGATCTATGCGTAGATGTGTTTCACGAGTAGAACGCAACATGGTTGTTGCGGGCGTTGATGTTTTCTGTTGCAAGCCTCTTGTTTGTGTTCTTCTTATGACACGGGATAGTGAGATTGAAGCGGTCCAGGCCAACCTTATGCGACGTCGTTCGCGAGACCGGCTCCGCACTTGACGTGTGGCTTGTTCCACACATGCGGCTGGTGGATGTCAGTTTCTCTCACTATAGTTGTCATGGGATTAACACCGGAGTTTGGCAACCATAATATCACCGTTGTGGCTTTCCGTAGGTAAGAATTGTTCTTAGCATCTACTCCCATAAGCCACGTAAAACATGCAACAACAAAGTAGAGGCGTCTAACTTGTTTTTGCAGGGAGTGTTTTCTGTGATATGGTATGGCCCAAGATGTGATGTGTATATTGTATGCGATGATCATGTTTTGTAATGTTTCACGACTTGCATGTCTATGAGTACACAACCGGCAGTAGCCATATGGTTGTCTTTATAATTGTGTATGACCTGCGAGTCAACTTCTTATACGCCATGTAATAGCTTTACTTTATCGCTAAGTAGTTAGCAATAGTTGTAGTTGCTATTAGTGGTGGAGGCAATCATGGTGGAGTGATGGAGATCATGCCGGAACGCACAAGATGGAGATCATTGCGCGAGGATTGGCTATACCATGTCACATAAAGTTATATGCATGTGATGTTTATCCCTTTATGTATCTTATTATGCTTAGATCGCGACGGTGGCATTATAAGATGATTCCTCACTTAAAGATCAAGATAAAAACTGTGTTCTCCCCAAGTATGCACCGTTGCGAAAGTTCGTCGTGTCCAAGCATCACGTGATGATCGGGTGCTATAGACTCTACACTCACATACAACGGGTGCAAGCCAGTTTTGCACACGCGGAAATACTTGGGTCTAGCTTGACGAGCCTAGCATGTACAGACATGGCTTCGGAACACAAGAACCGAAAGGTTAAGCATGAGTCATATGAATGATATGATCGACACTTTGTTGTCCACCATTGAAACCACATCTCTTCTCGTGATGATCGGATTAGGTGTGGTGAATTTGGATCGTGTTCACTAAACAACTTGAGGGATGTTGAATTTAGTGGAAGTTCATCTAGTAATTTGATTAAGTTGAACTATTTATCATGAACATAGTCTAAATTGTACTTGCAAATACTGTAGATCACATGGCCAAGTCCAACTTCAACTTCAACGTTTTTGCTGAGAAGGAAAAGCTTAGAAACAATGGGTCTAATTTCACCAATTGGTTCCGCAATCTAAGAATCATTCTGTCTGGCGGACAAAAGGACTATGTCCTTGGGAAAGCGTTAGGTGACCCCCCTGCTGCAACTGCGCCGGATGATGAGAAAGCTGTCTATTAGTCGCGCAAAGATGATTATGGTGTGATTAAGAGCACCATGTTGTTTGCTATGGAACCGGAGCTTCAAAATCGTTTTGAAGAGTATCCCGGGCCCTTCGAGATTCTCGAGGAGCTGAAAACCATGTTTCAGACTCAGGCCCGTTCTGAGAGATATGAGATCTCCGAGAAGTTCTTTAACTGCAAGATGGAGGAAGGGAGTTCCGTTAGTGAGCACGCCATAAAGATGACGGGCTACACTCAACGCCTTGAGCAACTGGAATGCACGATTCCAGAGGAGCTCAAGATTGACAGGGTTCTGCAATCACTCCCTCCCAGCTACAAAAGTTTTGTAGTGACTCATAATCAGATTGGTTCCACTGATACGATCACCGAGCTCTTCGCAAAGCTGAAGGCTGCGGAAGTGGACATCAAGAAAGATAATCATGTGTTGATGGTCAACAAGCCCTCCTTTAAGAAAGGTAAGGGAGCAAAGAAGCCCTTCAAGAAGGGCGGCGGCAAGCGCAATGCCCCTGCTGAGAAGAAGCTCAGGTCTGGTCCCAAGCCGGACACTGAGTGCTTCTATTGCAAGGGCAAGGGTCACTAGAAGCACAACTGTCCGAAGTACTTAGCGGACAAGAAGGCTGGCACCATCAAAGGTATATTTGATATACATGTTATTGATGTTTTCCTTACTAGCCCTCGTTGTAGTGCCTGGGTATTTGATATCGATTCAGTTGCTAATATTTGTAACTCGAAACAGGAGCTACGGAATAGACGGCGGCTTGCGAGGGATGAGGTGACGATGCGCGTTGGCAACGGATCAAGAGTTGATGTGATGGCCGTTGGCACGCTCTCCTTAGTTTTACCTTCGGGATTAGTTTTAAACCTTAATAAGTGTTATTATGTGCCTGCGTTGAGCATGAACATTATTTCTGGATCGTGTTTATTGCAAGACGGTTATTCATTTAAATCGGAGAATAATGGTTGTTCTATTTATATGAGTAACATCTTTTATGGTCATGCACCTCTTGTAAATGGTTTATTTCTTATAAATCTCGAAAGGGATGAAACACACATCCATAACATTGAGGCTAAGAGATGCAAAGTAGATAGTGATAATTATACTTATTTGTGGCACTGTCGTCTAGGTCATATTGGTGTAAAGCGCATGAAGAAACTCCATTCTGATGGACTTTTGGAGTCTCTTGATTTTGAATCATTTGACACATGCGAACCATGCCTCATGGGCAAGATGATCAAAACCCCGTTCTCCGGTATGATGGAGTGAGCAACGGACTTGTTGGAAATCATACATACCGATGTATGCGGACCGATGAGTGTTTCGACGCGCGGTGGATATCGCTATTTCCTCACTTTTACCGATGACTTAAGTAGATATGGGTATATCTATTTAATGAAGCATAAATCTGAAACATTTGAAAAGTTCAAGGAATTTCAGAATGAAGTGGAGAACCATCGTAACAAAAAGATTAAGTTTCTACGATCGGATCATGGAGGTGAATATTTGAGTTATGATTTTCTCACGCATCTTAAAGCAAGTGGAATCGTTTCACAACTCACGCCACCCGGAACACCACAGCGCAATGGTGTGTCTGAACGCCGGAATCGAACCCTATTAGATATGGTCCGATCAATGATGTCTCTTACTGATTTGCCGTTGTCATTTTGGGGTTATGCATTAGAAACCGCTGCATTCACTTTAAATAGGGCTCCATCTAAATCCGTTGAGACGACACCGTATGAACTGTGGTTTGGTGCTAAACCTAAGTTGTCGTTTCTTAAAGTTTGGGGATGCGAAGCTTACGTCAAGAAGTTGATGCCGGACAAGCTCGAACCCAAAGCGGAGAAATGCGTCTTCATAGGATACCCTAAGGAAACTATTGGGTATACCTTCTATCACAGAACCGAAGGCAAAGTGTTTGTCGCAAAGAACGGTTCCTTTCTTGAGAAGGAGTTTCTCTCGAAAGAAGTGAGTGGGAGGAAAGTAGAGCTAGACGAGGTTATTGAACCTTCTCTTGAATTGGAGAGTAGCGCAGCACCTGAAATTGTTCCAGTGCCGCCTGCACCAACAATAGAGGAAGCTAATGATAAGGATCATGAAGCTTCGGACGATGCTGCTACTGAACGTCGCAGGTCAACAAGGTCGCGTGCCCCTCCTGAGTGGTACGGCAACCCTGTCTTGACTGTCTTGTTAGTAGAAGACAGTGAACCTACGAACTATGAGGAAGCGATGATGAGCCCAGACTCTGAGAAATGGCTAGAAGCCATGAAATCCGAATTGGGATCCATGAGCGAAAACCAAGTATGGACTTTGGTGGACCCTCCTAGCGACCGAAAGGCCGTTGAGTGCAAATGGATCTTCAAGAAGAAAACGGACGCGGATGGTAATGTTACCGTCTATAAAGCACGGCTTGTCGCGAAAGGTTTTCGAAAGTTCAAGGTGTTGACTACGATGAGACTTTCTCTCCCATAGCGATGTTTAAGTCCATTCGGATTTTATTAGCAATTGCTGCGTTTCATGATTATGAAATATGGCAGATGGATGTCAAGACTGCGTTCCTCAATGGAAACATTGATGAAGAGTTGTATATGATGCAACCCGAAGGTTTTGTTGATCCTAAGGATGCTAGTAAAGTATGCAAACTTCAGCGTTCCATTTATGGACTGAAGCAAGCATCTCGGAGTTGGAACCTTCGTTTTGATCAAGTGATCAAGAGCTTTGGATTTGTTCCAAATTGCTACGAAGCTTGTATCTACAAGAAAGTGAGTGGGAGCTCGGTGACGTTTCTGGTACTATATGTGGATGACATATTGATTATCGGAAATGACATCAACATGCTTAACGATGTGAAGAGTTATTTGAACAAGTGTTTTTCAATGAAAGACCTAGGTGAAGCTGCTTATATATTGGGCATCAAAATCTATAGAGATAGACAAAGACGCCTGATAGCTTTAAGCCAGAGTACATACCTAGACAAAGTTCTGAAAAGGTTCACAATGGATAAGGCAAAGAAAGGTTCAGTGCCTATGTTGTCATGTAAGATATTGAGCAAGGCTCAGTGTCCAGCTACGGTAAATGATAGGGAAGCTATGAGCAAGGTGCCTTATGCCTCGGCCATAGGTTCCATCATGTATGCCATGCTGTGTACTAGACCGGATGTGTCCAATGCTCTTAGTTTGACGAGCAGATATCAAAGTGATCCAGGAGTGGAACACTGGACAGCCGTGAAGAACATCCTAAAGTACCTAAATAGGACTAAAGAAATGTTCTTAGTCTATGGGGGTGATGAACAGCTTGTCGTAAAAGGTTACGTCGACGCTAGTTTTGACACCGACAAGGATGATTCCAAATCTCAGACAAGATACGTTTATATTTTGAATGGAGGAGCTGTGAGCTGGAGAAGCTGCAAGCAAAGCGTGATCGCGGGATCTACAGTGGAAGCGGAATACATGGCTGCTGCAGAAGCGTCAAGTGAAGGAGTTTGGATCAGAAACTTCATCACTGAGCTTGGCGTGGTTCCAAGTGCATTGGACCCACTGGAGATATTGTGTGACAACACTGGCGCCATAGCGCTCGCTAAGGAACCAAGATATCATCCAAAGACCAAGCATATCAACCGCAAGTTTCATATAATCCGAGATTATATTGCAGATGGAGATCTGAAGATTAGCAAAGTACATACAGATCTGAATGTCGCAGATCCATTGACTAAACCTCTTCCACGTGTAAAACATGATCAGCACCTCAGTGCCATGGGTGTGAGATTGTTGCCAAATGTAAACTAGATTATTGACTCTAGTGCAAGTGGGAGACTATTGGAATTATGCCCTAGAGGCAATAATAAAGATGTTATTATTATAATTCTTGTTCATGATAATGTTTATATTCCATGCTAGAATTGTATTAAGCGGAAACTTTAATACTTGTGTGGTTTGTGAACAACACCGTGTCCCTAGTACGCCTCTATGGACTAGTTCATTGATCAATGATGGTTAAGGTTTCCTAACCATAGACATGAGTTGTCAATTGATAATGAGATATCATTGGAGAATGATATGATGGACAGACCCAAACTAAGCGAAGCAATTAGATCGTATCATCATGTTCATCTTTGCGAAGCTTTTCCTATGTCAAATATTGTATTCCTTAGACCATGAGATAATACAACTCCCTGGTATCGGAAGAAAGCTTTGAGGTCATCAAACGTCATCCTATGAGAGGGTGATCATAAAGGTGTCTCTCAGGTGATCGGAAAGTATCTGTTGGGTTGTATGTATCGAGATGGAATTTGTCCCTCCCAAGTCGGAGAGATATACTTCGGGCCCACTCGGTAATCGATATCAACACCGCTTGCAAGCATGTGGTTAAGGAGTTAATCACAAAGTGATATCAGATTACGGAACGAGTAAAGTACTTGCTGTAAACGAGATTGAACTAGGTATGACGGTACCGACGATCGAATCTCGGGCAAGTAAAATATCGCAAGACGAAGGGAATATATATATGGGATTGTTTGAATCCTGACATCGTGGTTCATCCGATATGATCATCGATGAATGTGTGGGAGTCAATATGGGTGCCCAGACCCCGCTGTTGATTATTGATAGAAGATCATGTCTGCATATTCTCGAACCCGCAGGGTCACACACTTAACGTATCTCGACGCTAGGATAAATTGGATAATTGGTTTATGAATTTTTGTTCGGAGTCTCGGATGGGATCCGGGATATCACTAGAGGTTCCGGAATGGTCCAGAGAATAAGATTCATATAAGGCAATGCAGTTTTTTGGAGTTCGGAATTGTTCCGGGTTAATCGGTATTGTACCGGAAGCTTCTAGAACCTTCCGGAAGGGGACCAACGTGGCCCCACCTTCCGGGAGGGGGCATGAGCCTATGAGGGAGTGTCCTGGCCGCATTGGGCTAGGGGCACAAGGCCCCATAGGGCCCAGCCGATCCTATAGAGTTTAAACTCGTTTAAACTAGAGATAGGGTTTCTAGAAGGGGGAGAGTCCTTGCCCCCCACTTCTCCCTCCCTTGGCCGCCGGCCCAAGGCTTGGAGGAGGGGCAAGGGCTGGCCGCCCCCCCTCTATATATAGAGGGCTGGTGCGCCCCCTCCCCCTACACCTTGCCTCCAAACCCTAGTTGCCCTGCTACCCTTCCTCTCTCCCTCCTGACTGTTTGTAGGCGAAGCCCTGCTGCAGAAATTCTCCACCATATACACCACGCCGTCGTGTTGTAGATCCAATCTATCTCTCCACCATACTTGCTGGTCTGAGGAAGGAGGAGACGTCGAGGTGCTGCACGTGTGCATCTCACGGAGGCACCGCCACTTGTGGTGCTAGATCGGATCGGATCGCGAGGAGGAGAGGCGAGTACGACTACATCACCCACGTTCCGACGAACGTTCCGCTGTGCGAATCTTCAAGGGTATAAAGATCTAATCCAATCTCTCTCGTTGATTGCATCTCCTAGATTAGATCTTGGCTTTCCCTCTGTTCGCATCCGTAGAAAATTTTGATTTACTATGCCGCGAAACCCTTCACCCATTGCATTTTTCATCCAGGCGCATTGCCGAGTTGTATGATTGGCCGGCTTGGCCGGGTTTGGAGTATGAAACTTACACGGTTGATCCAACATGGACTCAAACGTGTACTTCGGCCTTTCCTGCCATTGCTTCTTCTGTTCTGGTGTCCACTGTCTCTTTCCTTCATTCCTTGGTGTCCATTGCTGAGGACCATTCTTCTGCCGCTGACTGTTTCCGTGACTCGGCTGATCTTGCACTACCGCTGCCACCTGATTGGAGGCATATCTGTAATCCGGTCTTTCCTCTCTTCTTCTTCCTTTGAACTCATTATGCCTTGATGATCCGGCCACATCTCTTGCATATTGATCTTGATGCTCCCGATGATCTTCCGACATTAGCTCTGGTTGCGTCGGATCTCCCAACGCATACGAATCCGCTATCCTGATGGTTTCTGCCAAAGTGGTTGGCATATCTCTTTGCAGTCGCTGCCACAAAACACTGGCATAACGGCATCCTTGAGCGAACCATGCTATCGCTTGTGATTCTATAACTCCCTCGCATGAATTCCTGAGGTTACACCACCGAGTTAAGAATTCTCTGTCTGTCTCATTCGGCCTTTGCTTGCACATGGCTAGATACTGCGGCCTGTTTGGCCTTTTATAAGTACTGGTGAAGTTGCTGACAAACATCTCTTCGAAATCCAACCAGTAGTTGATGCTGCCTGGGGGCAGATTATTCAGCCATACTCTGGCTGGCCCTTCCAGCATTTGCGGGATATATCTTACTGCCCATCGCAAGTTTCCACTTGCTATTTTTACAGTCGTGGCATAATCAATCAACCAATCCTGTGGTTTGGTGCTCCCATTGTATGTTTTCGTGCCTCTTGCCAGCTGAAAGTTCGGCACTGGTGTCTCGCCCATGATCCGTGGTCCAAAACATGCAGGACCCGGCGGGCCCTGCTCTTCTAACAACTCGGACCGGTATAGTCGGTCTAGTTTTACTCTTGCATCACTTGATGGCAAATCTCTGTACATAATTCTTTCCTGCGTTCCATAGCGGTTATTTCCACCATGAACCGCATATTCCATTTCTGAATAACCATCATTGTACCTCTCATTCACCTGATTGTGGCGAGCTGGTCTCACTTCTCTTTCCTGCCGAGGTTCATACCTCGGTTGAGGATTAGGCGGCGGATCTCTCCTTCCTTCTGCCGGGATATTATTCTCATGATTTTCTCTTCCGAGATACCCATTATGTAACACCCTCAGAATCGGACCTATGCAAGTTTTAGCGAAACCTGCCAAACCCGCGTAGAAACGATTCAAAGGTGCCCACCAGGCACTTTCGTGCGGGTGGAAAACGAAGTAATAACATTACACAACAGTCCTCAATGGGACCCACAGAACAGATATATATAACGGCGACTCAATGAGTCAAGAATACAGATATAATATACAAAGATCCAAATCACCTTGAAAACGATAGAGCGTCCAACTACGGACAAGATGCAAATGGGGCTAAGAGCCCTGAAGAATAACCAATGGCGTCCATAACCCTGCCCAGGCCAAGCCGGAAGGGTAACCCTGCTAACGACGTCGGTCTCAACCTGCTTAAACAAAAGGGGTGCCGACGAAGGGCAAAGGAAAAAGAAAGGAGCGTCAGTACTGAGGCCAGTACACGGCGAGACTAGAATTCGGCGGTCCTCGCCTACATAGGTATGGTGGACTGAGCGGCAGCGGCAGCTTGCACTAAACAACCTATAGAGACTCGATACATCTGGCGGCTATCAGAGAGGGGTGAGAAAGACCTATTCGGAACCAACCTGATACTATCGACAAACAAACCCATCCTGGCGTTTCCCCCTCGAGACCTACGAGGAAGTCAACCTGGGAACTCACACAGTTGGCAGTTTTACTTATTCAGTTATAGTTGCGGTACTTTACTAGTCAGGTTTAGATAATCGTCCTGATAAAGTAAGCAGTGGGCACTTTTAGTTAACCATTCCGTTATAGTTGCAACACTTACTAGTCAGATACAGGTAGCATGAGATAACCCAAAACCCAGCAGTTGTTGGTACTTTTACTTAGCCATTCCGTTGTAGTTGCAATACTTACTAGTCAGATACCATGGTCGCAAGCGACACTTCAACAAGCAATGGTGGGCAGTATTATTAGCCATTCCATTATAGTGGAGCTGATTACTAGTCATTATAAAGTCAAGTTTAGAGCAATAAACTTTAGTTATGCTTGTCTATGGTCGAGATACTGTGCTCCAAGTCGTCCATAACCGCGGACACGGCTTTCAGAAAGTTTTACCCGGCCGGGGTGCACCAATAGCAACACACACTCGATCAACCTCGGAAAAACCAAATCAAAACCCAACGAGGCTTTCACGACAAAGCAATCACAGGATTCAGAAATATTTCAGGGGGCCACCCCTTGGAGTAGACCCGCAACGAAGTAAGCAAGCTCCGAGACGGACTCAAGGTTTGGGTAGACGGCTGTGAGCGACTGGGAACCCAAAACTGGGCTTGTCAACACCGCGGAATCGTGTCCCGCTCCTAAACATTACAGTGTGCTATACATCGCACAATCGTAAATAGAGCAGTAAAGCATGGCATAAGTACAGGATCGTAAATAAAACCTCAAACTAGTTTGTGGCCCCAAGAAATAAGACTGAATCAAGCTCTGGCTAAGGGGGGTCCCATATACCTCCCGGATGTGGATAGCGCGATAAATCAAGGAACAGGTATCAAGTACTCGGGGTCCTACGGGACACAAGTGGGCGTTCGGAAACCAAATATTATCTATCACCCACCGATGCCTCTGCTTACTTCAATTTTAGTTGTTAAACAGGAATTGAAGTGAACGATAAATAAAGCCGAGATCATCTCCAACATCAAACATGTGGCAATACTCCAACAACTGTGGTACATGGCGACACGCAACAGCACTTGAGCAGGCGACTACGACACGCAAGTCCAACTATCTACCAAACAACAGGTAATAGGAGGTGGCCATGGCAATATAGGGCTGCACGGTATATCACAGGTACGGAAACTAAAGCATCGCAACACAGATAGCAATAGATCAACAAGAGGGAATAAATACTATAAAAGTAAGATAGGTAGAAAGGGGGAAGATGCTCGCCTGAAAACATTGCCGAAGGGTTCGTCCGAAGATCGGGGCGGAGCTCACATCAACTCAACGGTCTTATCCGCGAAGAAGCAAAACACTAGAAGAAACACCGGATGCAATATTTAATACTACGGCAAAAGATCGGCATGCTTATGCTATGATGCGTGGCATGGCAAAGGTGTGATGCAATTAGGTCATATTAAGCGGAACCGGGGTCCCGACAATTAATTAAATGGTTCAAGTTGTTTAGATACCCCGCAAATTAACTGTTGTTTTAACATGGCAAAAAATGACAACGGTTCGATGCACAAATTTAACTGAGGCCAATATGAGACTAGATTTGCCCGCATATGGGCCCCATATTTAATTAGGTGAATCGGCATAAGGCCCCCAAACCAATGATATGATGCGAGCATGACAATTTAAGATGCAACAGTTGTATTATATTATAAAATAGGGTTTCGGGAAGGGGTTCACACATTTAGGGTTCGGCAGATCTTGGTTTCCGGGGTTCGGGGTTCGACAGGGTCCAGGGTTCGACGGAACGTTCTCGGGCTCCGGGATCGTTCTCGGATATCGGGGTAGTTCTTGTCGCGTCCGGGAAGCCGGACTTGGGTTGGTGCCGGGGGCGCATCGGACTTGCCCTGGTCGTTGTCGTTCTTGTCGTCGCGACGATCTTGTCGGGTCCGCGCTTCGGATTCCGTGAGGCGTTCTCGTTGTCGATGGCGAACTTGTCCGGTACCGGGGTTTCGGTTGTCGGTGTCGTACTTGGTGTTCCTTTTTGGTTCGGGTGTTGGCGTCCGAGGCCGTACTTGGCGTCCGAGGGTTTCTTCGCGTCCGTGGTGCGTCCGTGATGAAGATCTTGTGGTACCGGCGTCATCGGGTTCAGGGCCTTTGGCGAGGGTTCGGGGCTCGATCTTGGAGAGAACTTGTCGACGTTGAGACCCAACAAGGAGAGATGGCCGATCTTGGCGTTCCGAACTTCTCGCGTCCTCGGTACCGAAGAAGATCTTGTCAGGGCTCTTTGGTCCTTTTTGTCCTTGCCTCGACAAAGGCATCGGACGCTCCAGGGGTCAACAACCAACAGACGACACGGCCAAAACTTGTGCCTGAGACACGTTTGGGCAGCCCAACCAACCTCCATGGTGTATCCAGGGAGGCACACGGCTCCAGGAGGAGGCGGGACCAGCGCTGCTCGCAGGGGGCGGTTGCGCAACCGGCGCTGGCGGCTTGGTGCGGGACGGCGGAGGTTGGCGGCGGCATGAACGGCCGGCGAAGCGCGGAGCGGCGAGGCGAGCAGGCCGGCGACGGGGAGGAGCCGGAGCTCGCTGGCGGCGGGACTCGCGGCCGCGATGGAGGCGGAAGGAGGCGTCGGGCTTGCGGCGGCGGGGTGGAGCAGGCTCGACGCGGGGCGGGGTCGAGGCGGAGGAGGAGGACGCACGCGCGGCCGGGCGCGGTGAGCAGCGGCGGCGAGGGTCGGTGGAGGCGGGACGCAGAGAGGTGGGCTGGCGGCGCGCGGCGTCGCGGTGGTGGGGAAAGGTGGCCGGCGGAGCGGCGGACTGCGGGGCAGACGGGGTCGGCGCTGAGGGAGAAGGGGGCGGGTCGGAGGCCAGGTCGGGGCCGGGGCTGCTCGCGGGGAGGCGGCGCTCGCAGGCGGGGCGGCTCGCGGAGGCGGGGAGCCCCGAGGTTGGGGAACGCCGGCGAGGCGGAGGTAGCCGGAGGAGAGAGCGGACGGCGGAGCTCACGGAGGGGGACGGGCCGGCGAGGTCGGTGGAGAGGCGAGGGCGAGGGGGAGGCGCGGAGGCGCGGCGGGGAGGGTCGCCGCCGGCGGCCGGAGGTGGAAGAGAGAGGCGGGACAGGCACGGCGGGGAGGAAGGGTGCGGGATGGTGGGCGCGTGCGGGGAGGAGGAAAGAGGTGGGGCGCGCCAGGGGGTGGGTCCCGCGGCGTGGGGATCTGGGCAGGGACGTGTGCTGTCTGGGTGCGGCGTGCATGCATGTGTGCTTGTGTGTGTGAGTGCATGTGAGGGAGGGGGAGTGGGGTGGTGATGTGGCAGCGTCTGGTAGGCTAGGGGGAGGGGAGAGGGTGAGGTGGCAGGTTGCTATTGGGTGGGGTGATGTGGCGGGGAGGGCTGGGTAGGTTAGCTGGTAGGTTTAGGAATTAGGGTGGACCGTTTGTAAATTCCTGGGGGTGGTCGTTCGGGTCGAAACGGCCCGTTCGACTGCCCCCGCTAAAATAATAAATATTTTTATTTGTTTTACAAACACCGTTTGCAAACCGACAGCAGACAAACAAAAATCATCCGGAGACCCGGGGTTTGATATTTGATTAAAGATGGGGCGTTTTATAAAACAAAACGGGCTTTGCGAAAAATAGTTTTTGACAACCAACATATGATGATGACGATGCAATGCACAAATTCAACGCAATTTTCTAGTAGTGGTTTTGCGGGATGCCGCACATTACCTCGGCTTCCGTTGCCTCTATCGGCACGGCCGGGGTTTCTTTTGCCACTGTTACCTCGGCTTCCATTACCTCTGTTTTCATTTGCTTTTACGGCTACTGCCGGATCATATGGAACAATTTGCTTATATCTTTTTCCCGAAGTTACTACTCTGTCTTTTCGCGCGTTGTTTCCGGGTGAGGATGCTGCTGCTACAGATAGGGCAGGTGCTACACCAGCCGAATGAACCATTCACGAGGCACCAGGCCTTGCCGGGTCTGCCCTGAGCATTTCTTCATTCTGCTGGTTCGCAATGCGCACCAGCTCATTCACTCTTTCTTGCTGTTTTTGCCGGGCTTTGCCGGTCAATCCTTCTAACTCTAGTGCAGCGGCATTTGCCGCCCTTAGGTTCTTTGCCGGGGTACTATACCTCGGCAAGCCTAGATCAACTGATTCTGCCTTATGAGCCTCATGCTCTTTATTGATATCATCTATGAGGTTCTTCCCTCTTAATCTTAATTCATCAACCCGTTCGGGGGCGACGTCAAGCTTGTTTGCCTTAGCATATTCTCGCAGGGTCCTGTTTAAGGACTCCCGCAATGCCGACACCTTTTTTGCCTCTACCAGTACTTTTTTCCTGGTCTCTTCTAATTCTGCCTGAGCATTAGCCGGATCAAGTATCGGTGCTACAGGCGTAGTCAGATTATCTATATTTGCCTAGAGAATATTTTCTGGTCTTTCCAGAGGTGGCCATCTTACCCTTGGTGCTTTTGGGGTCATCTCCTGCACCTCGGCTGGGTTGGCTGCTGAAGAAATTACCTCGGTTGGCTGTGGAGCTGCCTGCTTTGTGGTCACCTGCACACCCGTCGTCGGATCCTTGCTTGATCCGGCGCCGGCTGCTCCCGCCTGCACCCCGGCTGCGACCATCACCTCGACGCTGCTAACGGGGCGCACTCTGCGCGGACCGCTTGCGGCTCTAAGGGGAGGCTCTCCTGCAACAATAACTTGGTGAGGATAAACGCCGGTGGTGTCGACGCCGACGTAGATCTGGTGCATGCCCAAGTCGATGAAGACGCCGTTGCACGGAGGAGTTTTTCCCCTGAAGCTGTCTGCGTTATCGCTGACATAGTCACAAAGATCAAATCTCCGGACTAAGCCAGAGACAACGCGCTCGCCAGTGTGGATGAAGTTTCCCGTCCGGAACATGACTCCAGCTAGCACCGCTGCTGGCCCCATGGTGGGCGCCAACTGTCGTGGTGGTGGCATGGCAGATGCCATGGGTAGGCTAAAGTATGGGGCCAATGGATGCTAGAGGGATCTGGGGAGGGAAGATGTAGTTGATTCTACACACAAACGACTAACGTAAAGATCTTTATTTCTCCTCTCTTGGGCTACAAGTGCTCCTTGAGCTATTTACAAGAGGAGAAGATGAACTTTTACTAGCTTAACGGTACCAAATGAGCCGATGCCCTTCTCAGAGTCCAAGCCTCTCCTTATAAAGGGGCGTCTTGGCTCCTCTAGGGCTGACGTGGCAAGCATATTCGAAGAATATGCTTGTCCCAATATAGTAACTCGGTGGCCTCCTTTCCGTGTCGCCCTTCTAATGACGGCAAGGTTTCAGAGAACCCCACCTGCACGCCTCGAGCTCCAGGACTGTCACCTCCGTGACCTCCTTCTACCGCTCTGTGCCTTGTCCTTTGTGCTTGGCTCTGCTCAGATTCTTCCTAGCTTGTGGCTAGGGTTTGACTATAGGCACTTCCTTCTCCTGCAAGCTTCATGTCATTCGGCCCTGCCTCGCTTAACTCGGCTTGGCCTTCACCTGCATTTAGATTATTCAGGCTGACCCGGCCGACTTAAACAGTACGTCGGCCGGGTAACGTATTGCTCTTCTCATAAGTGTCCTGCTCTTGCTTACCTCGGCCGACCTTCACAGGATTCGGCCGATTTAGACAGTAACTCGGAAGTTGGACAGGGAACTTCCTTTTGTCTTTCCCCGTCCTGACCCTATCCGGGGTCACCTCCCCAACAGAAACAGATTTCAAATTTGTTCAAATGACAATTCAAAACTGAATCAAGAGGAGGTACTAAGATCACCATTTCTCAAAAACCACTCAAACCAGTTCACCTTGACAAACCCAAGCAGCCATATACTACCAAGCATGTGACCAGAGCACCCACCAAATTTCATTCAAAATTTTCAAACTAATTTTCTTTCGGCCATTTTATTAAATACTTGGAAGACACAAATCAAACTGCCTAACTTATACTGTTTGGATCAGTGTTTGATCAAACAATCTTCCTCAACCTACTCCCTTTATCTCCCAGTGACTACCAGTGCAATTAAGCAACTATCCCTCTACCCCTTTGCACCATGTCGTGCCACATGAGCCCCCCTTTCCAAACGACCATGGCTAGCTAGCAGGAGGCAACGTCGCGCCCGTTCACCATGTCCAGGAGGCAGCTGATCGTCCATCGCCACCCCTATCCATCCCTTGCACACAGCCATGCCCTGGATCACAGAGAACACACCGCACCCCACTGTCTCTGCGCCATGCCGAGAGCACGCCAGAGCGCCGCGCCCGACACGCACGTACACGCTGAGCCTCGACTTCGCCGCCCGTGCCTGCAATCATCGCGACACCAGCAACCCCCCAGACATCCCCGTTCGCTGCCATGCGACCCGTAGCCACTGTGCATCGTCGAAATTGCCGTCGGTGTCGCTTAGAGCACGAGCCCGTTCCGACCAACCTCTACCGCCCCGTGCTGCGCCATTAAGACCTTGAGCATCGCCAGGAGACCGCGCATCGGCCTACACCCTCCGCCATGCCATTAGCTTGCTGTGTCATCGACCCCGTCAAGCTCTGCCCATGCCGCACTGCCTCTCTCGCTCGGCTATAAAAGGAGGCCACCCCAGCCTCAGTTTGCCACACCATGTCACTCCCCACCTATCACAGAACCTCCCACACCTCTCCCAGGAGCAAGGCGAGCTCCGCATTGCCGGTATTTCACCGGAGTCTGCCGTGGAGGAGGAGAAGTGGAGCCATTGATTGGAGACACCCCAGGAGACGTCACGACCCCCATTCGAACCGCCATCGTCAACAACGTCGTCCACCCCCAACGCCGACCCTAGCTGGAGCCCTGGTGAGCCTCACACGACCCCCACCGCCGTGTTAGGGTTCAGTCTCGCCGGCGCTGCCCGACGGAGACGACACACCCCAGCCGTAGGATCTAATCTAATCGCACGGCCCAGGTTGAAACTTACCGCTTTGCGTAGCTAGAGCTGCTGACGCATGGGAACGCTTTGGTAGCAGCCCGCTACGTGCGTGTTGTGCCGCTGGGCCGGCCCATTTAGCTCTCCCCTGCAACCCAGTAATTCAAATTTAGAATTTTCAATTTAGTTCAAACCTAGTTCTGTTAGTGGATTCAAAAATCGATTCAGAGAGATTCACTGATGTCGTGGTATTGCACGACAGATGCTATTGGGGGTAGCTTACGTAGAGGGAGCAAGGCGACGTAGGAGAATCCGGGAGCGAGATTGGCACACGATGTACCCAGGTTCACTTCCCCTCGGTGGAGGATCGCTACGTCCTGCTATCAATCCAGTATATGATCATAGATTGGTTTACATGGGAGCCGCCGTAGGCGGAGGGAGAGATTAGATCTAATGAGATGTGGGGGAAGATGTAATATGATGTGAGAGAGGATGCCTCGTGGGGGTGCCCCTTGTGGCTTTATATATGCAGCCAGTTAGGGTTTACAAGTGCTAGTGGGCTTTGTATACAAGTCGCCGTCTTGGGCCTCCAGTCGGCGCCAGTCGCCTGGGTGCAGCATGCGCCAGTCGCCGTACTTGGCGAGTCAACTCGCTCTGGGATTGGCGATCCAGCTGGCGACTCCGCTTCGTGGGTATACCCCAATTGGTATTCCCCCATCAGTAGCCCCCGAGCGCGTTGTCGATTCGACGCGGGCTTGAGGCAGGGCGCGGAGAGTCTTGACGATGGGTCGTGGCGAATCGGCGACGAGCTCCTAAATAGAGAAAAGAACCGTGAAGAGGGAGGTGGTCGGCGTGAGCCAGTCGGTGATGGCCAGTTGGCAAAAGACGCAGGGTGTCAGTGAAGCCGCCAGTTGTGGCGAGTCCCCGAATGTGGAGCGTGCCGAGTCCCTGAGGGCGGCGAGTGGTGAGGTCGAGCGACCGGCGAGTGCCGAGTCCCCGAGCGCGTTGAGTATGCAGGGCAAGTCCGCGGTGGAGAGTCCTCGAGCGTGTTGAGTACGCGAGGGCGAGTCCGCGGTGGAGATTCCTTGAGCGTGTTGAGTACGTGAGGGCAAGTCCGCGGTGGAGAGTCCCGAAGAGTGTTGAGTACGCGAGGGCGAGTCCGCGGTGGCGAGTCCCCGAGCGTGTTGAGTACGCGAGGACAAGTCCGCGGTGGCGAGTCCCCGAGCATGTTGAGTACGCGAGGGCGAGTCCCGGTGGCGAGTCCCCGAGGCGTTGAGTACGCGAGGGCGAGTGTCCGCGGCGGCGAGTTCCCGAGCGTGGAGAGTACGCGAGTGGAGTGTCCGCGGTGGCGAGTCGACGAGGGCGAGCCGTGGTCGTGGAACCACGCGTACACGCAGCATGCCTAGGAGTAGTCCCCGAGGCTCGAGTTGGCTTGTAGAGGAGACTTGAGGCTCTTTAGAGATGCATATTCTGAAAATAGTAGTGGTTGCTGCCGAGCATGGCGAGTGGTGAGGTCGAGCGAGTCCGCGAGCGCCGAGCCCCCGAGCGCGGCCAGTGGCGAGGTCGAGCGACCGGCGAGCGCCGAGCCCCCGAGCACGGCGAGTGGCGAGGTCGAGCGACCGGCGAGCGCCGAGTCCCCGAGCGCGGCGAGTCCGTGATGATTGCGAGTCCGCGAGGGGAGAGTCCCCGAGCGTGGCGAGTCCGCGATGATTGCGAGTCCACGAGGGGAGAGTCCCAGAGCGTGGAGAGTCCGTGATGATTGCGAGTACGCGAGGGGAGAGTCCCCGAGTGTGGCGAGTCCGCGATGATTGCGAGTCCGCGAGGGGAGAGTCCCCGAGCGTGGCGAGTCCGCGATGATTGCGAGTCCGCGAGGGGAGAGTCCCCGAGCGTGGCGAGTCTGCGATGATTGCGAGTCTGCGAGGGGAGAGTCCCCGAACGTGGCGAGTCCGCGATGATTGCGAGTCCGCGAGGGGAGAGTCCCCGAGTGTGGCGAGTCCGCGATTATGCGAGTCCGCGAGGGGAGAGTCCCCGAGCGTGGCGAGTCCGCGATGATTGCGAGTCCGCGATGATTGCGAGTCCGCGAGGGGAGAGTCCCCGAGTGTGGCGAGTCTGCGATGATTGCGAGTCCGCGATGATGTTGATTGCACTGTTTCTGTTAGCGAGTCTCTCGTCTTGGCCCGGGGGCCAGTCGCAGGGCGACTCCAAAGATGGCTCTCGGCTTGGCATTCTTCCTGGACGATCCGAGGCTCGGTTTGCGTGTCCTCGTCCGCAGTACTTAGCCGTGCGAGTCGCACTGTCTAAGGTTGAGGAGGACATGGTGCTGTTTGTGTAGCACTACCATTTGTCTTGACCCAGAAGGCCAGTCGAGCAAGGCGACTCCAATGATGGCTCTCGGTTAGCGTTTTTCGTGGACGATCCGAGGCTCGGTTTGCGAGTCCTCGTCCGCACTACTTGGCCATTGTGAGTCGCTCTTTTAAAGGTTGACAAAGGCGAATTGATTTTTCCCGAGGGGAAGAGAAGCCTAGTGGTGAGTCCATGCAGCGTGGCATGTGACCCTCTCTGGCAACTCAGACGATGAAGGTCCCTTAGTAGGCACGGCGTATGCATTCGACTTAGCCGGAAAGGGTCGACGCGGCGGACACGGGGTCAACACGGCGGACGGAGGTCGCGCTATGGCGAAGTTGACACGGCGAACGGAGATCGCGCTATGGCTATATCGACGCGGCAGGCGAGTCTGCAACGGACAAGTCCCCGAGCCTAGCGAGTCCGCGTTTAGGCGAGGTCCGGAGCATGTCGAGTCCGCGATGAACGAGTCGCCCGACGTGGCGAGTACGCGGCGGGTAGGCGTGCCGCACGCATCCGGGCCGCGAGAGTGCAATTTGCTTCTTCTCCGCACATATGCATCAACACACATTTAGTAAAAAGATTATTAGTATACAAATAAAATATTTAAAATAAGATCAACTGGGAGAAAATTATTCGGCCATAGCCGAGTCGTCGATGGCGGAATTGTAGACAGCTACGACGGTGAAGCAGCTTGTGGTATCACAATCGATGGAGTCTTCCGAAGTGGCCACGGCAGCGTGTCCGACCGGATCTCCGAATCGTGTTGAGGTAATTGAACTTGCGGCATGTGAAACCAACTTGGTGTAATCGGCAAAGCTCAAGCAAGCCGATCATGGTTGGTTACGTGCCCCTGACTTATCGAATCATCATCTGTACATGCGCCTGTTGCTGTTGTTAGCAACCAGACATGATCGATCAGCTCCA
Source organism: Avena sativa (assembly GCA_916181665.1). Taxonomy (NCBI): domain Eukaryota; kingdom Viridiplantae; phylum Streptophyta; class Magnoliopsida; order Poales; family Poaceae; genus Avena; species Avena sativa. Next base: position 90,737,653 of record OV702281.1, read on the forward strand.
ACCCCAAGTCCCTGGTGGCAGTTTTTGTACCGTACGCTCGACCCGGTGCGACCTGGTCACGGTTGACGGCGAGAGACCCTGTCTGGAAAACAAACGCCCCTAGTCTCGAGGCAGACTCGGGCAGTTCTCAGATTTATTCCATACAGGTTCACGAAGAAAACCACAATGATTAGTATTGATAGTTTAATATGACATGAACCGAAAAAGAAGGCAAATAGCACAGGGCATGCGATCGGGAGTTTGGTGAGGTGTTGTAATTCCCAATTAGATCAGCACTCACCTTTTACTAGGTTAAAAACTAGTACGTACCTAAATTGGCTGGATCAGCTTGCCCATATATTAACGGAATTTCGATCTGCGGCCGCCGCCGCTTGCGCTGCAACTCAGGTCTGGCCACGCCATGTTTGTTGAACGCACGGCTCCATAGCGATTGCCGGCCGGCAGAACGTCCGATTCAATCCTGCATTTGGATCGATCTTGCAAATTTGCATGTCCATCATGCATGTTTGCATGCGGCAGATTTTTCCAAGCCAGCGCCTCACGTGTCTTGGCCACGCTGGGTGGCAGCAAGATCAGATTTGATCGGCTCCCTAGCTCTCGAGTCTCCCGAAGACACCTCTCAGGCGAGGCGACGGGTGAGCTCCTGCAATCGGTGAGGAAGAAGTAGCCTGCACCCGTGCAGATGAGCGACCAGATGCAATCTGGCCAGCCGACGATGGTGATGGATCTCGCCCGGATTATCACCCTCCAAGCACCGCTTGCCCCACGGTGGGCACCAACTGTCGTGGTATTGCACGGCAGATGCTACTGGGGGTAGCTTACGTAGAGGGAGCAAGGTGACGTAGGAGAATCCGGGAGCGAGATTGGCACACGATGTACCCAGGTTCACGTCCCCTCGGTGGAGGATCGCTACGTCCTGCTATCAATCCAGTATATGATCATAGATTGGTTTACATGGGAGCCGCCGTAGGCGGAGGGAGAGATTGGATCTAATGAGATGTGGGGGAAGATGTAATATGATGTGAGAGAGGATGCCTCGTGGGGGTGCCCCTGGTGGCTTTATATATGCAGCCAGTTAGGGTTTACAAGTGCTAGTGGGCTTTGTATACAAGTCGCCGTCTTGGGCCTCCAGTCGGCACCAGTCGCCTGGGTACAGCATGCGCCAGTCACCGTACTTGGCGAGTCAACCCGCTCTGGGATTGGCGATCCAGCTGGCGACTCCGCTTCGTGGGTATACCCCAATTGGTATTCCCCCATCAACTGAACCAAATTATATGAAACCAATTTTTTATGATGGTATTGAAATTATTAATCCAAGCCCATTGGATTCAAACCATTTGAAATTATAGATCACCTATTGTAAAAATAACAAGGCAGAGACTTTTCTGCATTCAAACATTTTTCAAAAAATCAACCATAAATGCTTTTGAGTTGATTCCAACTCTCAAAAATCACATTTGACAAGATCTTTCTGAATATGTAAAAATATTTTGGTTTACATGCAGTAATCTTGGACAAGTATTAAAAGAATGCCCCATAGGCATTTATAGTCACTTTAATTAATTAAAATAATAATGTTAAACCTTATTAAATTGTGACACCCTTTTAAATCACATTCCCAAGTATTAAAATATGTGGTGATGACATGGCAATATGATCCCATATTTTAATTGGAGAATATTAAATCTTAAGTAGTTTTCAATGAATAGAAATTACTTTTCTAAAATAAAATAATAAGACTAAGTCTTTATTTCATGTGCTAATTGTGATGATGCTAGATCATCTAGTGTGAACCCTTGTGCGCAAATAGAAGTAGTTAAGTATTGTTTGGTGATTGTGTACCTCATATTTATTTATAGACGCTAGTACCGACCAAGGATACGATGAGGAAGGAGACTACTACGAAGAAGAAGGAGAAGAGAACTTCAATCACTGCACTACTCAAGGCAAGCTACTAACTATGCAAGCTCAGCTAAACCATGCAAGCCACCCTTGAAAGCTAGATAACTGATGCAATGCATTAGGCATGCTTTGGTTATGCAACCTTGATTATACCAAATCCTAGTTTTACTTGCAAGCTTTATTATTTTATTTCCTTATCAAAGTTCTTTATTGCTTTTATTTAGTGACTTGTGAATTTTGGAAAGATATTATAGGTAGCATAAAGAGCATAAAACTTGGCCTAAGTTATACAGAACTAGATGTCATACCGAGGCATGAGATCTACTTTTGGGTAGTCACACTTGATTAACACCCCTCATTAGAGAATATCCTCAACTTTAGTGGCTAGTGCTAAGCATAAAACTTGATCACTTTAGATGGGAATACTTGGTGAAAATGATTATGAAAACCTTAGAATGATGACTCATTCTAGTGAAATGTTTTGACATCTGTTATGAACACCAGATGATTTGATGATGAAAATGTTGAGGCATGAGCCTTAGCCCTTTATAAAAGCGATGGTTGGGTTTGGATGCGATACCATTCCAATTTTATCGTACAACCACAATACCTGAATTTGGGTAGGGCTTGACTGGAAGTTTATATATCTTAGTATGGGTTCCCTTGCGGAAGAGGTTTGAGTTGAGGCTACCTCGTGATGATTGTCCACCTGTGCAGTTCCCAAGATGACAGATGGTCATGGTTGGGAGGCCAAACTCATATGGGAGGTGCCTATATTAGGATGTGTAATTGAAAGGTTAGGATTTATTATCCTCATACTGAGTATGGTGATTAAGGATTGTTCCTGACGGATGTATCGAATGTTGTGGTGAAAGTGTACAATCTCTGCAGAGTGTCAAACTATTTCAAGTAGCCGCGTTCGCAGTTATGGACAGTTGGAGTGGCCATACTGTTCCATCGTCAGATGTTTTCAAAATGACTTATAAAATGAATCATGACTTTGACTTGACCACAACATGGCTGTGACATGAAAACTAAGTTCCCACTTAGGTGTTGTAGAACATGAAACTAGTTTTATTTACTTCTAAACTCAGTTAGAGATAAACCTGGCTTTTGCAAATAAACCTAGAGCTTAGAATTCCTACTCAAACTACCTTACTTGTTAGTATTAGTTTGCGAGTACTTAAATAGTACTCATGGCTTTGTCTCTGGCTATTCCTATGGCCAGACTATGAGGAGGACTACCAGGATGATGGACAGCAGGAAGTCTATGACAACTAGGATCATCTCCCATCGTCAGCATTGCCTGTGACCCTGAAGATGGAGCTTCGACGACGCTACCGTTATTATTACTCTGCTGCGTTGATTGTATTAAGACTAGATCATGAGATCCTTTATTTGTAAGACCTTTATTATGGTTTGTAATGGATGATGAACTATGGTACCAATCTGTTATGTCTCGCAAAAATGGTAATCCTGGGATTGCGATGTATGGCATAACAGGCATCTAGGATTAAAAATTCGGGTGTTGACACCAAGTCAATATTGTAGTGTTATTTTGTTTGAAAGATGGTGTGCAGCCCCATCTTCTTGGTCACCCATAGATCATCTTGGAAATACTCAAAAGCACGTAGATTATCAACCTCCAACCACTACATAGGACACAAAGGAGACCTGAATAAACCAAACAACTTGTTATAGAGAAGGAATTGCTCATTCCTCCAAAAAAGATCATCAGGGGAGGTGTGGGATAGCGTATAGAATGGATGAATCCTCATCCCCACAAACTCCTCGGTGCTAAAATCATCCAAGGTAGTCAAAGTCTCAAACTTCATCCGCTTGGCTTCATACCTTTTCAGTTTCTTGATCTTCTCTTGCTTAGCTACTACACGCTCCCGAGCTGACAGCCTGACCACGACTGGATCAACATGGATATCACGGTCTTCATTATATTGGAGCTTGCGAGGATGATGACGAGCCTTTTGACCAGCCCAAGACCGGCGAGGACGAGAACCTCCTGTGAAAACAGAGGAGGGAGGTAGCATGGGGGTGAGCACATTTGTCCAGGAATTTCCAAAAGATAACAACACTTAAAAAAACAGAGCTGGAACAATTCATCTGCCCCAGAATGTCTGGCAGAAAATCCCCGGAGTCTCCGCCAGCACCGAACATTCCGGTGCGCACACACCGGATACTCCGCCTGGACCAGAATGTCCGATGCATATGCGCCTGCGACTCTGGCCGGGAGACATGGATTTTCCAGGCAGTGCGGGGAAGATGAATCGCAACAGATCGGGGTTTCTAAGGTTGTTGCTAGATGATACATTGCACGCTAGTAATACTGAGACATGGATTCAAGCATTTACAAGCCCTCAAAAATCCACCTAGGGTTTTCCTAGAGAAGGAGAGAGTGAGAGGCAAATACCAGTGTCCATAGAGAGCACCACCGGTGGGGAAGGGGTCCCAGTGGTGGAGGGGAGGAGGTGGCCGTCGGCAATGGCATGATCTGGGGTGGAGGATCCTCCTCGGCGGCGAGTTTGAAGGAGCGGCAGCGAGTGAGAGGAAGTAGGGGTCGGGGTGGAAGAAGGAACGGGCCATTCATTTCACCCCGGCCCCCTAAAACCCGACTTAGAAACTGCTTCCGCCGGACTGTCCGAGTGGATCACCCGGAGTGTCCGGGCCAGCCGGACTGTCCGGGTGATGCACACCGGACTGTCCGGCCCCCTCGACCAAAAATGCCAGGAACACGTGTAGGACAAATGTGTTGTCAAGATGAGCAGGGTTTGGGATGAGAACACCATATTGGAGAGAACCAAAAATCAGAAAAGTCTAAATAAATGTCAAATAAACTCTGACTTAAACATACCAAGAACTAACTCTTCACAAAATAAGATGGCGGTTGGCCAAGGCCAACGATACGTCCATAACGTATCTATAATTTTTGATGGCTTTATGCTAATACTATGTTTTGACACTTATTTTTATATAAAGTTTATGATTTATTTGGACTAACCTACTAATAGTTGCAAAACTGTACAATGTTCTTGTTTTACACCTTGATATGTAGGAATTATCAAGAATACAAGAAGAAACCTTGTTGGAGTCAAATTGGGACTTTCCAGCCCGAGAACTCTTTTCGAAGATGGTCACGTTATGGGTCGAAGACACCGTCAAACAGAAAACTCCAAAACTACAAAGTTGTTGGAAATTCCGTGAGGAACATTATAGAAATAAAATTTAACTAATTACGAGTCCGGACGACCAAGATAATACCAATTTATTGCAACCATAGATGGCGTGACGGAAATCCGAGAAACTAAATAAAGGGAGGAGACCTAACTCATGGGGGAATCCTCCACCCATGAATTTGCAGCCGCCAGAAGCCACGTTTTTTCCTCCCCCATGGGGGGGTGTCTCCCAAAAAGCCATGAAGGAAGGGGGCTAAGGTGGCCCTCCCCCATGATACCGATGGTAGGGAAGGAGCTCTGCGCCGCCCTGCACCTCTCGCTCCCCCTTCATCGTCTTCATCGCCATATCCATCACCAACACCTCCTTGTATACAGTGGTTCATCCTCCCACACACCTCTGTACCGTACAATGTAAACATGGTGTTCGATGCTATAAGTTATAATCCTATGATCTATATCATGTTTGTGTTGGGAATATGCCCTAGAGGCAATCATGTATGATGATATTTCCCATTATATTCATAAAGATATTAAATAGTCCTTGTATAAACATATGATGTGTATCATTGAATATGTGATTCGGTTGTGGAACTATGCATTCATGTTGTTTGTACTAAATATCCTTGGTTATTGAGGTTGTGCTGGACACACAATTTATACCAATGTGAAAGTTGGCTTGATGACTCGGTTCCACTTGTCATGGGCATGGAGATGCTATTCCAACTTACACAGACTCGGCTAAAGAGTTTAGCGAGTCGGATTGACCCATATTGAGGTACAACGAACAAGTTGTCATTTGTATATCTCAATCAATGTAATCCTTAGACCTGAGGTTATTGCATAGTCCGAGTTGAGGATCACCGACTTAGGTTCTGTCAAACGCTGATCCGTAACTGGGCAGTTATAAAGGCAGAGTTCAGGTCGACTGAGAATCAAGCTGTGTGATGTGAATAACCAAGATGGGATTTTGCCCCTCCACTCGGAGAGATATTCTCTGGGCCCTCTCGTGAGATATGATTCGGAAAGCATGGCCATGCACGACTCGGTTAAGTGTTAACCGAGGCGGTCGACTAAGAGTTAGTCGGGTGAATCACTTATCTCGGATCGAGAAGAGAGTCGGACTATTTAAGGGATGACAAATACTCGCCTATAGTCTGGCAAGGTATATGGTGAGGCAAAAGGGACTCGGACGTAAGTCGCATTGGAAAGGCAAGTCGTCATGACTCTTTGGTACTTGGGAGTCGGCACGTTCTGCTAGGAGCTGCTACCGACTGATCGATTGAGAGTCGGACTCCAATCGTGTCCAAGTAGCCATGAGCCTGCGGGGTCACACACTTAAGAGCGGGAGCAAGTTCGGATTGGATCTGAACCTGTAATCTGGTTGGGTTGGACCTAAACCAGATTAGGATGGTTGGGTTGGACCTAAATCAGATTAGGACTGAGTTAGTGAGTTGGACTCACGGTGACTAGTGTTATATGGGCTTTAGTGAATGGGTCACACGAGCAGAGCCTACGTTCACTCCCTATATATAGTGGAGCACCGTAACCCAGAAAGGTTAATCATTGTTCGGTTAGGTCATTCCATCTGTTGAAAACCCTAGCTCCACAGCAGTCCTGCCGCCGTAACGAACCTAGCAGTTCGCCGCCGGTGCTCCCCCTTGTACGTGTGGATACCAACAGAGGTGCTATGCGATCAGCACCAGGACGATCGGATCGTGAGGACTGCACTGCATTAACTGACGCGCTTCATCAGTAATCCGCAACTATGCGTCTAGTGGTAAACCTCGTGGCCTTCTACCTCAGCTAGATCTTGGGATCACCACGTTAGAGGAAAAAGTTTTATTTTATCTCTGCGTGGCCCAACAGTTTGTGTAGTTTATTTGTCTTTTGATTGCTTGGTTGAATGCCTTTGTTCATTAGAGTTGTATGTTGATATGGTACAACCCTTTGGTATCCATTATATTTGTGCGTGCATGGATTAAACACCATAGGGTTTGTAGTATGTGTAAAAGGAAGGGGGAAGTTCTGCCGGAGTGACAGAAACCCGAGGATGCAAACCAGAACGTTGCACGTATGAGAGTAAAAGGACCGTTAATTTAAGGCTATGGTCGGGGAAACCTTAATGCATTGTTAGTATTTGTGTATGCTTGCTAACAATCCAATCATATAGTACATGTAATTCCAAGTAGTGAAGTGCATGTATATTTAGCCTATCCCACATAGAAAACTACATCGAAGACAATGAACCCGATTTATTCGCTAATTAAACTTGGACAAAGCCACCGCAATTACCACCAATTTTCCACACTCATGGTACTGTTAGTTTATAGTTACTTAGTATATTTTATTTTTGTAGCACTAACAATTACTTTCTTGTATTTATTATCTTGAAAAGCTATCACTCATATCCATATTGTTGCTCTAGTTTTATTTCCTAGATAATGCAAATGTTTAGTGTGCATAGAGTTGTATCAGCAGTTGATAGAACTTGAGAGAATAGTTTATCCTACCTTTAGCTCCTCGTTGGGTTCAACACTCTTACTTATTGAAAAGGCTACACATGATCCCCTATACTTGTGGGATATCAAGACCTTTTTTTGGCACCGTTGCCGGAGAGCAATAGCATGTGGTTGAATATTCTTGTGTACACTTGTTTGCTTTATCTCTATGTATTTTTACTTCCAGTTTTAAGTTGTTCTATATCTTAGTATGGATAGAGAATGCGAATTATAAAAAAAATAGTTGTACCTGCTACCTAAAAATGTTTTCAAAAAGGAAAGTGATTGAAAAGATGAGTAATGGTTAAGTGGGAGTCGACCTTGAACACTTGTGTTCATGCGTATGAAACCAAAACAAATATTTCCATGGAAGCTTTTCAGTTAAAAACTTGTACATATTGTGTATATTGTATATATTGTACATATTCCTCTTTACCATAAAAGTAAAGCGATAATTGTAGTTTCTAGTTACTTGGAAGTCGATAGTTCTGCTTTGCTATCCAGAAATAGATTTTCTATGTTCCACCGTATAAAATGTTTAAAATCACCAGGATGTGATATTGATCTGAAATTTCTTGAGTTCAAAGTAATTCAATAACTTTTCCTGATTTGAGTTACGTAGCTGTCTCAAAAAATTCGATCTTCACCGACTGTTCAGTTTATAAATATTTCTGTGCTTCACTATAAAAAATTGTGATAAATCTCAGAATAGTATTTTGATCTGAAATGTTTTGTGAACTGATATTATGATATTTATTTCATTAGTTTTGAGTTTTATGATTTGAGCTACCTAACTATCTCGTTGAGTGTCATCTTTACATACTGTTCAGTTTTGACATATTTCTTAGTTTACTTTATTCAATATTGTACTTGGTGTTATTAGTTTCATTAGTTTTTTGGCGGACAACATAAATCATGAATACCTTAGTATATATAGTGGCTAATGCTGAGTAAATATTATGAAACTTTTCAATGCTTGAACATTGGTGGATTTTATTTAATGAGTACTAACCCTACTAATTAGTTTTGTGAAGTTTTATGTGGATGTAGCTTATAAGTTCTAATCAATATGTTGATATGAGATAAACAATAATAAGCAAGAGCTCAAGCTTGGGGATGTTTAGGTGCATGCCATGAACATATTCAAGAATATACAATCATCTAAGCTTGGGGGTGCCCGAGTCATCCCCCTATTCATCAACTAACATGAGGTTGTCTCCTTCATACTCTATATTACCCATTCACATGATATGTATTATGTTAACTTGTATTATAGTTGCTTTTATATGTCTTGGTTTTATATTCTTTAGTTTTATTAGGATCTTTATTTTGTTCTTATTGCTTATTTACTTTCACTTAGAATTTGAAAACAACAAAAATAGTTTCTTTTGTTTTGCTTCTTTGTTTGGTTCTCTATTTTGTGCCTAGTTGAAAAGCGTTAAAGAAAAGCACTCTTGGGAGATAACCCAATTTTATATTTCAGTAAGTTTTTCTTTTGTTGAGTCTTTGGAAGTTATTGCCTCTGTAATAACCTCTCCTTATCTTTTTTGTGTGGTTTTTGTGCCAAGAATAGCCTCTAATGAGAGGGAAGTAAGAGTTGGGGAAGTTGCTATCCCGAAACAGATTTCTATGCTTTACTGTAAAAAAAGCGTGAAAAATCCTAGTACGTCAGATTGAGCTGAAATTTATTTTTTGCATGCCCCTGGGATTTACCCAACTTTCGCTAGTTTTGCACTTTTTGATTTGAGAAACAGAAGATTTTCGAAAAAATCGTTATTTACCTGCTGGTCTTTTTAACACATTTCTGCCATTATTTGCATTTGCCTCTTAATCAGTTTCTTTTTGAGTTCTCTTTGATCACTTGAGATTTTAAAAGGAGTTGATACAGTAGCCTATGTTTTAATGGATGATTTACTTGAGTTGAAACTGAACCCCAAAGGTTTATTATCTTGCATACACTAATGTTGCTAATGAAGATTGTTCGAAGTTTTGTATGAAGGAAATTTTCAAGTGTAGGGGAAGAATGATGTGATTAGATGAAGTATGGACAAAATCTCAAGCTTGGGGATGCCACCCGTGTCACCCCAATAAATATTCAAGAGGTACAAGCGTCAAAGCTTGGGGATGCCCAAGGCATCCCCTTCTTCATCAATAAAATCTCAGGTCTTCTTTCAAGACACTTCATTTTTATTGCTTCATGCACTATGTGTTGTTCTTGGAGCGTCTTTATTTTTGTTTTAGTTTTATTTTTTGCTGCAATAAGTTGGTTGGACCCCAATACACCTATTTTTGAGAAGTCACACCCAGTTCTTCATTGCCTAGAACACTCTAGTTTTCATTCTTATTGTTCTATGAGTGTTCTCTTTTGGTAGCACTGCGTTTAGCTTTAGTTTTCTTATTCTTTTTGCTTTAGAAATTTTTAGGTCTTCTTTGTAGTTAGGAGAGACAAACTCTCTGATATTTATTGATTATTATCTTTGTGAGTTGTTTCAAGTAAGTTGATTGGTGTTGGAAAAGAGTAGAAAGATTCATGCTTATAGTGGTACAAAAGGAAGCTTGTTTTGACTGTGACTTAGACTTTATCGTGTCATGATAGATGTTGCTTTGACCATATGCTTAGTAATTATTGTTGTAGCATGACTTGTTTCAAACAATTAAAATTGCTTAATGTGACATGAAAGAATCATGCATTGTTTTAGCATATAAAAGCATAATATTGTGGTATTCTCCTTTGATGCTTTATCTGGGTTGACTTGGCACATGTTTACACCATGTTAATACCATGAACCAGTCACCTTAGCCTCTATGATAATTTAGTTTTGACTTGTGATATCACTTTATGCTTTAATTAATAATGTTTTGTCGCTCTGCATGATTATGGCCATTATTACTCTTTTAGTTGGCTGCTCCCAGTCTTTTGCTAGCCTCCACTTGTACTGAGTATGAGCTCTACTCGTGCATCCAACTCCCAAGAAACCAAGTTATTCCAAAGAGTCCACTATAAACTCCTATGCATGGTGTGTTACACCATTCCAAGTATATTCATGTTTTTATCTATCTTCCAAATTAAACTTTTGTTATGTGAAAATTGGTTATTAAAGCTCCCACGAACTTGATGGCACACTTTATTTTCTTGCACTTAATAAACTTGAACCATTGTGCCCCTATATGTTGCTTATATGCTTGTAAAATTTTAAGATGGGAGTTAGCAGAATCATGCTGTCATGGGGAACGCTTTCAACATTTGTACATATCTATTCAGTTGATATCATGTTCTTTTGTTTATGGATGCCGACAGTGTGAAATAAAAGGGGTGATTGTAAGTCCTTGGAGTTTGTATATGTGTTAGAAAAACGCCTGGGCGGCTACCCTAAGCCATGCCTAATCATGGTGGAAACTTGCAGCATAATCATAGTGGCATTCTATGAGGCATCCTCAATAAAAACCTATGCAAATAGCAAATAAAAAGATCTCTGAGATGCTCACTATCTGTTGCCTTGTCATTTTGATATGGGATATCTCCTGTGTCATGGGAAAGGGGTACCCCGTTGGCGGTTCTCTATGATACACATATACTTACAATGACAAGAACTTGCTTGTGACTAAAGTTGAGTAGCATGAGGAACGGTACTCGTACTCAAGGGGCATGAGATTTTCAACTTGTGATTTTTCAAGCATATAACTCATATTTGTCTCACTTTATCCTTAATCACTTCAAGATGCTTATGATAGGGGCAAGTAGAGCTCAAAGCTAGTAAGTACCATAATTTTTGGAAGCTCTTTATAAAACTTGAAATCCCTACTTCCCTCTGTGAAGGGCCTTTCTTTTTACTTTTTGTCGAGTCTCCATATTCTATCTTTATGCACCAATTAAGAGAGCATAGTTGTCATTTTTAGTTCAATGTGAATTGTCCCAAAACTTGTTGATTGATTCATAATTATGGTATTGCTTGTTCTCAAATTATTTGTATTTAGTCACCCTTTAAACTTTGAAGGTGTCTTATGCATTTATGTTTTTCTATTCCATGAGGGACAAGCCAAATACCACTTTGCTATGTTTTCTCTATGCTTAAAACAAACAAATGAATTTCAATACATTATTATTCATGATCTTTTGTTTGTGTTACTTTTCATGTTGTAACATGGTTGCTAAGTTCTATGGTTAGAATTGTATCTTTTATGCCCATGTTTAGAGTACTTTGATCTCAGCTTGCAATGCTTTACATTGACTTGATTAATATTGTGTTGGCTGCATGCCACCTCAAAAATTATATTGTTTTTATCGTTTACCTACTCGAGGACGAGCATGAACTAAGCTTGGGGGGTGTTGATACGTCCATAGCGTATCTATAATTTTTGATGGCTTATGCTAATAATTTGCTTTTGACACTTGTTTTTATATAAAGTTTATGATTTATTTGGACTAACCTACTAATAGTTGCAAAAGTGCACAATTTTCTTGTTTTACACTTTGATATGTAGGAATTACCAAGAATGCAAGAGAAAACCTTATTGGATTCAAATCGGGACTTTCCAGCCCCAGTACTCTTTTCGAAGATAGTCACGTTACGGATCAAAGATGGTGTCAAACGGAAAAATCCCCAACTACAAAGTTGTTGGAAATTTCGCGCAGAATGTTCTAGACGTAAAATTTAACTGATTTCAAATCCGGACGGCCGAGATAAGGCCGATTTACTGCAACCCTAGATGGGGTGACGGAAATCCGAGAAGCTATATAAAGGGAGGAAACCTAACCCGTGGGGGATTCCTCCACCCATGAATTTGCAGCCGCCAAAAGCCACGTTTTTTCCTCCACCATGGGGCGATGGCTCCCAAGAAGCCATGAAGGAAGGGGGTAAGGGGCGGCGCTGCCCCATGATGCCGGCGGCAGGGAAGGAGCTCTGCGTGCCGGCGCCACCCTGCCCCTCTCGCTCCCCCTTCATCGTCTTCACCGCCATCTCCATCACAAACTCCTCCTTGTATATAGTGGTTCATCCTCCCACACACCTCGGTACCGTCCTATGTAAACATGGTGTTCGATGCTATAGGTTATAATCCTATGATCTATGTCATGTTTATGTAGTTTATTTTTTTGATTGCTTAGTTAAATGTCTTTTGTTCATTAGAGTTGTATGTTGATATGGTATAGTCCTTTGGTGTCCATTATATTTGTGCATACATGGATTAAACATCATAGGGTTTGTAGTATGTGTAAGAGGAAGGGGAAGTTCTGTCGGAGTGATAGAAACACGAGGACGCAAACCAGAATGTTGCACGTATGGGAGTAAGAGGACCATTAACTTAAGGCTATGGTTGGGGAAACCTTAATGCATTGTTAGTATTTGCGGATGATTGCTAACAGTCCAATCATATATTACTTGTAATTCCAAGTAGTGAAGTGCATGTATATTTAGCCTCTCCCACATATAAAACTGCATCGAAGACAATGAACCCAATTTATTCGCTAATTAAACTTGGACAAACCCACCATAATTACCACCACTTTTGCACACTCATGGTATTGTTAGTTTATGGTTACTTAGTATATTTTATTGCTCCAGCCCTAACAATTACTTTCTTGTATTTATTATTTTGCAAAGCTATCTCTTATACCTATATTGTTGCTCTAGTTTTATTTCCTAGATAATGCAAACGTTTATTGTGCGTATAGTTATATGAACGGTTGATAGAACTTGAGATATCATTTTATCCTACCTTTAGATCCTCATTGGGTTCGACACTCTTACTTATCAAAAAGGCTACACACGATCCCCTATACTTGTCGGATATCAGCCACCATGTAAGAGTGTGTGTGTGGCATGACACCGCAAAGATTTATTCTTGGCTTTATAGCCACTACTCATCAATGAATCTCACATATCACAAAATTATATTAAGATAATTGATTTTCTTAATGTTGGCATTATATCCATGCCCACACCTAAACCGCAATAGAGTGTCAATACATAGGTGAGTCTGCAAAGTAGTTAAGATAACCTCCTTGAATCTATGATATTTAGCTCATTCCTCAAATAGCAAATCCTTTCTTCATCAAGAGTCTTCGTGAATATATCCGCGAGTTGATCCTTGGTGCTTACATATAGCAGCTCAATATCTTCGTGGGCAATGTGATCTCTAATGAAATGATTCCGAATCTCAATATGCTTGGTTCTTGTATGTTCCACCGGGTTGTAAGCAATCTTGATAGCACTTTCATTATCGCACAAAAGAGGTACTATGTCACAAATGACATCGTATTCCTTTAAAGTTTGCCCCATCAATAATAATTGAGTTCATCCACTTGCGGCAGCCACATACTCAGCTTCGGCGGTGGAGATATATACACAGTTTTTCTTCTTAAAAGACCAATACACCAAGGACCTACCAATAAATTGGCATGCCCTGGATGTTGATTTCCTATCATCCTTATCACCAGCCCAATCCAAGTCTGTGTACCCACAAAGAGAGAAACTTGAGCCTTTTGGATACCACAAACCGTAGTTTGGGGTATGAACTAAATATCAAAAGATTCTCTCGACCTCCACACAGTGGCTTTATTTAGGAGCTTCTTGATATCTTGCACACACTCCTACACTCAATGCAATATCGTGTCTAGATGCACAGAGGTAAATCAAAGAACCAATCGTTGACCGGTATACCTTTTTATCCACATCTTTACCATTGTGATTTAGCTCAAGATGACATTTGTTTGCATAGGTGTAGATATCCCATTGAGATCCTTCATATTGAACCTTTTGAGAATGTCTTGGATATATTTAGCATGATTGATGAAAGTTCCTCCAATTAATTGCTTGATCTCAAAACCAAGAAATAACCTCTCTCCATCATAGACATCTCAAACCTATCAGTCATAAGCTTTGAAAATTCATCATTAAAAACTTTGTTAGTAGACCCAAAGATAATGTCATCCACATAAATTTGGCAACCAAAAATCTCCCAATTAACCCTCTTAGTAAAAAGAGTAGGATCAATTTTCCCAACTTCAAACCCACGGTCTAACAGCAACTCTATAATGTGCTCGTACCACATACGAGGGGCTTGTTTAAGTCCATGGAGCGCCTTATCGAGTTTGTAGACATGGTTAGGGAAGTCGGGGTCCTCGAAACCTGGGGGTTGCTTAACATAAACCAACTCATGTAAAGGACCATTAAAAAAGCACTTTGCACATCCATTTGTTGCAACTTGAAATTATGATGCGATGCAAATGCAAGAAGGATACATATGGATTCAAGGCAAGCCACGGGAGCATAAGTTTCACCAAAGTCAATGCCTTCAACTTGAGAGAAACCTTGAGCTACCAATCTTGCCTTGCTCCCCACAATAATGCCATTCTCATCTTGCTTGTTCTTGAATATCCATTTAGTGTCTATAACATCGGGACACTCTTTGGTCTTCTCTACTAGCTTCCAAAACTTGTTGTGCTTAAAGTTGTTGAGTTCTTCATGCATGGCTTTCAACCAATCCGAATCCTCAAGCGCTTCGAAAACCTTTTTAGGTTCCACTAAAGAGATGTGTGCTTGATGTTCACTAAAGCTTGCCAACTCTCTTCTAGTGGACACTCTCCTTCTTAGATCACCAATAAATTTGTCTAGAGTGTGTTCCCTTAATTCCAGATTTCTTTCTACTCTAGCTTCACGACGGTACTCGATCTCCTTGTTGTTTCTTGGAGGAAGATCTTGATCATCATGAACATTTTGGTCCCCGTCTTGACCTTCATCACCACCAGATGTATCTTCTTCAATATGAGGCTCTAGATGATCTTGGTCATGACCAAGGCTGATCACTCTTGATAGTTCTTGAACCAAGTTTTCATCTTGATCACCATAAGAAGGGTATTCATTTTGTTCTTAGCTAGGTGCATCATTTGCTTCAAGTATTGGAGCTTGTTGATCTTGTGAATATGAGGGCTCCACTTGAGTAGAGCATAGTTCTTCCCGATACGCCACAAGGGGTTCCTCAACGGGGCGGAAGAATTCCACACCCATTCTTCTTATGGCGTCTTGAGGCATTTCATCATTGACATCACAAACATCAACTTGCCCTACTTGGGAACCATCGTTTTCTTCGAATACTACACTACAAGATTCTATAACACACCGAGTGGTTTTGTTAAAGATTCTATAAGTGTGGGACTCGACACCATAATCAAAAAATATACCCTCAATTGCTTTGGACTCAAATTTAGATGAAGGCACTACTTTTATGAGATATAATCAATTAAAATCGAACACCCGAAAGTAGGAGATATTGGGCTTGTTACCGGTAAGTATTTTATGAAGTCTTGTTCAAAAACTATTTTATATGGAGTCTTGTTCAACAATTGCGAAGGTAGATACGGTTAGAAGAGTGACATGAGGTGGAGATGGCTTCGGCCCAAAAGTTATATGGAGACTTAAACTCCGCCAACATGGACCTAGCCATATCCATCAAAGTACGGTTCTTTCTCTCGGCAACACCATTTTGTTGAGGGGTGTACGCAGCGGAATATTTATGTTGAATACCCTCTTCACTAAGAAACTCATTCAAGGTATAGTTCTTGAACTCGGAGCCGTTGTCACTTCTTATTACCAATATTGGGACATCGTGTTGATGTTGAACAAGGTTGGCGAAGTCAATCATGGTCTTTTGAGTTTCACTCTTCAACTTGAAGAAATAAACCCATGTATATCTTGAATAGTCATCAACAATCACCAAGAAATATTTCTTCCCAACAAGACTTGGATGATATGGAGGACCAAAGAGATCCACACATGAATGAGTTCTAGGATCCTCTTGGACATTATCTTGGTATTCTTTTGATGGGGAGAATCATTCATCTTTCCTTCAACACAAGCCCTGCAAACATGATCTTTGGCAAAACAAACATATTCTTTTAGTCCAACAATATGGCCATGCTTGTGAAGACTTTGCAAAGTTCTCATATTGAAATGGGCTAGTCAGCGATGCCATAACCAACCCATGTCGTCCTTCCCTAATAGTAACATTGAGTTTGTAGTGGTTTTCCTCGAAAAGTCCACCACATACAAGTCATTCTCAATGTACCCAACGAAAGCGACCTTTAAAGTCTTGCTCCACAAGAGTACCGCGATATCATAATCAATAAAGATGGCAAAACCGATCTTACCAAGAGAACTGAAAGTAAATTGTAACCAAGGGTCTCAACAAGCATGACATTCACAAGGGATATATCCGGTGCGACTACCACCTTGCCAAAAACCAATACCTTAGATTTGGATTTATCACCATAGGAGATTGTTATGTGGTTGACATTTGGAATCATCTCCGACATGATTGCTTTGCTCCCGGTCATATGACTTGTGCATCCACTATCAAGAACCTATTTTGACCCAACAGAATCATAGCCCTACAAAGAATCAAGACTTGGTTTTAGGTTGTAAGGTTCCCAACCTTTAATAAGGTAGAGATCCCTGTGTTTACAATGCTAGTCCCTGGATCAATAGCTAGCATCCACAGTTAAGATGTAATATCAAGAAACATAGGTCATAATACAACTTTATAACCAGGAATAAAATAATTTATTACATCTTACATAGCTCATTTGGCTATCTCATTACAATGCAGCAGAATATAACAATAGCATGGGGTCCTTCATCTTCAAAGTGCCACAGGCAGACATGTTGGTTGTAGACTTGTAATCCTACTTCACTAATATCAAACAAACCTGCAACATAACAAGTTACAGCCACAAGGGTCAATACATTTGAATTGTATTGACAAGTGATACTATGGTAGTATAGTGGAGTCTATCATCTATATGCTTTTGGCTAAGTGGAGCTTTAGGCTTGCATTGCTCAAAATAGATTTTCCTTATCATTTGAAAACACTAAGTTTTTGCTTGACAAAAATCACCCAAGGCATCTCCCAATAGAAATTGGTGATCCTTCAACCCTTGTTCAACCACAAGTTTTTAACTTAGAAATTGGGATGAGGAGATTCTTGATAGCTTCCATGTCTTGATGCTCAAATTGTCCTTTACCAGGGACATGGCTAAGTACTTAGATTTTTCACTCTGCAGAGGTGGTGCACTTTCCCCACAAGACTTGGTTTCACCAAGATAAGATCTTTCAGAAGCCTTCCCTTAGACCAGAATGGACGCGCTCCAACCTGTCAAACCCCTACCACCAACTGTCCATTTGGCTAAGTTATTGCAACCTATATGATCCAGGCAGAGCCCATAATGCCAAGTGGTTGCATTTGAAGCTTCTCACCATTTTAAATCTCAAATCTCTTTGTTCCTGGGTGGCCATCCACAAGTGAGATACACAAGGTAAACCATAGAAATGGGCCTTGTGAACCACTCAACACAAACCATTCCTTCCATTCCACCCAGGTGATTCATTCACTTAGTTGTTTTATTAAACAAAATATAAGTCCTTGACTTAGAAATATTCCATAGCATGAATATAATCCACCCTTGTTTTCTACTAGCTAAGCTAAGCATGATAGTAGTAGGAATCTTAACTTAGGAAATTCTACTAAGGTTTCATCTACTAGGATTTCCCATGGCATAGTATATACTTAGCAAAATTCCATGCAAGACCTACTTAGAAATATCACTAATGCATAGTGAAAATAGTGGGACAAAAGTATGAAGCATCACTTGCCTTTTTGGTAGAGAATATAAGTTCACTCCTTGATCTTGCAATATTCACACTCTTCAAATCATTACAATTCAATCAAGCAAGCAATATTTCAATCTACAAATCAAGCAATTCATCACACAAAATGATAGAAACAAAACAATGCATGCAAACATGCAAAAGATTGTTTTATTTGTAAAAGTGGTTTCTAATGGGTCATTAACATTTGAAAACACCTAATGGTCATTTTATAAAGTGGCAAAACCATTTGCAAAAGGTTTTACTTCATAAACCATTTTTAAACCAAGTCATTATTTTATGTGGTTGAAAATGTCTTTAGCAATGTAATAATTTTATAAGGTTGACCAAATACATTTTCAAATCATAAAACTTGGTGTTTAGGGTCAGAGAGTTTAAATCAAAACAATCCCCAAAGGTTTTCCTCCAAAATCATTTTTAACAATTAAACCATATTTTTATTTGACTAGAAATGTTTTAATTCAAGGTTTCATTCTTTTGCTTCACCAAATGTATTTTTGAAACCACAAATTGATTTCTATGGTCAGTAGGTTCAAAACAAACCATTTGCCAAAGGTTTTATCTCAAAAATCATTTTAGAACAATTTTTATATTCTAAACATGCATACACAAGTTTCTACAAAAACAATCCATTTAATAGAAGCATTTTACTAAACAAAGTGCATGGTCAGAAAGTACTTGTCTTGCTAATTCCATTGATATAATTTTTTTAAAATTTGGATGTGTGGTTTGAAAGTTATGAATTTTACAAAATTGAATCACAAATAGATCAATTCTTGTTTTTAAAACAGACTCTGTGACACGCGACACGTTTTTATTCGTCGGTACCGCTCCGTGCGGATCACGCTGTTACGGCCGTTGGATCTGACTAACAACGCACGGACCAGATCAATAGATACCGTTTCGCTATCTTTCTATCTAAGCCGACAGATCAACATCCAACGGTCCAGACGCGAAGACCTTAGACGGGCGGCGCTGGCGGTGGTGACTGGCGGCGGAGCGGTCAGACGGTGGCGGTGCTAGCGATGCAGGAAGCGAGGGAGGAAGGGGAGTGTCTCACCAGGTTCACGGGGTGACGCTGAAGCTCAACGTAGTGATAGCTCGTCGAGGGGCGCACGGTGGTGACAACAATTCCTCGCCGGAGTTGCTCCTGGCGACGGGTTCGCTCGGCCGTTGTCGGGGACGAGGCTACAGGGCGCGCCAATGCTAAACAAAGGGTGCGTTAGACGCGTAAGAGAGTAGGGAGTGTGGGAGCATCAAAGAGAGGGGGCGGCGCGGTCAGAGACTACCTGGAGGCTTCGTCGGAGAAAAAGCAGACGGCGGCGTTGCTGGTCGTCGTCGTTGCCGACGCTGGGGGGCACGCGCGAGCGAGCTGAGGCCACTGGGAGGTGCGCCAGGGTACGTGGAGCACGCGTGTGTGGTCGAGGGGCGATGGCGGGTGGCCGGAATTGCTCAGTGAGCTCGCCGGAGACAGTGGCAGTGCAGCGTGAAATCAGGCATCCTGGGGGCGCACTAGGGTGGGGGATTGAGGGGGAAACAGAGAGGAGGGAGAGGCGGTTAAGTAGGCGTGGTCAGGGGGCTGTTTAATCGCGTCATTACTGCGTATTACGCCGGCATTCATTTGGCAGCAACGGCCGGCGAGGTCAGCAGGAGGGTGAAGAAGACGGTGAGGTGGCAGTGGGGTCGCTTGGCAGCAAGAGAGAGAGAGAGAGTGTGGGGGTGGGGTCCAATAGTTAGCGACTTAGCGGGTTCTGTCTGAGGTGAAAAATGGTTCGTTCGGGTGAGGGGGAGAGGTGGGCTGTTGTCGTGGGAATGGTCACGGCAGATGCTGCAATCGGCAGCGAGTAGTAGAACGAGGGGCAAGGGTGGCCAGCCATCTGCGGTGCGAGATGAGGGCGGAGACACAGGGTTTTACCCAGGTTCGGCCCCCCGGAGGGTAAAGACCTACTCCTGCTAGATTGTATTATGATGGTGGTACAATGGGCAAGCTCGGCGACTAGGCGGCGAGTCGCTTGGGTGTATGATGGAACGTATCTTTACATGCCCCGCAGGGAGGTTTATATAGGCTCACCTCCCCTAGGGTTTACATATCTCAACCGAATCAGTTAAGGCTTCGGTACTCGTTTAACCTAATCCGACTGGGCCTATCTACTCGCCTGGGCCTTCAACTTCCAGTCGCTTGGATTCACGCCGGGCCTTGATCCAGTCGCCGTCTTGCAGGCCCACTCGCCAGTTCCTGGGCCAGTCGGAAACGTCCTGCTGGGTATACCCCGGTAGGCACATCCCCATCAGTAGTTCCCGAGGCCGTCGTCGATTAGGCGTAGGTGGCTGCTGGCAGTCGGAGTATACGGCTTCAGAGTAGACATCCAGTCGAATCGTCGGCGGGCTCCTGTATAAAGGAGAAAACTAGTCATCCTGATCGCAGCTTTGGCGAGTCGAGTCAGCGAAACACTGTCATAGTGATCCGGTCGGCGAGCCGAGTGGCTGAAGTTGGACCGTTAAACGTGGTCAAACTAGCCGTTGGG
The DNA here is from genome assembly GCA_916181665.1 of Avena sativa. Taxonomy (NCBI): domain Eukaryota; kingdom Viridiplantae; phylum Streptophyta; class Magnoliopsida; order Poales; family Poaceae; genus Avena; species Avena sativa. The sequence goes on from OV702281.1 coordinate 90,758,427, forward strand.
GTAATCCAACGGTAACTTTTGGTGTAATCACCGCGTAGTAACGGCTCCCTGATTTGGCGGGTAACAACCGCTATATAAGGGGAATGGCAGGCAATCAGAGAACCATCTTCTCGCCATTTCCTCCGATTGCGTGCACTATCGCCTTCCTTCGCATCGCGATCCACCCGACCCGAAATCCTCCGACCCCCCACAAATCCTTCCGCCATGGCGCTCTCCACCGAACCTTGGTGTAGATCTAAGTGTACGAGGGCGCAACTGGCTTCCTTTGAGGAGGCCGGGATCCTGCGCGCCGGCTGTTGGCGCATTCCCGCAGCCGGAGAGGTGACCCCGAACCCGCGAGAGGGGGAATTCATCTGCTTCACCAGCCACTTAGAACGGGGGTAAGGATTCTCCACGTCCCTGTTCTTCCGGCGCTTCTGCGCCTACTACGGGATCCAACCGTCGGACCTGGGTCCACACAGCATCGAGCAGCTCGCCATCTTCGTGGCGTTCTGCGAGTGCTACTTGGGCTGCCGGCCCTACTTCCCTCTATGGCAAGATCTGTTCCACGGACGGATCAGCCGCGAGGAAGCGGGCGGCCCAATTCTTGCCGTGGGCGGCCTAACATTCCAGCTGAAGTCGAATGCTTCGTTCTTTGACTTAATGCTGCCCGCCAAGGCGGCGAGCGACTGGAAGAAGTCTTGGTTCTACGTTGCCGAGGCGACCCCGGAAGGCGAGACGGCGATCCCACGATACTCCGCCAACCGGTCAGAACCGCGCCGACTTCAAGTCGGCAAGCTCCCCAGCGACCAGCGGATGGTCATGGACGAAATGCTTCAAACCATCCGCGGTCTGAAGAAGAAGGGCCTCCAGACGATCAACTTATACAAATGCTGGCTCAGGCGGCGGCTCGTCCCTCTAGCTCGGCGCGACCACTACATGTACCAATACACGGGCCGGGAGGACTCGACGAAGTCCTGCCTCGCCGAATGTAAGCTCGAGGACTACACCCCAGCACTGAAGAAGATAACCCAGGCGGTGTACCTGGACGCAAAGGCTGGGGTCGCCCCCTACACCGCAAAGCATCCAGCCCCAACGGTAAGTCGCCTCGCATCATTCGCAGTCGCAACTTTTGCAGTCGCGGTCGTTCTAATTCCATTTTGTGTTCATTGCAGCTATTCCAAGTGGTGGAAGATGGCTCCTGCCTTCAGACGACGAGAATTCGAGCTCGTCCGTCCAGGACATGGGCAAGTCGCCTCCTGCCAAGGGCGACACCTGGAGCGACGAGAGCAACAACGACGACGAGTCCGAGGAGGAGGTCGCCCCGCTGGTCCGCAAGACCCGCGAGCAGTCAGCATGAGCTTGAGGCAAGTAAAAGCCTCGAGCGTCACGATGACGATGACAAACTTCCGGAGACCACCTCGCGCCGCCAGGCTACTCCGTCAAAGAAGAAGAAGAAGGAGAAGGAGGTGAAGGCTCCTCCGAAGAAGAAGACGAAGCCGATGAGGCCGGCCTCGCCACCGCATTCGGCGAGCAGCTCCGACGCCCCCAGCCCGGCCAAGGACGAGGCGCCGCTAACGGCAGCCGCGCTAGACACGGCCACTGTCGAGGTGCCACTGGCCTCGATGCCTTCGCCATTCACCCCAGTCTCTGGGCTAGGGGCCGCACCGGCCGCGGAGGCTTCACCTCGCAGGGACGCTCCTGCCGAAGATGTCCCAGAGGCTCCTGTTGCAGCCTCAACGACGAAGAAGCCGTCCGTGTCTTGGGCACGCGACGTCCTAGAGATGGGCCTCAGCCGCCGACTGGGCCCCGAACTGGAGAAGCTGGCCGGCATCCGCACGGGGCTACGCTTCATTCCGGTCGCCAAGTGAGTTCGCTCACCTACTTTTGTCTTTCATAGCAGCTTGAATTATCTCGCTCACACGATCGTTTTACAGGACCGGAGCGAAGAAGATAGGCCACCCGACCATGTCTAAGGTGCCACCAGTCGTCAGCGAGGAGGATCCTTCCCGCAAGAGGAAGGCGGACGAAGTCGTCGTCCCTGCGGATGGCGCCCAGAAGGCCAAGGGCGACGATGTCGTCACGATCTCTGACGACACGGCGGTCGAGCCGAATGAACCCGCAATGAAGGCCTAAACCTGGAGGCCTAAACCCACGAAGGAGGGTGCTCCCTCACCTGGGGTGACCGAGCCGGTCTCCTTTGGTGCCGGTGCCTCCATCGCCATGTTCCCGCGCTTCATGGCCAGATCGGCTACAGCGAGTGGGACCTCGCCCTCGAGTCGTGCACCTGGGGTTGCCGACGCGGAGGTAGAGCAGCGTCGTGGGAACACGCCGGCTCTCCTCGCATCCGTGGATGCGATACAACTTCACGGCATGCTTGGCGCAGCCATCCAGGTATGTCCAGTCCCCGAGAATCAGGCCGGTGAGTTGCAGCGGTATGATTCTTTTAGTGTCTTGTTGTTATTTTTCGCGTCCAGTCCCCGAGTGCGCACTCGCTGAATTTCAGCGAGTGGGCACTTAGGATTTGTTGATCGCCAGTCCCCGAGTGCGCACTCGCTGAATTTCAGCGGGTGGGCACTTAGGATTTCTTGATTGCCAGTCCCCGAGTGCGCACTCGCTGAATTTCAGCGGGTGGGCACTTAGGATTTCTCGATTGCCAGTCCCCGAGTGCGCACTCGCTGAATTTCAGCGGGTGGGCACTAAGGATTTCGCTTTGGTTAACTGTTTGGATTGTGTGCAGGTTCTGCAACGTGAGTCAGCTGACCGATTGATAGCGAAACACCGCGCGGAGAAGGAACTGACCACCGTCCAAGAGGCGAATAAGGGGCTTCAGGCGTTTGCCGCGAAGGCAGAGGAGGCTCGCCAGGGACTTGTCCCCGCGGGTGAGTTGGCAACGGCTCAATCGGCTGAGAAGCGGATCGCCGAGCTCGAACGCGAGCTGAGGGAGGCGAAAGAGGAGGCGAGTTCGGCGGATGGTTGAGCCAAGGCCGCCGTTATGGCCACTGCGGAAGAGCGTAAAGTTTCTGACGCCCTTGTTGCTGGTCTTCAGGACGACTATACTTCTCTTCAGAGATTCATCACGGATCTCTCCCGTCCCTTGATTGGTGAGTTTGTCTGCCCTTGCCTATTGCATGTGTATTTTTGTAATATCTGATGTACTCACTGTTATCTTCTATCCGCAGGTCGCATCCTTGATAGCGCGGAAGAGGCGGGCTCGTTCGACGCGCGGCAATGTGTGGCCACGCTCGTCGACTCGGCGACATTGTCGGCGACATGCATCCGAGCCTACCTCCAGGAGATATCGCCCACGGAAGTAATTCCCAGCGACCTCGTCGAGGTGTGGAAGTACTTGGAGAAGGCGCCGTCGGTCGTTGAGTTCATGACGCGATCGGCGTTCCGGCGTGGGGCGGCGATGGCGCTTAGCCTTGGGATTGCTCATTTTCCAGAAGATTTCGATCTGGACGATGTGACGAGTGGCTACCCGTCGTCGACTGGCGAGGTGGAGATCTCCGAGGTGCTCAAGTTGACGGGTCGCGCCGCGGTGTACTCCGAGCGCGTCTGGGCGATGGGCGACCTCCTTCCTTACCAGGAAACGGTCGTCGCGCCCAACGACCCCGAGCCGTAGCACCGGGACTTCAAGGTCGAGCAGCCCTTCTGCGCGGCGATGGCGGGTGAGCTGACGACGTACCCATAAAACCCGTACACGCCGTTCATCCGCAATCGCACGGGTGCTGGCGAGTCGTCGTCGAAGCCTGCGGAATAGAGTAGTTTGCCCTGGGGCGTTAGTAGCAGATCTGCCGTCTGGGCATATTTTGTATTCTGAGATGATTGCAACATGCTATTAATGAGATATCGAGTTTGCTTTTGTGACTTGACATGTGTTTTCCGATTGAGGGTTGAACGATTCCCCGAGCGTGTCCGCCCTTTTTGTGAGGTTTACCTCGTGTGTGATGTGTTTGTGGTTTTTGAATGTTTTGGTATTGTGGTCGACTCGCCCGGACTCGGAGAGCCAGTCGCAAGGCGAATCCCTTGAGTGCTCTGTACTTCACCGTTTTCCCTTGCGCGAACGAGGACGGGTGGCCGAGTCCCCGAGCGTGGTACTTGGTTGTTCTAGGCACGACTCAAGGGTGGGTGAGGACTTGGCGCGTTAGTTTGAGTGCATCACTCCTGCCTGGCCCGTTGGGTCAGTCGCATGGAGAGTCCTGGGCATGCTCTCATACTTGGCGTTTTCCCGAGCCGCTCGCGCTGAACTGGTCGTCAGTCCCCGAGCGTGGTACTTGGCCGTTCGAGTCGCTATGTCGAGGATGCGGAGGATCGTGGTCGCTGTAAGAAGCGAAGGCAGTTGTCTTGGCTCGTAGAGCCAGTCGGACTGGGCGACTCCAATGGGGCTCCAGGTAGGCGTTTTTCGTGGACGATGCAAGACCTGAGGTGACCCAGTGCTCTTGCACCGCACTACTTAGCCGTGCCGATCGCTGTACCAGAGGTTGACTTCTGTGGTTAGCTTGACGCTGTTATTACGAGTGCGAGTGGCACAAGACACAGAGAGTAGGCGCAATTTGCAATAACCAATTCTTTTTATTTCATAGCGACTGGAGAGTACATATGTGGGGTTCTAGGAGTAGAACTTCCGTAGGAGGTTTACATTCCATGGTCGCTTGACGTCGAGTTTGCCGTCCCCGCGGACGTCGACGAGGTAGTAGGCGTCGTTGCCGAGTACTCGACCGATGGCGAATGGTCCCTCCCACAGAGGGGAAAGCTTGTGCATGCCCTTCTTGTCCTGGATGAGGCGCAACACCAGGTCGCCTTCTTGGAAGGTGCGAGTTTTCACCCGCCGGCTGTGGTAGCGGCGGAGTCCCTGCTGGTAGATGGCGGTGCGCGACCGAGAGAGGTCACGTGCCTCGTCGAGTTGATCGATTCCATCCTGGCGGGCGAGTTCGTTTGCAGCCTCCGTGTAGTGGACGACCCTCGGCGAGTCGTGCTCAAGGTCGGTGGGAATGACTGCCTCGGAGCCGTACACCATGAAGAAGGGGGTGAACCCTGTCGACCTGTTGACCGAGGTGCGAATGTCCTAGATGACGGAGGGTAGCTCCTCGACCCAGCACCCGGCGGTGCGCTCGAGTGGTACTTGGAGTCGCGGCTTCAGGCCGTGGAGGATGCTTTGATTGGCCCGTTCCGCCTGGCTGTTGGATTCCGGGTGGGCGACTGATGCGAGGTCGAGCCGGATGTGCTGTTCCTCGCAGAATTCGGCCATGGCTCCTTTGGCGAAGTTGGTGCCGTTGTCCGTGATGATGCTGTTTGGGAACCCGTAGCGATATATGAGCTCGCGTAGGAATTTAGTGGCGGTCTTCCCGTCGCATTTCCGGACTGGCTTGGCCTCCACCCACTTTGTGAATTTGTCGACCGCGACCAGGGGGTGGGTGCAGCCGGAGGGAGCCTTTTTGAAGGGGCCTACCATGTCCATGCCCCATACGGCGAATGGCCAGGTGATGGGGATTGTCTTGAGCGCTGAGCTCGGCACGTGCGTCTGGTTGGCGTACTTCTGGCACCCGGCGCACCGCTGGACAATGTCGACGGCATCGGCGTGTGCGGTGGGCCAGTAAAAGCCATGCTGCATAGCCTTGGCGACCAGAGAGCGGGCGCCGGCATGGTGGCCGCAGTCGCCGGAGTGGATGTCGTGGAGGATCTTGCGTCCTTCGGCGGGTTGGACGCAGCGTTGGAACACGCCGGTGACGCTGCGCTTGTGGAGCTCGCCGTCGATGATGGTGTAGGACTTGCATCGGCGTGCGATCATCCGAGCGTCTGTCTCGTCTGCCGGCAAGGTGCCGGCCTCCAGGTAGGTGACGTAGGGCTTGGTCCAGTCGTCTGGCTCGGTGACGAGTGCGACCAGGGCTGCCTCCGGTTGTAACAGGACTCCGATGTCGATCTCCCTCGGGGGAGAGACTGATGGCTTGGTGATTGTGTCGAGGAAGACGCCGGCGGGTGGTGCGAGTCGAGCCGACCCAATGCGAGAGAGTGCGTCGGCCTCCTCGTTCTTCCGCCTGTCAATCCACTCGACGGAGTAACCTGCGAAGTGTCCGCCTAGCTTGTCCACTGCTTGGCGGTACGCCGCCATGGTGGGGGAGACGGCGTCGCAGGTGCCAGCGACTTGCCCAGCGATGAGGTCGGAGTCTCCGTAGCAGCGTAAGCGGTTGACGTTCATCTCCCTGGAAGCTCGCATGCCGTGGAGTAAGGCCTCGTACTCGGCCATGTTGTTGGTGTAGGGTGTGAAGTCGAGGCAGAGGACGTAGCGGAGCTTGTCGCCCTTCGGTGAAGTTATCACGATCCCTGTGCCTGCGCCGTCCGTGTTCTTGGAGCCGTCGAAGTGTAGGCTCCAGTAATGGAGGTATGGCAGCTTCTCTGGCTGCTGGGCCTCTTCCCAGTCGGCGATGAAGTCCGCTAGGGCCTGCGACTTGATCGCTTTTCGTGGCTCGTATTTGATGTTGTGGACGCCGATCTCGACGGCCCACTTGGCGACCCGCCAGGTCGCCTCGCGGTTGCGGATGATGTCCTGCAATGGTGCTGAGGAGATGACCGTGATCGGGTGCTCCTGGAAGTATTGCGGCAGGCGCCGCTGTGCTCTGAAGACCGCGTATACCAGCTTCTGGTACTGCGGGTATCGCTGGCGCGACTCGGTGAGGACCTCGCTGATGTAGTACACCGGTCGCTGTACTGGGCGCTCCTTTCCTTCCTCCGGTTGCTCGACGACCATGACGACACTGACGACGCACTCGGAAGCCGCGACGTAAACCAGCACGGGTTCTTTGTCGGCGGGGGCGGAGAGTAGCGGTGCGACGAGTAGCACCTTCTTGAGGTCGTGAAGCGCGTCATCCGCCTCCTTGTCCCACTGGAAGGTGGGGTTCTTGCGCATCAGGCGGTATAGGGGCATCGCCTTTTCACCCAGGCGGGGGATGAAGAGATTGAGAGCCGCTACTCGCCCGGCCAGCTTCTGGACGTCGCGCAGGCACTCGGGTTTGCCGAGTCGGGCGATCGTGTCGATCTTGGTGGGGTTCGCCTTGATCCCTCGCTTGGAGACGACGTACCCCAGTAGTTGTCCTGCTGGTACACCGATGGTGCATTTGCCTGGGTTAAGCTTTATCTTGTATTTTCGCAAGTTGGCGAACGTTTCCGCCAGGTCGGCGAGTAGGTCACCTTGGCGAGCGGACTTTACGACCACGTCATCGATGTAGACGTGGATGTTGCGGCCAATTTGGCTCGCGAGGCACTCTTGCATGCACCGCTGGTAGGTCGCCCCGGCGTTCTTGAGGCCGAAGGTCATGGCGGTGTAGCAGAAGGCTCCGAATGGCGTGATGAACGCCGTCTTCTCCTCGTCCTCGACAGCCATTTTGATCTGGTTGTACCCAGAATAGGCGTCGAGGAAACACAGCGACTCCGAGCCCGCGGTGGAGTCGATTATTTGGTCGATCCGCGGGAGGACGAACTGCTCCTTTGGGCAGGCGCTGTTCAAGTTTGTGTAGTCGATACACATCCTCCAGGTCCCGTTCTTCTTCTCGACCAGGACTGGGTTTGCCAGCCACTTGGAGTACTTGATTGGCCGGATGAAGCCTGCAGCGAGTAGACGCTGCACCTCCTCGGCGATGGCTCAGCGGCGCTCTTCATTGAAGGGCCGCAACGACTATTTGACGGGTCGCACTTTGGGGTCGGCGTTTAGCTTGTGCTCAGCGAGCTCCCTAGGAACACCAGGCATGTCAGAGGGCTTCCATGCGAAGATGTCCCTGTTCTCACAGAGGAACTCGATGAGCGCGCCTTCCTAGGCTGGGCTCATGCCCGTCCCGATCGTCACCGTCTGGCTGGAGTCGCCTGGGACCAGCTCGATGGTGCGGGTGTGCGTCGTTGCCTCGAAGGTTGAGGTGCTTGCGCCCTCCGAGTTGGGCTTCTTGAGTATGGTGGGGTCGTCGTTGTTGACCCCGCTCGCGTACTTGGCGAGCTCATCGGCGTGGTTGGTTTCTGCCGCGATGACGGCATCGGCGAGTTCAGCTCCTTTGGCCTCGCACTCGGCGGCCATGTCGGGGTCGCCGTTGATGGTGATGACGCCGCACGGCCCGGGGAGCTTCATCGCGTTGTACGCTTAGTGTGGCGCTGCCATGAACTTGGCGAATGCCTGGCGCCCCAGGATGCAGTGGTAGGGGCTGTCGAAGGGCACCAGCTCGAAGACGATCCGCTCGGTGCGGAAGTTTGCTGGTGTGCCGAAGGTGACTGGCAGCGTGACCTTGCCGATCGGGTACGCCTTCCGACCGGGGACGATGCCATGGAACGTGGTGTGGGTTGTCTCGATCATCGACTGCGGGAGCCGCAGCCGCCTGAAGGTGTCCAGGTACAGGATGTTGATGGAGCTGCCGCCGTCCATCAATTGTCTTGGGGAGCCAGTAGTCGCCGACCTTAGGCTTGACCACCAGGGCGACTCGGCCTGGGTACTCGATGCGTGGCGAGTGGTCCTGGCGGCTCCAGGTGATGGGCTGCTCCGACCAGTTGAGGAACTGGGGGACGTCCACCTGAGCCACCGTGTTGACGGTGACGACGCGGGTGATGACCTTCTTCTCGCGCTTCATGTTGAAGCCTGTGAAGGTATGGAGCGAGCCGGCCACTTTGCCGAATTTTCCGCCGTTTGGCGGGTCGTTGTCGGGGTCCTCTCGTGCTCGCCGTGCCTTCTCGATCTCCCTGAGGGTGTGGCAGTCGGCGGTTGTGTGTGTTGCGGGCTTCCCTTCCCTGCTATGAAACGCACAAGGTTGGTTGAGGAGGGTCGCAGGGTCGAACCTTGGCTTGGCCTTGTAGTTGCCGCCGTCGCGGCGTTGTCCTCCGTCGCGGCGGAAGCTCTTGGGCTCGCGTTGTGCGTGCCCGGCGTTGGCGACAAAGTCGACTCGCCCGTCACTGCGGCGCTTGCCGGTGAGGCGAGTGTTGCTGTAGCGCAGATCGGACCGTCGTCCGCTGTCGTTGCCGCTCGTGCGGCATTGACCTCCCGACTCGTCGTCGGTTTCCTGGTTTGGATCTTCCTCCGCGTACCGTTTGGCGATCTCGAGGAGGTCCGGTATGTTGTCGAGTGTGCGAGAGTGTCGCTTGAGCTTGGCGACCAGAGGCTTGTAGCGGCACGAGGTCTTGAAGCAATGGATCGCGGTGTCCGGGTGGATGCCGACCGCGTTGTACCAGAGTTCTTGCCACCGTTGGACCCAGTTGCGGGTCGACTCGCGGGGTCCCTGGACGCATCGCTCTAGGTCCTCGATGGTGGTGGCGCGGGTGTAGGAGCACTCGAAGTGCCTGACGAAGGCGTCGCGCATCTCCTCCCAGGAGTCGATACTATCCTGGGGGAGGGTGTTGATCCACTGCCTGCACGTCCCCTCCATCATAAGGGGGAGGTAACGGGCGGCTAGCAGGTCGGTGTGGCCTGCGATCCCCATCGCCATGAGGTATGTATCGAGCCAGACGGCGGGGTCGTACGAGGGGTCGTACTTTTCTATCTCCTTCGGCGCCTTGAAGTTTGGCGGGTACTTCTCGCCTCGGATCATTGGTCCGAAGCACTTGGGGCCGAGTCGACTGAGCGACCCCATTGGCTCGCCGTCGCGGCGATTGGTTAGGGTGTGTCGCAGGTCGTCGGGCTGGCGTGCGCGCCAGCTTTGGTTGTTGATGATGTGGGTGCGGGCGTCGATGGGTTGACCGTTGGCGGCGACGAAGTTGGTCGCTGGCCTGGGGTCGTTGGTGGAGAGTGCCGCGTTCGCGGGTCGATGTTGGAGCTGCAGTGGCTCTGGTGGCGGGCAGTTGAGGGTGTTTGCCGCCATTGGGCGGCCACTCGAGGCCGCTCTTCTCCCCGAAGAACGCGAGTACACTCGACCCTACAAGTCGGCGCCTGCGTTTTGCTGCTCGACGGCCTTTGCGAGCAGGGCCCTGACGTACTGGATCTGTAGGGCGCCGTCGCCGGTGGCCGTGCTGTTGTCGGTTGCTGCTCGGCCCGCCACGAGGTTGCCCATCGGGGTGGAGAACAGTGGGAGGCCGTTTGCGTCTCGCTCCCGTGAGGAGACTACTATCCGCGGCTGGTCCCTGGGGGGTGTGCGGTTGGGTGGAGGTGGGGCGCCCATTGCCGTCGACCCTGGCGGGGGCCGGGCGCTTCCTCCTGGTGGAGCGTTCTCGCAGATCACGCGCTTGGCCACGCGGGGCGGGTCGTTTTCGTCGTCAAAGTTCAGGGCGCGCCCCTGGACGGTGGGGTTCAGGCGCGACCTGATTCGCTGCTGGTGGTAGCGCGATAGCTCCTGCGCCGTCACCTGCTCGAGGCGAAATTTTTCGCGCTCGGCTTGCTCCTTGCGCACTGCCTCCGCCAGCTTCAGGTGGAGTTCCTCGACCTCCGTTGCCATGGCATTAGGAGGGATCGGTGTGGAGAAGGGATCCTCCGGCTGATCGGTGCCGGTTGCCATGTAGGTCGCGGCGTGGCGACCGGTCCCGTCGCGGAGGTCGGCGGAATTTTCCGACCCAGAGTCGAAGTCGAAGATCCCGAGGATGGAGGGGTCCTCGAAGTCTCCTATGTTGGAGACCTGGGTGATGGAGCCCGCGGGTGAAGCCGCGGTGATGGATCCGGCGAGTGACGCCGGGGTCGCCGAGTCGGCGTCGTCGTTGAGGGCCGCGTCTTCTGTGGCCGCTGAGTTTTCGGCCACATTACTGTGGGCCGAGTTGTACTCGAAGGCGAGGCGATGGATCGTGCGGATCTGGCTCTCGGAGAGCCAATCGCGTGGCGGCGACTCGCGGATGCGAGCCGAGTCCTCCGAGACGATGACGTCGGTGAGGCCGACGAAGAGGCTGATCGTGCCGACCGGCAGGATCACGCTGTGTGTGACGGGTCGCGCCGCCGGGACGTAGCTGCTCGGCAAGATTTGGAGCATCTCGCCGATCGCTATCATGCGGCCCGTGGCGACCGTCTCGTTGATGGGGGGATTGGATCTCGCCGCAGAACACCGGCCAGACCGGCTAGGCCCCACGGTGGGCGCCACTGTCATGGGAATGGTCACGGCAGATGCTGCAATCGGCAGCGAGTAGTAGAACGAGGGGCAAGGGTGGCCAGCCATCTGCGGTGCGAGATGAGGGCGGAGACACAGGGTTTTTCCCAGGTTCGTCCCCCCGGAGGGTAAAGACCTACTCCTGCTAGATTGTATTATGATGGTGGTACAATGGGCGAGCTCGGCGACTAGGCGGCGAGTCGCTTGGGTGTATGATGGAACGTATCTTTACACGCCCTGCAGGGAGGTTTATATAGGCTCACCTCCCCTAGGGTTTACATCAGTTAAGGCTTCAGTACTCGTTTAACCTAATCCGACTGGGCCTATCTACTCGCCTGGGCCTTCAACTTCCAGTCGCTTGGATTCACGCCGGGCCTTGACCCAGTCGCCGTCTTGCAGGCCCACTCGCCAGTTCCTGGGCCAGTCAGAAACGTCCTGCTGGGTATACCCCGGTAGGCACATCCCCATCAGCTGTCGATGGGCCTTAGTGGGCTAGCTGGGCTGGCTACTTCGTTTCCCCCTTTTTTTTGATCTGATTCTTTTTCTTTTTTCCATTTGGGTTTCTGTTTTGGTTTTGCTTAATTAATT